>CM065742.1:769066-774066 GCA_033310375.1 Conus canariensis | reverse complement strand
AGCTGAACATGGATGCACAAAAGCAGAGAGCAGAAAGAAGGGAAAGAAGAAGGATGGGAGAGCTGAACATGGATGCACAAAAGCAGAGAGCAGAAAGAAGGAAAGAAGAAGGATGGGAGAGCTGAACATGGATGCACAAAAGCAGAGAGCGAGAAAGAAGGGAAAGAAGAAGGATGGGAGAGCTGAACATGGATGCACAAAAGCAGAGAGCAAGAAAGAAGGGAAAGAAGAAGGATGGGAGAGCTGAACATGGATGCACAAAAGCAGAGAGCAGAAAGAAGGGAAAGAAGAAGGATGGGAGAGCTGAACATGGATGCACAAAAGCAGAGAGCGAGAAAGAAGGGAAAGAAGAAGGATGGGAGAGCTGAACATGGATGCACAAAAGCAGAGAGCAGAAAGAAGGGAAAGAAGAAGGATGGGAGAGCTGAACATGGATGCACAAAAGCAGAGAGCAGAAAGAAGGGAAAGAAGAAGGATGGGAGAGCTGAACATGGATGCACAAAAGCAGAGAGCAGAAAGAAGGGAAAGAAGAAGGATGGGAGAGCTGAACATGGATGCACAAAAGCAGAGAGCAGAAAGAAGGGAAAGAAGAAGGATGGGAGAGCTGAACATGGATGCACAAAAGCAGAGAGCAGAAAGAAGGGAAAGAAGAAGGATGGGAGAGCTGAACATGGATGCACAAAAGCAGAGAGCAGAAAGAAGGGAAAGAAGAAGGATGGGAGAGCTGAACATGGATGCACAAAAGCAGAGAGCAGAAAGAAGGAAAGAAGAAGGATGGGAGAGCTGAACATGGATGCACAAAAGCAGAGAGCAGAAAGAAGGGAAAGAAGAAGGATGGGAGAGGGAAAGGAGAGATAGAGGAGGAAGAGAAAGGGCCAGAAGGGGGATGGGGGTGGGGTGGGGGGCAACAGGAAAGAGTAATGAAAAGCTTTTCATGCTTGCATAAGGAAGTGATGTGTGTCCTGACAACAGACCCCAAGCGACCCATAAAGATGACAGCAGACTGGAGGAACAGGTCAGCTTGAGCAGGAAGGGGAGGGGAGGGGGGTGGAAAAGGGGAAAGATGGGGGGAGGTGGGGTGATGTTTGGAAGGGAAGTGGGCTTCAGGAAGATGAATTTTTTTTTTTTTTGGGTGGGGGGGGGGGGGGGGGGGGGGGGGGGAGGCTCGAGAAGATGGGCGTGCTTGCCTCGAGAAGTTGGGCTGCTTTCCTCGCCATGGGTGAAGGGGGCAGCAGACCCACATCAGATGGGAGTGATGCGTGGATCATACCTGCCACTGTCTGGAGTGTTGATGGACCCTGTCCAGGAGAAAGGGAGGGCTGGAGAGTCTGTCTGGTGTGAAGTTAGGTGACAGAGGGCTGCAGAGTGAAGAAAAAGGACTGATGTGCAGTTAGGAAAAAAAGGAAAAAAACCACAAAGGAGTCAGTGGCCAGCAGTATTGTGTTGTAGGAGGACAGAATGTGTTGGCAATGAGGTGTGTAAGGGGGGGGGGGGGGGGGGGAGCACTGAGGATGATGGCAGGGAGCGTGTGTCAGCTGTGACAGCTTGATGGTCAACAAACCCGAAGTCTGAGCTGTGGAAAGTGTTCACAACTGTGGATTTCAACAGCTGTGGCATTTTAGTGTCTGCTGACACGCTGTTTAGTTTAACACCCCTCGCCCCTTTCACTCTTCCTCCTCCTCTGTCTCTTCCTATCCTCTCCAGTCGTGTGACATGGGAATCATTGGCATGACATAGGTGTGTAGCATATGGCTGGTTTCTGACACGGCCGATGGTGATGCGTTTCTGTGGACATCAAACGTGGAGAAAAAGTTGAAGGATTTTGGTGTGTCGGTGTTGCTGTCTGTTCAGTGATTTTTTTTTTTTTTTTTTCGAGGGGGACAGGAATGTCCAGTTGACACTGTGAGGTTATGAGTGACATCCAGGTTTGAGGTCCACAATTTCCAGAAATGTGGTTTAGCAGAAGGGGAGAATGATTGGAAGGGGGTCAGGGGAGGGGACCTAACTGACACCACCAAGATCAATGAAGATGCCAGCTTTGAGGATAGGCTCCAGTCCGATTTAAACCCAATGCTTCTTATCACCGAACTAATCAGGCACCTCAGTGCTGAGGTCTTTATGTTTTTTTTTGTTTTTTTTTAAATTTTTTTTTTTATAGATGAACACTGTACCACCGTACATTTTAAAAGAAAGAAAAGAAAAGGAGGCTGCATTCTTTGGATGTTCCCCCAAACCAGTGCCCATTTCATTTCAGATGCCATTGCAGAAAACAATGCAGCCAGCTGTACTTAGCATCAGTTTCTTTACCAAAGCAGTTGATTCTATGGTAAAATTCCATCGACTTCGGAAGATAGTGGCCGAGGAGAAAGCCCCTGTGCAGATTCAACTCACTGGACTTGGGCAGTCCTTGGGTGCAGTTGAGTAGGCTGTTCCATCCTATGGTCAGGCATTGCTGGGGCAGATGAACTGGTCTGCTCAAAGTGGTTGGCATCCAAAACTGTGCGAGTAAAAGCAAATTTGATGCAGTGGAATAACAATGTATTTTGTATAAGTATAACTTTCAAAGTTTCAAAGTTTTTGGATCTAAACTGTTGTTGCTGCTTTCATTCTTTTGACTCCTAGTATTCTCAGTTTGGGAGCCCCCTCCACACTCTTGTCATGTGGTGATTTGACTCCTAGTATTCTCAGTTTGGGAGCCCCCTCCACACTCTTGTCATGTGGGGATTTGACTCCTAGTATTCTCAGTTTGGGAGCCCCCTCCACACTCTTGTCATGTGGTGATTTGGGGTCAAGCCATTAGCTGTCTTACATTCTTTTGACTCCTAGTATTCTCAGTTTGGGAGCCCCCTCCACACTCTTGTCATGAGGTGATTTGGGGTCAAGACTCCTAGTATTCTCAGTTTGGGAGCCCCCTCCACACTCTTGTCATGTGGTGATTTGGGGTCAAGCCATTAGCTGTCTTACATTCTTTTGACTCCTAGTATTCTCAGTTTGGGAGCCCCCTCCACACTCTTGTCATGTGGTGATTTGGGGTCAAGCCTTTAGCTGTCTTGGTCTGCAAAATTAAAATGTCAACAAACACAGATGCAGACAGACAGACAGACAAATGCACACACACGCACACACACATGCACGCACGCATGCATGCACACACACATACGCCTCTTTCTCTCTCTCTCTCTCTCTCTCTCTCTCTCTCCACTCTGTCTGTCTCTTACACACACTGTCTCTCTTCTCCCCTTCTGTCTGTCTCTTGTACACACATGCATTTGCACCCACACTTGCATGCTCACACACACTCTCTCTCTCCCCCTCTCTCTCTTTCTCTGTCCCACACACAGGTATAGACACAAACACAGACAGACAGGCAGACAGACAAACAGCCAGCTACACACACACACACACACACACACACACACACACACACACACACACACACAACACACACACATACTGTCTCTCTCTTGGTGGGTCTGGTGAAAACATACATTCTTACACAGAGAGAGAGAGAGAGAGGAGGGGAGAGAGAGAGAGAGTTTTCTGAGGGAAAGACAAAAATTACAGGTAGAGGAGAAGACGAGTGAGATGAGAGCTGTGGACATATTGTTCAGTTACACTGACGTGGCCTGAATCGGAATCGTGAAAAGACAGCAAAGGATTGAAAAAGGAACAGGGAGAGAGAAAAGAGGATTGCAAAACCCTGTGAAGAACAGAGCAACAAACGAGGAAGCGGACTGAACTTTAGCGCGTGCATGACCAGCTGTCAGCATGATCAGTGCGGTTGTAGGGCAGACAGAGGGGCCCACCGATAAGCCGGCTGAGGAGACCGAAGGGGCGGTGGACGCGCCAATCAAGTATGCATGGCGGGGCAAAAGACGCAGTCTCAAGCGCCACCCAGTCCACTGCAACGATGTGGTCGCCACCGATGCCCAGGTGTCCCTAGTGGGGTGAGGGTTCTTCTCAACAAGGGCAGAAGGGGAATGCTTGTAATGTTCTGCAGCTTTCTTACAACAAGGGCTTTGCTTGGGGTGATTTTGATCTTTGGGATGTGAGGATGGGTTGGGATCACTGTGTGTGTATGGGATAGGGGATAGGGGTGCACTTCTGAACCTGTTTATTATCTTGTGTGTGCATATGGTGGAGGGTAGAAGGAGGGCGCTTCGGAGCCCTTTACCTTGTGTATGTGCATGGGAGAGGGGGATAGGGGATGGCTCTCTGAATCTGTTTGACTTTTTTGTGTGTGCAGCATGCTGGGCATTGTTATGGAGGGGATGGCTCTCTGAATCTGTTGGACCTTTTTTGTGTGTGCAGCATGCTAGGCATTGTTATGGAGGGGATGGCTCTCTGAATCTGTTGGACCTTTTTTGTGTGTGCAGCATGCTGGGCATTGTTATGGAGGGGATGGCTCTCTGAATCTGTTGGACCTTTTTTGTGTGTGCAGCATGCTAGGCATTGTTATGGAGGGGATGGCTCTCTGAATCTGTTGGACCTTTTTTGTGTGTGCGCACGCAATGCTCTAAGGCTTTTGTGTTACATGCGAGGAGGTATCGCTTCTGAAGCTGATTACATACTTTCTTGTGGGTACTGGGTTACATGGGTACTGGACTAGGTTCTGAAATCTGCAAGGGAGGTCATCTGTGTTAAAGCTCATGTTCAGCAAGAGAGATCCCACTGTTTTCGTGGGACAGATGGCGCAGTGGGAATGCCCAAAGCAGTTTTGCCTGATCAGTCACTTTGACAGCTCAGTCAGAGAGAGAAAATGCCGAAACAGGATGTGAAACGGTGTGCTTATGTTGCAGAGAATCCATACCCTGATCGTTCTCCAAGCACGCATGCCCTTCAAATAAAATCTTTGACTCTGTAGATCTGAATGCTTGACCCATATTCTGAAAAAAAAAATGTAACTCTGTTTGCAGTTGCAACAAGATGTTACCTGTTCTTGATTTCTGTTCTGGAAGAGGTGTATTTGTGGGCCTGGTTTATCTTCTTGTGTGTGCGTG
>CM065742.1:646566-764066 GCA_033310375.1 Conus canariensis | reverse complement strand
ATTCCCTATCTTTTCCTTACCTCACTTCACCTCACCGGTCTGTCCTGCATGGTTCAAATCTGCACATGCACAAAAGAAGCTGTCTCTGCTGTAACAGGTTTGCATTAGGGCCTGTTACTGTTTCAGGTTTCGCTCAGGAAGCATGTCGGAGAAGAAGAGTGAGGGGGAGGAGGCCGCAGGGCCAGGCTTGTCGTCGCAGGCAACGGGGATCATGGCTGCCATCCACACCTTCGCCAACAGCTCTACCCCTGCCTCAGGTGAGCCCTGTCGGAGACTTGCCATCACTGTACTGTAGGACCTCTGAACAGGAGGGCCTCTTGAAATGCTTGATAGTTTGATCCTAACTGAGTGGTGAATTGGGTATCTGTAGATAAGGAGAAAATGCTTGATAGTTTGATCCTAGCTGGGTGGTGAATTGGGTATCTGTAGATAAGGAGAAAATGCTTGATAGTTTGATCCTAGCTGAGTGGTGAATTGGGTATCTGTAGATAAGGAGAAAATGCTTGCTAGTTTGATCCTAACTGGGTGGTGAATTGGGTATCTGTAGATAAGGAGAAAATGCTTGCTAGTTTGATCCTAACTGGGTGGTGAATTGGGTATCTGTAGATAAGGAGAAAATGCTTGCTAGTTTGATCCTAACTGAGTGGTGAATTGGGTATCTGTAGATAAGGAGAAAATGCTTGCTAGTTTGATCCTAACTGGGTGGTGAATTGGGTATCTGTAGATAAGGAGAAAATGCTTGCTAGTTTGATCCTAACTGGGTGGTGAATTGGGTATCTGTAGATAAGGAGAAAATGCTTGCTAGTTTGATCCTAACTGGGTGGTGAATTGGGTATCTGTAGATAAGGAGAAAATGCTTGCTAGTTTGATCCTAATTGGGTGGTGAATTGGGTATCTAGAGATAAGGAGAAAATGCTTGCTAGTTTGATCCTAACTGAGTGGTGAATTGGGTATCTGTAGATAAGGAGAAAATGCTTGCTAGTTTGATCCTTACTGGGTGGTGAATTGGGTATCTGGAGATAAGGAGAAAATGCTTGCTAGTTTGATCCTAACTGGGTGGTGAATTGGGTATCTGTAGATAAGGAGAAAATGCTTGCTAGTTTGATCCTAACTGGGTGGTGAATTGGGTATCTGTAGATAAGGAGAAAATGCTTGCTAGTTTGATCCTAACTGGGTGGTGAATTGGGTATCTGGAGATAAGGAGAAAATGCTTGATAGTTTGATCCTAACTGGGTGGTGAATTGGGTATCTGGAGATAAGGAGAAAATTGCTTTAAGTCCTAAAAGGAAGGGAGGTGTAAGTTGGACGTAGATCTAGTGTAGACAAGGAGAAGAATGTATGAGAAGAAGAAAATTTACTAAAGGGTGGGTGTCTCAGTGGGGATGTTATGTGGCATAGACAAGGAGAAAAATGTATGAGAAGAAGAAAATTTACTAAAGGGTGGGTGTCTCAGTGGGGATGTTATGTGGCATAGACAAGGAGAAAAATGTATGAGAAGAAGAAAATTTACTAAAGGGTGGGTGTCTCAGTGGGGATGTTATGTGGCATAGACAAGGAGAAAAATGTATGAGAAGAAGAAAATTTACTAAAGGGTGGGTGTCTCAGTCTGGATGTTATGTGGCATAGACAAGGAGAAAAATGTATGAGAAGAAGAAAATTTACTAAAGGGTGGGTGTCTCAGTGGGGATGTTATGTGGCATAGACAAGGAGAAAAATGTATGAGAAGAAGAAAATTTACTAAAGGGTGGGTGTCTCAGTGGGGATGTTATGTGGCATAGACAAGGAGAAAAATGTATGAGAAGAAGAAAATTTACTAAAGGGTGGGTGTCTCAGTGGGGATGTTATGTGGCATAGACAAGGAGAAAAATGTATGAGAAGAAGAAAATTTACTAAAGGGTGGGTGTCTCAGTGGGGATGTTATGTGGCATAGACAAGGAGAAAAATGTTTTAAGGGGTGAAAAGTCTTTAAAGGGGGTAAGTATGGCATGGAAAGGAGAGAAAAAGAAATTCATCAGAACAAGTTTTATGTTTAAAAGGGGCGAGTCTTCACTGGGATGTAAATCTGGCCTAGACAAGGGGAAAAATGTTTCAGGAGGAGAAGTCTTTAGGAGAGTGTAAGTCTGATGTTAAAAGGGGGATGGGAGGGGGATGGGGTGGGGGGTAGAGGAAGATTTCAGTGGAACAAGTTTTGAATTGAAAGGGAGACTGTCTCAACTGTGATGTATACCTGTTGTAGACAAAGAGAAAATTATTTCAGGGTGGGAGGGAGGGATGGAGGTGGGATTGAGGGATGGGTGCCGGGGAGTCTTTAGAAGGTAGGAGTCAGAACCTCAAGATTAAAACTCAAGTTTGGACTTTGAGATTCAGAAATTCAAAGTTAAGATATTGAATTT
The DNA here is from genome assembly GCA_033310375.1 of Conus canariensis. Lineage (NCBI taxonomy): Eukaryota > Metazoa > Mollusca > Gastropoda > Neogastropoda > Conidae > Conus > Conus canariensis. The sequence continues at coordinate 761,673 of CM065742.1, read as the reverse complement.
CACCATTACCATCATTTTCACAGTCATAGTCTTTGTCAGGGTTGTAATGTTGTTATTATCATCTCCAGCATCACTGTCATTACCAGTATTAGCATCTTCGTAACTTTCTTTTTTTTTTGTACCCAGATGAAGTGGGAAGGGAGACTTTGAGCAAGTGGTACACGGAGCATGCCGACAGCTTGTCCAGTAACCTGCCCCTGTCAGAGAAGGCGGGGCTGAGCTCCCTGCCGGTCATCACACCGGCAGGTCTTCAGCAGACCAAGCTGGCCACGGGGCAGGGTTGTCCCCCAGACGCAGTGTCGGCCCTGCCCGCCTCGCTGACCACGGCAGTGGGTCAGGGGTCTCCCTCCCTCTCCTCACCAGGCCCCCTGCCTGCCTCACCGGACAGGAAGCTGGGCAAGACTCGACCCCAGGGTACACTGGACTACAAGGTGAGTGGTTGTGGATTTTGATGCGTGTGAGTGAATGAATGCATGTGTATGGAAATAATTGTCAGCTGTCGGCATGGATGCTTTAATGGTTAGTTTGAGTGAAGAGATGACAACTCGATATGAATGAATGCACATACAGACAAGCTTGCATAAATGCATGCTTGCTTATACATCATTCACATGAGTGTGTGCACACACACACACACACACACACACACACACACACACACACACACACACACACACACACACACATTGTCCCTCTCTCTCCCTCTCTCTCACACACATACACACACACACACACACACACACACACACCACACACACAAGCCTGTGCACGCCATACATACATTTCCATACATACGCACACACACACACACATAGACACGTACATATACGAACTCACTCACATTACAAGCTTGCGCACACACAGGCTCTCTCTCTCTTTGTCTCTCTTTCTTTCTGTCTCACACACACACACACACACACACACACACACACACACACACACACACACACACACACACACATTCTCTCTCTCTCTCACACACACACACACACACACACACACACACACCACACACAAGCCTGTGGACGACACACATACATTTCCATACATACGCACGCACATACATAGACACGTACATATACAAACTCACTCACATTGCCAGCTTGGGCATACACAGGCTGTCTCTCCCTTTGTCTGTCTTTCTTTCTGTCTCACACACACATACACACACACACACACACACACACACACACACACACACACACACACACACACACACACACACATGCATACATCCCATATAGCTGTCTCAGTGAGTCTGTCATTAATCCACAATCTTTTAAAAGAACAAATAAAGAAAATTGAATTGAACATGGTACTTTTGAAGCCTGTGAGAACTGTAATCACTGGTTGTTTTCCAGGCAGGCGGGTTCTTTCCCCAGTTCTGAATTGTTCAGTATGCTATGCCTAGGACTGAAATAGGGAGAGTGCATGATGTGTTACAATCTGAAAATAGGAAGACTGAAACTGTGCAGTGTGCTGTGGTCTGAAAGGGAAAATGGGAACTGCGCTGTGTGTCATAGTGTGAAATGGAGATTGAACACACTGTGACTGAAATGGAAGATTGGAACCACACTGTGGACTGAAATGGGAAGATTGGAACCACACTGTGGACTGAAATGGGAGATTGGAACCACACTGTGGACTGAAATGGAAGATTGGAACCACACTGTGGACTGAAATGGGAAGATTGGAACCACACTGTGGACTGAAATGGGAAGATTGGAACCACACTGTGGACTGAAATGGGAAGATTGGAACCACACTGTGGACTGAAATGGGAAGATTGGAACCACACTGTGGACTGAAATGGGAAGATTGGAACCACACTGTGGACTGAAATGGGAAGATTGGAACCACACTGTGGACTGAAATGGGAAGATTGGAACCACACTGGGACTGAAATGGGAAGATTGGAACCACACTGTGGACTGAAATGGGAAGATTGGAACCACACTGTGGACTGAAATGGGAAGATTGGAACCACACTGTGGACTGAAATGGGAAGATTGGAACACACTGTGTGGACCTGAAATGGGAAGATGGAATACAATGTGCTGTGACTAAAATGGAAGACTGGATATACATATGTGCTATGGTCTGAAATTTGGAAGACTGGAACATACACATGTGCTATGGTCTGAAATGGGAAGACTGGAACAACACAGTGTGCTGTGGACTGAAATGGGAAGACTGGAACAACACAGTGTGCTGTGGACTGAAATGGGAAGACTGGAACAACACAGTGTGCTGTGGACTGAAATGGGAAGACTGGAACAACACAGTGTGCTTGGTCTGAAATGGGAAGACTGGAACACACAGTGTGCTTGGACTGAAATGGGAAGACTGGAACACACAGTGTGCTGTGGACTGAAATGGGAAGACTGGAACAACACAGTGTGCTGTGGACTGAAATGGGAAGACTGGAACAACACATGCTGGCTGAATGGAACTGAAAACAGTGTGCTGTGGACTGAAATGGGAAGACTGGAACAACACAGTGTGCTGTGGTCTGAAATGGGAAGACTGGAACAACACAGTGTGCTGTGGACTGAAATGGGAAGACTGGAACAACACAGTGTGCTGTGGACTGAAATGGGAAGACTGGAACAACATAGTGTGCTGTGGTCTGAAATGGGAAACTGGAACAACACAGTGTGCTGTGGACTGAAATGGGAAGACTGGAACAACACAGTGTGCTATGGTCTGAAATGGGAGGAAACGAACAACACAGTGTGCTGTGGTGTGAAATGGGAAGACTGGAACAACACAGTGTGCTGTGGACTGAAATGGGAAGACTGGAACAACACAGTGTGCTGTGGTCTGAAATGGGAAGGCTGGAACAACACATTGTGCTGTGGTGTGAAATGGGAAGACTGGAACAACACAGTGTGCTGTGGTCTGAAATGGGAAGGCTGGAACAACACAGTGTGCTATGGTCTGAAATGGGAAGACTGGAACAACACAGTGTGCTGTGGTCTGAAATGGGAAGAAAGGAACAACACAGTGTGCTATGGTCTGAAATGGGAAGACTGGAACAAACACAGTGTGCTATGGTCTGAAATGGGAAGAAAGGAACAACACAGTGTGCTGTGGACTGAAATGGGAAGACTGGAACAACACAGTGTGCTGTGGACTGAAATGGGAAGACTGGAACAACACAGTGTGCTGTGGACTGAAATGGGAAGACTGGAACAACACAGTGTGCTGTGGTGTGAAATGGGAAGACTGGAACAACACAGTGTGCTGTGGACTGAAATGGGAAGACTGGAACAACACAGTGTGCTGTGGTGTGAAATGGGAAGACTGGAACAACACAGTGTGCTGTGGTCTGAAATGGGAAGACTGGAACAACACAGTGTGCTGTGGACTGAAATGGGAAGACTTGAACCCCGGTTTGACACGGTCGAGTCTCATCAACTTCCCAGGTGCTGAAAGGTTACTGGTTCTATCTGACCAACACTACAGCTTTCCGTATCTCCCAAGCTTGGTAGATGGTTGGTAACGATGGAAAAGGAAACCCACAGTGTACACACTCCATTATGAAGTGGATCACCATGGCATCATCATTGAATTCTTAAATGTCAACATTCAGTATAAGAAGAGAAGAAGAAAAAAAAAAGTCTCCTTTTGAGACAATGTGATAGGGTAGGGTGATGTAGGATAGGGAAAGAGCTTCTGTTGAAAGAAAGCCTGGCATAGGGGAGAGAACTTCCAAATAATTTTTGTAGGTTCCTTCCCATGTTGAAGCCTTACTGTCTATTATGAACATATATAAAGAGATTTGACCCTTGCACACTGGAAACTGGTGTCAAACATCACACAGTAAGATACATAGCAACTGCTCAGAAATGAATGAACCGTGCTTCAAAGCCCTTCTCTACACTGACAGAGGAAAAAAATGCAGTTATTTTGAGCATATGTGGTGTCTCGCCGTCCTTTTCCTTTTTCCTGTCCTTATTCCAAAGTGACTGTAAATGGTGTAAAATGATATGAGAATGATCAGCTGTGGATTAGCACTCTGATTGAGGTTAATGGCGTGTCTGTTATTTGGATGAAGAAAAAAACAAACAAACAAACAAAGTAAACTGGGGAGATGGAGGGATATGAGGATTGTTTGGGAGAGATTGAACACTAGATGTTATGAGCCTAGCTCTTCCTCAGTCATGTGTTGCTCGTTCTCCACTGCACCCCCATTCAGCAGCTGCTGATAATACTGAAGAAGAACCAAGCTCAACATGTCTGTCATGATGATGTGCAACCTCTCCTAAATAATGGTGTGTGACCTGTTCTAAATAATGGTGTGTAATCTCGCCTAAATAGTGGTGTGTAAGCTCTCACAAATAATGGTGTGTACCTCTCCCAAATAATGGTGTGTACCTCTCCTAAATTATGGTGTGCAACCTCTCCTAAATAATGGTGTGTACCTCTCCTAAATAATGGTGTGCAACCTCTCCTAAATAATGGTGTGTACCTCTCCTAAATAATGGTGTGCAACCTCTCCTAAATAATGGTGTGCAACCTCTCCTAAATAATGGTGTGTTACCTCACGTAAAAGATCCGGCCTCCACCCTTCCTGCAAGATGATTTAGGGTTGACCATCTTGGTCCTGCAGTCAGCAGCCTGCTATTTGTCTTGATGCTGCTGTGTTGAGTGTTGACTGGAACAATACCCCCCCCCCCCGTCTGTCCTCTTTCCTGTCACCACATGTCTCCCTCACTCCCCCTAGCCCCCCCCCCCCCCTCTTCCTCCCCCTTTCACCCTCCCTTCCCCCTCCTCCTTTACTCGCATTCTTCCAGATTTACTGTGGCTGGAACTCTTAACGAACAAATATCAAGAATATTGATATTTAGTTAACCTAAAACATTTTTAAAAAAAAGAAAAAAGAAAAAAAAAAAACTTAGTTGCTTTACTGTAAAAGTTAGTGTCCTACTTTTGTCAGATCTGTTTGAAGTGTTGCTGCTATATGTTGTCCAGTGTTTATCAGGTGTTTGGGTCGTTTATTTTTGTTATGATGAGGCTGATGCTGACTGTTTACGCTTTTTCCTGTGGGGCTTTAGCCTTTTTTGGAAAAAGTTTGATTTTCGCTGTCTGTCTGTCCAGCTCTGTTTGCATGCCTGTCTGTCTGCCTGTCTGTCTGTCCCCCCCCCCCCCCTCTCTCTCTCACTGATGGCAGTGCTAACCAATTTTCAGACTGGCTCTGGGTAGGGCAGACTAGGAAGGAGCACACGTATCAGACAATGCGACATGTAATGTGATTACAGGAACCAGTCTGAGCTGACGGGCTTTGGGGGAAAATAAGAACAAAGGTAATAACACTAACGCACAAAAAAGAAGCAAAAAAAAAAAAAAGAGATGTGCAAGAAAAAAGAAAATGGAGCTAAAAATAACCTGCAGATAATGATGTTGGACCAACTTTGTTTTCTGCCATCTCTCTGGCCCCTCCCCTTCCCCCCTCTGCCACCCACCACCCCTCCCGCCACAGCTCCCCTCCCTGCTTGCTGTGTTTTGTCAGCATCAGCCCTGGGTAAAAATATTGGAAATCGTTGGTGAGATGTCTCCGCCTGTCTTGCCTGTCGTTTTGCTTTCCCCTTCCCCTTCCTTGCTTCCTGCCCCCCTCCCCCCCCCCCCCTCACCCCTTCTCTGGAATGGTTGTAGTGAATACCATTAAACAACAGACTGTAGGCGGTCGAAGGGTGGAGGCTGTTGATTCCTCAGTGTGTGTGTGTGTGTGTGTGTGTGTGTGTGTGTGTGTGTGTGTGTGTGTGTGTGTGTGTGTGTTGTGTGTGTGTGTGTGTGTGTGTGTGTGTGTGTGTGTGTGGTTTTGTGTTGTGTGTGTGTGTGTGTGTGGGTGTGGGGTGTGCAGGTGGGCAAGAACGACACCCTGGAGAAGATTGCTGCTCATTTTGACGTCACCCCTTCAGAGCTGAAGAAGCTCAACCGTTTGTCTTTCCACATGGTGTTTGAAAACCAGGTACTGCTGCTGCTCTTCCTCTCACTGTCTCTCTCTCTCACTCACTCTGTCTCTGTCTCTGTCTCTGTCTGTCTGTCTTTCTGTTTGTCTGTCTTTCTCTGTCTCCCTCTCTCTCACTCTCTATGTTTCTGTCTTATCTGTGTGTGTGTCTATCTGCATTCCAGTCTGTCTACTTGCATGTCTGTCTCTCTTTTTAATTGAATTTCTTTTATCCTGTTAGTTCTAAAGTTGTTCGTGAAGCTCATGGTTTGTTTATTCTGGTTATGCTGATGTACTGTCCTTTGATATTTTTCATGCTTAGATTTTTAAACTAGACTGTGCGACTAACATATTCTCTAAGCGTTCTGTATTTGTTGGAGTGTTGGGGCTTGTTGTGTTTTGTTTTCTGTGCTTGCTTTGCATGTGTGTGTGTGTGTGTGTGTGTGTGTGTGTGTGTGTGTGTGTGCTGGGTTCCCTTCATGCCCTCTCAGTGTTTGTCTCTCGGTCCGTCTATCTGTCTGTCTGTTTTTGTCTTTGTTCCAATGCCTGTTTTTTCTTTGTCTTTTTTTTCTGTCTCTCTTTTTCTTATTCTTGGTCTCTGTCAGTCTGCCTGTCTCAGCCTCTGTCTCTGTCTTTCTCTGTCTCTCTCTGTTTCTGGCTGTCTGCCTCTGTGTGTGTGTGTGTATGTGTGTGTGTGTGTGTGTGTGTGTGTGTGTGTGTGTGTGTGTGTGTGTGTGTGTGTGTGTTTTCTCATCCTTCCCCCTTTCCTCTTTCCTGTGTCCCCCTCCCCCATCCCTTCTTTCTTCTTTTTTTCTCCTCCTGTCCATGTTCCTCTGTCTCTGATGAATCATAAATTCCATGTATCTCTTGAGGAGAGTTCCTTTTAAAAAAACAAAACAAAACTGAATTGCTATGCTGACACTCACGCATGCACGCACGCACGCATGCACGTACGCACGCACACACGCACACTGACACTCACTACACACACACACACACACACACACACACACACACACACACACACACACACACACACACACACACGTATGCAGTAAAGATTCCAGTGCCTTAAATGATGTGTTAAGAAAACAAGGGGAGACATGGTGTGCAGATTTGGAGAAGTTTGAGGTCGTTGATGACTTAAATGGATGAGGGGCGTTGGGAGGGGAGTAAAGGGTTAGGTTTTTGGAGGGGGGGGGGGGGGTACAGATGGGAGAGCTGGTCATTTCAGAGCTGTGGGCATGCTGAGTCTCTTTCTCTCTCCACTGGCTCTCTCTACCTGGGCTTTTTTTTTTCTGTCTCTTGCCTGTCTCCCCTCTTTCTCTCTCCACTGGCTCTCTCTACCTGGGCTTTTTTTTTTGTCTCTTGCCTGTCTCCCCTCTTTCTCTCTCCACTGGCTCTCTCTACCTGGGCTTTTTTTTTTTCTGTCTCTTGCCTGTCTCCCCTCTTTCTGTCTCTTGCCTGTCTCCCCTCTTTCTGTCTCTTGCCTGTCTCCCCTCTTTCTCTCTCCACTGGCTCTCTCTACCTGGGCTTTTTTTTTCTGTCTCTTGCCTGTCTCCCCTCTTTCTCTCTCCACTGGCTCTCTCTACCTGGGCTTTTTTTTTTGTCTCTTGCCTGTCTCCCCTCTTTCTCTCTCCACTGGCTCTCTCTACCTGGGCTTTTTTTTTTGTCTCTTGCCTGTCTCCCCGCTTTCTCTCTCCACTGGCTCTCTCTACCTGGGCTTTTTTTTCTGTCTCTTGCCTGTCTCCCCTCTTGTAGGTTAAGTGTTGTCTCTTGGGCTCTCCCTCTTTGTGCTTTATTCATTGTTTACAGCAAAATAACGGCCTTACTGAACACTTGGTATTCAGTGAGTACTAGTGTGCACTGATCTGTCCAGGGCTCTCCCTCTTTGTGCTTTATTCATTGTTTACAGCAAAATAACAGCCTTACTGAACACTTGGTATTCAGTGAGTACTAGTGTGCACTGATCTGTCCAGGGCTCTCCCTCTTTGTGCTTTATTCATTGTTTACAGCAAAATAACGGCCCTACTGAACACTTGGTATTCAGTGAGTACTAGTGTGCACTGATCTGTCCAGGACTCCTCCCTCTTTGTGCTTTATTCATTGTTTACAGCAAAATAACGGCCCTACTGAACACTTGGTATTCAGTGAGTACTAGTGTGCACTGATCTGTCCAGGACCAGCTCTCCATGTAGTTTCTAGGGTGACAAAAGAAAGGCAGTTCTCTTGAAATGGTTGTAACTTAAATTTGCTTAAAAGTAAACTGCATTTTATTGAACTTTTGGCATAAAGTATAAAGTTTAATGAAGAAGAACTTAACAGTCATCTGATCATGTGGAATTTAGATAAATTTGATGACTTTTTTTTTTTTCCCCATGCCTTTCAATGAAAATTGAAAGTTTCATTTCAGTTGCTGATATATTACATCAGCTTTGCAATAAATTCAGAATGTTTGCATGAAAAAATCAGAAGGTAAGAATCGTTTTACTTACAACCTATACCAAACCAAACATTGGCAAACCACCAATCATTGACGTGTGCAGTGCAGAGGAAGTTGCAAGGAATGATAGTATTTCACAAACAACAACCACCACCAGGCAAAAAAACCAACAGCTCAAAGCTTAAAAGATAACAAGCAACATTTGGTTTATCACCAAGTCAGCAGTAGTTGGCCACTGTAGATTAGCAGCATAAAGTTAAAAAAGAAAAAGGCTTGGAATATATGACAGTAAAGTGTTCATTCTCTTGTGATATGAAATCATGTTGCCCTTTGTCAAGTGGTAGGCAAGAGCATTATTTAAAGAACTAGAACATGCTATGTAGAAAGAGCAAATGTATTAGGCAGTGTTTTGTGGCTGGAAAAAAGATTCTACAGTCAAATTTTATATGGTCAATAACTTGATTATTTAATGTGTAGTTACTGGATAGCATTTGTGAGTGTGGCTTGATTCTACTGATTCACAAGAACGTGCCTGTTAATGTCATAGCATTCCATGAAGGTGAAGGAAATCAAGCACTCATTGTCACCCTCACCAATGACCCTACTGCTGGTTGTGTGTGTTGTGGATGTGTGTGTGTGTGGTGTGTGTGTGATGTGTGTGTGTGTGTGTGTGTGTGTGTATGGGGTGTGGATGGATGTGTGTGTGTGTGTGTGTGTGTGTGTGTGTGTGTGTGTGTGTGTGTGTGTGTGTGTGTTGTTGTTTTTCAAAGACACTGTCATCTCTTCAGCATTTTTGCTTTAATTCCGTATGGATGACGATGACATTTGGGCAGGGAAACATAGAAAATTGATGGGGAATTGAGCATTATTTGATCCAACAAAAATGCTTTCGTGCAAACAAAAAGTGTAAACAATACAGCTCAGAAACAGAATTTTACCAAGCCAGAATAAACGAGACTGGAATGGGGTGAGCTGGTACTACAATGCTGGTGCCTGGCCCACAGGAGAAGTAAACATGGCACAAGACAGTCTGAACTGGACTGTAATGTTTCATGTATAATGAGAAAATCAGGTCACACACATAAACGAAGAAAAGAAGCATACATGTAGATATGTAATTAAGCACCAGTTCCTATAATAGATAAGCTATTGACATCTCCAACTGTAGATATATAATTAAGCACAAGTTCCTATAATAGATAAGCTATTGACATCTCCAACTGTAGATATGTAATTAAACACCAGTTCCTATGATGGATAAGCTATTGACATCTCTAGGGCAAAATTCAGCAGAGCTGCAGGCGTCTGCCATTTAGCTTTTTTTTTTTCATTGCTGTCTCATCTTCCATGCCTGCCACCTGTGGCATTGCATTGACACCGCACATTGCGGCTCCCATCCACAGCCACACCCTGACTAGTCCTGCCACAGACCCTGCACTGACATTTCTTAGGGCACAATCAAGTCAAGTGGTGATGAGGCATCCCACCAGAGCAGACTCCTCACTGCTGCTGAGTCACTTCAGTGGTGTTCAGTGGGACCTGTTCTGATCCAACGTACAAACAACACCATCTGTTCATCCCCCTACTAATGACAATCATTGCTTAGCGGTGGAGCCAGCCAGAGTGAGCTCTTCTTCGGGAGCGTGCCACCACACCCGTTCAACAACAGCCCCCATGAATTCACCGACAGTGATGACTCTGACAGAACCCCCTAAAGGCATAGATGTGGAGAAGACATTGAAACTGAGTTCACCATGAGAGCAGGGCATGAAGGGTCACAGAATTTCAGACTTTTTTTTTTTCCAAGGCTCATTAATGAAGATGAGGATGATGAAGTTGATGCTATGGATGTCTGGTTCTGGTGACAGGGCTATACTGTACGCTGACTTTTATGATATATCCCAGCATTAATCACAAGGATCCAGGCCTTACAGTGTTGATCAGGCAGTTTAGCAACACTTTCAGAGATGCATCCATGAAGTGGATGAAACTCGACTGTATGGTCCCAGTCTTCCCAGTTGAGCCCTAGCAAACTCTGCTGTGCATGGAAGCCTGACAGGGCAGAACAATCCCCAACATGAAGAGCTTTGATTAAAATCGACACCACAGCCTCCCAGCCAGGAATGGGCAATGCTAACCATTTCACCATGGTTGATAGTGCTATTCAGCTCAGGGCGGGGGGGGGGGGGGGGGGGGGGGGGGAGGGGGGGGGGGCACCCAGATTATGAGAACATATAAAAAAATTCATGAAAAAAAAGAACATAAGAGTGCTATGAACAGTGCATAAAAATGCCATGACTGTCACACAGTGCAGAATGAACAGCTTGTGTCTACTGTGGACAGTTTGATATCAGACAGTGCAGAATGAACAGCTTGTGTCTACTGTGGACAGTTTGATATCAGACAGTGCAGAATGAACAGCTTGTGTCTACTGTGGACAGTTTGATATCAGACAGTGCAGAATGAACAGCTTGTGTCTGCTGTGGACATTTTGATATCAGACAGTGCAGAATGAACAGCTTGTGTCTACTGTGGACAGTTTGATATCAGACAGTCCAGAATGAACAGCTTGTGTCTACTGTGGACATTTTGATATCAGACAGTCCAGAATGAACAGCTTGTGTCTACTGTGGACAGTTTGATATCAGACAGTCCAGAATGAACAGCTTGTGTCTACTGTGGACAGTTTGATATCAGACAGTCCAGAATGAACAGCTTGTGTCTACTGTGGACAGTTTGATATCAGACAGTCCAGAATGAACAGCTTGTGTCTACTGTGGACAGTTTGATAGCCTCACTGCCAAACCACCTGATCCCAGCAACAAGCCTGGTGTGTTGTCAATGGGAACAAGAGGGAAGACAGCTATAGAGTTTCTATAATAAAGACATAGGTGTGTTGTCAGTGGGAACAAGAGGGAAGACAGCTATAGAGTTTCTATAATAAAGACATAGGTGTGTTGTCAGTGGGAACAAGAGGGAAAACAGCTATAGAGTTTCTACAATAAAGATATAGGTGTGTTGTCAATGGGAACAAGAGGGAACACAGCTATAGAGTTTCTATAATAAAGACATAGGTGTGTTGTGGATGGGAACAAGAGGGAAGACAGCTATAGAGTTTCTATAATAAAGACATAGGTGTGTTGTGGATGGGAACAAGAGGGAAGACAGCTATAGAGTTTCTACAATAAAGACATAGGTGTGTTGTCAATGGGAACAAGAGGGAAAACAGCTATAGAGTTTCCACAATAAAGACATAGGTGTGTTGTCAATGGGAACAAGAGGGAAAACAGCTATAGAGTTTCTACAATAAAGACATAGGTGTGTTGTGGATGGGAACAAGAGGGAAAACAGCTATAGAGTTTCTACAATAAAGACATAGGTGTGTTGTGGATGGGAACAAGAGGGAAAACAGCTATAGAGTTTCTACAATAAAGACATAGGTGTGTTGTGGATGGGAACAAGAGGGAACACAGCTATTTAGTTTCTACAATAAAGACATAGGTGTGTTGTCAATGGGAACAAGAGGGAAAACAGCTATAGAGTTTCTACAATAAAGACATAGGTGTGTTGTCAATGGGATCAAGAGGGAAGACAGCTATAGAGTTTCTATAATAAAGACATAGGTGTGTTGTCAATGGGAACAAGAGGGAAAACAGCTATAGAGTTTCTATAATAAAGACATAGGTGTGTTGTCAATGGGAACAAGAGGGAAAACAGCTATAGAGTTTCTACAATAAAGACATAGGTGTGTTGTGGATGGGAACAAGAGGGAAAACAGCTATAGAGTTTCTACAATAAAGACATAGGTGTGTTGTCAATGGGAACAAGAGGGAAACAGCTATAGAGTTTCTACAATAAAGACATAGGTGTGTTGTCAATGGGAACAAGAGGGAAGACAGCTATAGAGTTTCTATAATAAAGACATAGGTGTGTTGTGGATGGGAACAAGAGGGAAGACAGCTATAGAGTTTCTGTAATAAAGACATAGGTGTGTTGTCAATGGGAACAAGAGGGAAAACAGATATAGAGTTTCTACAATAAAGACATAGGTGTGTTGTCAATGGGAACAAGAGGGAAGACAGCTATAGAGTTTCTATAATAAAGACATAGGTGTGTTGTCAATGGGAACAAGAGGGAAAACAGATATAGAGTTTCTACAATAAAGACATAGGTGTGTTGTCAATGGGAACAAGAGGGAAGACAGCTATAGAGTTTCTACAATAAAGACATAGGTGTGTTGTGGATGGGAACAAGAGGGAAAACAGCTATAGAGTTTCTATAATAAAGACATAGGTGTGTTGTGGATGGGAACAAGAGGGAAAACAGCTATAGAGTTTCTATCATAAAGTAGAAAGAAACTCGTGGAGAGCATGGCAGCAGAGAGTCCTCAGAAGAGAAGCCCCCTTCAAGCAAGTGTTTCGGCCCTTATCTCCTGACACTCTAGGGGGGTTGGGCCACACCCGGTTCATGACTACGGATGTCCCTCTGCTGCCCTTTTTTTTTTCCCCATCTTGGGACGAGCCATGGCTGGGATTCGAACCCATGACCCTCTGGACATGCTCATTTTCCACTTAATGACTCACACTCTAACCACTGAGCCACAGGGACACCTGATATTTGTAGGAAATTTAAGCCTTATGAAGTTCACTTTTGTTCCTCCTTGACAAGATCCAGCTTGAACACATCTCTGCCGCTTCTGCCATTGCTTTCAGGGCTCTGGGTTTTTTTCCCTCCCTGCAACTGAGAGCTGTTTCATGAGGCTGTATGCAGACGTTCCTACAAACCCCCTAGCTCCAATTTCTGCAGTGAGGACTTTGACCTGATAGCCTTCTCTCCTCAGGCTGTTTGCCAGATCAGCATACTTTTCAGTCTTGTAGATTTGAGCTGCCTCCATTCTGTTCTCATATGGCAACGTGAGCTCGATCATGATCAGCTGCTTGGTTGACTGAGAGTGGACTACTATGTCTGGTCTCATGCCACTCTTGCTGATGATCTCTGGGTGACTCTTCCATTCTGGGAGGTCTGCAGTGCACTCCCAGTCATCTGCCCCGTCCAGCAGACTCTGCCTGCATGATCCGAGTGGCACTGTTGTTCTTGGCCATGATTTGCCGCCTCCTGCCGTGAAGAATGTTGCGGGTGCTTTTGGAGTCCTGATTTTCCCGTTTGTGGTGTTGGTACTAGCCCAGACTACTTGTACAATCTCTTTGAGCACTTGGTTGTGCCTCCATGTGTACCTTCCTTGAGCCAGGGCTACTTTACATGAGCTTAGGACATGCTCCACTGTTTGTTTTTCATGGCAGAGGGGGCATGCAGGATCGTCTGTTTTTCCCCACTTCACCAGGTTTGCATTTAATAAAGACATAGGTGTGTTGTCAGTGGGATCAAGAGGGAACACAGCTATAGAGTTTCTACAATAAAGACATAGGTGTGTTGTCAATGGGAACAAGAGGGAAGACAGCTATAGAGTTTCTATAATAAAGACATAGGTGTGTTGTCAATGGGAACAAGAGGGAAGACAGCTATAGAGTTTCTATAATAAAGACATAGGTGTGTTGTCAATGGGAACAAGAGGGAACACAGCTATAGAGTTTCTATAATAAAGACATAGGTGTGTTGTCAATGGGAACAAGAGGGAAAACAGCTATAGAGTTTCTACAATAAAGACATAGGTGTGTTGTCAATGGGAACAAGAGGGAAAACAGCTATAGAGTTTCTACAATAAAGACATAGGTGTGTTGTCAATGGGAACAAGAGGGAAGACAGCTATAGAGTTTCTATAATAAAGACATAGGTGTGTTGTCAATGGGAACAAGAGGGAAGACAGCTATAGAGTTTCTATAATAAAGACATAGGTGTGTTGTCAATGGGAACAAGAGGGAAAACAGCTATAGAGTTTCAATAATAAAGACATAGGTGTGTTGTCAATGGGAACAAGAGGGAACACAGCTATAGAGTTTCTATAATAAAGACATAGGTGTGTTGTCAATGGGAACAAGAGGGAAAACAGCTATAGAGTTTCTACAATAAAGACATAGGTGTGTTGTCAATGGGAACAAGAGGGAAAACAGCTATAGAGTTTCTACAATAAAGACATAGGTGTGTTGTCAGTGGGAACAAGAGGGAAAACAGCTATAGAGTTTCTACAATAAAGATATAGGTGTGTTGTCAATGGGAACAAGAGGGAACACAGCTATAGAGTTTCTACAATAAAGACATAGGTGTGTTGTCAATGGGAACAAGAGGGAAGACAGCTATAGAGTTTCTACAATAAAGACATAGGTGTGTTGTCAATGGGAACAAGAGGGAAGACAGCTATAGAGTTTCTACAATAAAGACATAGGTGTGTTATCAATGGGAACAAGAGGGAAGACAGCTATAGAGTTTCTACAATAAAGACATAGGTGTGTTGTCAATGGGAACAAGAGGGAAGACAGCTATAGAGTTTCCACAATAAAGACATAGGTGTGTTGTCAGTGGGAACAAGAGGGGAAAACAGCTATAGAGTTTCTCACAATAAAGACATAGGTGTGTTGACGGTGGGAACAAGAGGGAAAACAGCTATAGAGTTTCTATACAATAAAGACATAGGTGTGTGTCAATGGGAACAAGGGAAGACAGCTATAGAGTTTCTATCATAAAGAAAAGTGGATGGGTAGGGAAGACAGCTATAGAGTTTCTATCATAAAGAAAGAAGGGGATGGGTAGGGAAGACAGCTATAGAGTTTCTACAATAAAGAAAGAAGTGGATGGGTAGGGAAGACAGCTATAGAGTTTCTACAATAAAGAAAGAAGTGGATGGGTAGGGAAGACAGCTATAGAGTTTCTATCATAAAGAAAGAAGTGGATGGGTAGGGAAGACAGCTATAGAGTTTCTATCATAAAGAAAGAAGGGGATGGGTAGGGAACACAGCTATAAAGTTTCTATCATAAAGAAAGAAGTGGATGGGTAGGGAAGACAGCTATAGAGTTTCTACAATAAAGAAAGAAGGGGATGGGTAGGGAAGACAGCTATAGAGTTTCTACAATAAAGAAAGAAGGGGATGGGTAGGGAAGACAGCTATAGAGTTTCTACAATAAAGAAAGAAGGGGATGGGTAGGGAAGACAGCTATAGAGTTTCTACAATAAAGAAAGAAGGGGATGGGTAGGGAAGACAGCTATAGAGTTTCTACAATAAAGAAAGAAGGGGATGGGTAGGGAAGACAGCTATAGAGTTTCTACAATAAAGAAAGAAGGGGATGGGTAGGGAAGACAGCTATAGAGTTTCTACAATAAAGAAAGAAGGGGATGGGTAGGGAAGACAGCTATAGAGTTTCTACAATAAAGAAAGAAGGGGATGGGTAGGGAAGACAGCTATAGAGTTTCTATCATAAAGAAAGAAGGGGATGGGTAGGGAAGACAGCTATAGAGTTTCTACAATAAAGAAAGAAGGGGATGGGTAGGGAAGACAGCTATAGAGTTTCTACAATAAAGAAAGAAGGGATGGGTAGGGAAGACAGCTATAGAGTTTCTACAATAAAGAAAAGAAGGAGAAGTATGGTGTAGGGAGGAGACAGCTATAGAGTTTCTATCATAAAGAAAGAAGGGGATGGGTAGGGAAGACAGCTATAGAGTTTCTACAATAAAGAAAGAAGGGGATGGGTAGGGAAGACAGCTATAGAGTTTCTACAATAAAGAAAGAAGGGGATGGGTAGGGAAGACAGCTATAGAGTTTCTACATAAAAAGAAACAGAAGGGGATGGTAGGGAGGAGGAAACAGCTATAGAGTTTCTACAATAAAGAAAGAAGGGGATGGGTAGGGAAGACAGCTATAGAGTTTCTACAATAAAGAAAGAAGGGGATGGGTAGGGAAGACAGCTATAGAGTTTCTACAATAAAGAAAGAAGGGGATGGGTAGGGAAGACAGCTATAGAGTTTCTACAATAAAGAAAGAAGGGGATGGGTAGGGAAGACAGCTATAGAGTTTCTATCATAAAGAAAGAAGGGGATGGGTAGGGAAGACAGCTATAGAGTTTCTACAATAAAGAAAGAAGGGATGGGTAGGGAACACAGCTATAAAGTTTCTACAATAAAAGAAAGAAGGGGATGGGTAGGGAAGCACAGCTATAAGGTTTTCTATCATTAAAGAAAGAAGGGGATGGGTAGGGAACACAGCTATAGAAGTTTCTACAATAAAGAAAGAAGGGGATGGGTAGGGAAGACAGCTATAGAGTTTCTATCATAAAGAAAAAGGGGATGGGTAGGGAAGACAGCTATAGAGTTTCTACAATAAAGAAAGAAGTGGATGGGTAGGGAACACAGCTATAAAGTTTCTACAATAAAGAAAGAAGGGGATGGGTAGGGAACACAGCTATAGAGTTTCTATCATAAAGAAAGAAGGGGAGGGAGGGAACAGGCAAGAGTTTACTATAGTTCTATAAAAAAAGGAAAGAGAGAGAGAGGGAGGAGGAGGAAGGAAGGGAGAGAGTGTTTAAGAATTTAAAAAAAGAGGAAAGAGAGAGAGAGGGAGGGAAGGAGGGAGGGAGGGGAGATGATAATGAAGAATTTAAAAAAAAGAAAGAGAGAGAGAGGGAGGGAAGGAGGGAGGGAGGGGAGATGATAATGAAGAATTTAAAAAAAGAGAAAGAGAGAGAGAGGGAGGGAAGGAGGGAGGGAGGGGAGATGATAATGAAGAATTTAAAAAAGAGAAAGAGAGAGAGAGGGAGGGAAGGAGGGAGGGAGGGGAGATGATAATGAAGAATTTAAAAAAAGAGAAAGAAGAGAGAGAGGGAGGGAAGGGGAGGGAGGGAGGGGAGATGATAATGAAGAATTTAAAAAAAGAGAAAGAGAGAGAGAGGAGGGAAGGAGGGAGGGAGGGAGGGGAGATGATAATGAAGAATTTAAAAAAAGAGAAAGAGAGAGAGAGGGAGGGAAGGAGGGAGGGAGGGAGGGGAGATGATAATGAAGAATTTAAAAAAAGAGAAAGAGAGAGAGAGGGAGGGAAGGAGGGAGGGAGGGAGGGGAGATGATAATGAAGAATTTAAAAAAAGAGAAAGAGAGAGAGAGGGAGGGAAGGAGGGAGGGAGGGAGGGGAGATGATAATGAAGAATTTAAAAAAGAAGAGAGAGAGAGAGAGAGGGAGGAAGGAGGGAGGGGAGGGGAGATGATAATGAAGATTAAAAAAAAAAAAGAGAGAGAGAGAGGGAGGGAAGAGGAGGAGGGAGGAGAGAGAGAGAGAGAGAGAGAGAGGAGAGAGAGAGAGAGAGAGAGAGAGAAGTGGTGGAACAGCAGTAGACCACAGACTGGTAATAGAACTACATGTCCATGCACCTGTACTTTTCAGGTTCTGTATATACCAGACCCGAACTACGTGCCCTCTGAACCTCCAACACCTGAACCCCTCAGCCCTGCTCACACTCCTTTGAATGCTACACCCAGACTGGTGAGTTAGTGTGTTGGGTGAGAGAGAGAGAGAGAGAGAGAGAGAGAGAAGATGTGTGTGTTCATGTGGATGCTACACCCAGACTGGTGAGTTAGTGTGTTGGGTGAGAGAGAGAGAGAGAGAGAGAGAGAGAGAGAGAGAGGAAGACGTGTGTTCATGTGGATGCTACATCCAGACTGGTGAGTTAGTTTTTTGGGTGAGAGAGAGAGAGAGAGAGAGAAGATGTGTATGTTCATGTGGATGCTACACCCAGACTGGTGAGTTAGTTTGTTGGGTGAGAGAGACAGAGAAGATGTGTGTGTTCATGTGGATGCTACATCCAGACTGGTGAGTTAGTTTGTTGGGTGAGAGAGAGAGAGAGAGAGAGAGAGAGAGAGAGAGAGAGAAGATATGTGTGATCATGTGTATGGGCGTGTGGACATGTGTAACTGTATATCTAAAGTGCAAGGAAAATGTGTTTGTATCTTCAGTGTCCTTTTGTCTTTGATTTCATTGTTTGATGTGTTTGCGTCTTGTGCTCAGTCTGTTAAAACATGATCAGAACTTTGCAACCTTCTAGCCCTAGCGATAACGTATTCTTTTATCTGTGTGTTTGTGAACTGTAGAAGTGTGTGTTTATAGAGGTATGAGTATGTGTGTGTGGGGGGTGTGTGTGTGTGTGTGTGTGTGTGTGTGTGTGTGTGTGTGTGTGTGTGTGTGTGTGCACATATATGTATATACTCACACATACACGCACAAGCTGACTAGAATGCAAAACCAAACCAAGTCTTCAATTAACCCATATTTGACCAGTGGCACAACTTACATTGCATTTGTGAGGCCCAGACAGAAAGCACACGTTAAGATAAAAATACAAATTTCTAGAACCAAGAAATTTTAAGGTCACATGCTTAAAATCATATACATTTAGTTGATGTAAAGCACTTGATATATGGGTACAGTTGAAACCATGGTTGATATATATCTGCTCTTCAGTGTAAAAGCCTGCTGTACCTGAATGTATATCCAGGACTTTAGGCCCCATGCAAATGGACTGGGTGGCAGTTTAAATGATCTACCTGAATGTATATCCAGGACTTATGGCGCCATGCAAGTGGACTGGGTGGCAGTTTAAATGACCTACCTGAATGTATATCCAGGACTTTAGGCCCCATGCAAGTGGACTGGGTGGCAGTTTAAATGACCTACCTGAATGTATATCCAGGACTTTAGGCCCCATGCAAGTGGACTGGGTGGCAGTTTAAATGACCTCTGACTGATCTTAAGTCAGCCCTCTGCAGCCAGCCATACTTATACACAACACCATTACTATCACCACCACCAACAGCAACACATGGACTCTCATAAACACTCATGGCATGCACATACATACCAATTTTCATCTCGATCAAAGTTTAATGTTTTGCATGTGTGTGGCGCAGGACCTCCCAGTGGTCAAGATGGCCGAAAGGTCCTCGCTGAAAGTGCCAGGGTCCCAGGAGACCCCCCCGCCCCCGGCCTCCGCCCCGCCGCTGCCCATCCGCTCCCCTTTCTCCCCGTTCTCCCTGGCCCGCTTCTTCACCGAGGGAGGGGACGCGCAGCCTGCCAAGGAAGAGCAGCTGGAGCGCTTCGTCAAGTTGTCCGCCCAGATGATATCCGAGGGATTTGTGAGTCGACTTTGTCTCCCCTTCGATGGTTTCTGTAGGGAAGGAAAGAAAGGAAACAAGATTTGGGGGAGTGTGGCTGGGTGGGGAAGAGAAGGTGAGGGATGGAAGTGGAGGGGGAGGTGGGGGGGGGGGGGGGATGTATGTGCTGATTTCATCCTTGGTCTGAGCCTACATGTTCCAGAAATCTTTTCTCTGTATCGTTTCTTTCTCCCATCATTTAATATGCAATTTAACCTCTCCCTCTTGCCCCTCCCCCTCCACCACTTCTCTTCTGTACCTTAGAATATATATCACTGCTGATGAATAGGATCTGCCTTGTAGTTGTGTCTGCTGTTTCCAAAAGCAAGATTATTTGTAGGTGTTAATATATATCACTGCAGGTGAATAGGATCTGCCTTGTAGCTGTGTCTGCTGTTTCCAAAAGCAAGATTATTTGTATGTGTTAGTATATATCACTGCAGGTGAATAGGATCTGCCTTGTAGTTGTGTCTGCTGTTTCCAAAAGCAAGATTATTTGTAGGTGTTAATATATATCACTGCTGGTGAATAGGATCTGCCTTGTAGTTGTGTCTGCTGTTTCCAAAAGCAAGATTATTTGTAGGTGTTTGTTTATTGTCTGATTGCTTATTTTAATGATTGATTATGTGAAACAAAATACACAGATTGTTTTATCCTTTACTTTTTATTAACTTTTTAGGGATTAGTTGTGTGTTTGTGATGGTAGAGTAGTAGTTCCTGTTGCCCAGGCCATGGATAGGAGACAGTGGTCTAAAAAAAAAAAAAAAAAACTTTCACTTTTTCTCTTCTTCCAGTGAATGTACGCAGTCACATCTTTTTTTTTTTTTTAATGATAGCACAAGGAATATCAGACTTCTTCATCTCAGGCAGTCAAAGTTTTGTTGTTGTTTTTTTTTTACATCACTACAAAGTTCATATATAAGCTAAAAGGTATTAAAAAGTATACTGGGAGAAATGTTCTTGTTCTATCCTTTCCATTTGATTATGACAACAGGCTTTTGATGAAGAGGCTTAAAACAAGCAAACAAGAAAAAGCCATTGGCAAGGGAAATAATTCATTATGCGGTCTCTGCTGCGAAAGAATGAATCAAAATTAAAGCATGTTAGATAAGGCTGCTATTGTTCTGTCTGTTTTAATCTTGAATCCTTAGACACACAATTGCATGTGGGCATGCTTCGAGCCTGAATAATGTGGGCATGCTTCGAGCCTGAATAATGTGGGCATGCTTCGAGCCTGAATAATGTGGGCATGCTTCGAGCCTGAACACAGCTGGTTCCCTGACATTTTGGTACACATCTTTTACTCTTCTTAATGTGTACATGTGTTGGGTGGGGATATGTGGACAAGATCAAAATTAGTGTTTTGAGCGAAGTTTGGTGTCCTGTGTGCCTCTTGCCTGTATGTGCATTAAGTAAAGGTAGGACCAATTGTTTTTCTTTCCTAACTGCCGGGGAGGCAGGCAGACAAACTTTTTACTTTCCCCCATCCAAAACCACCTGCCCATCAAGCAACAACGATTGTAAATTCTGTGAAGTTCTAAGTGAAGAAAAAAATAAGAAAATAGAATACATTGTTGTCTGTTGTTTTGTTGGCAGGTGGACAGAACTAGACCATGTGTTCACTCCATTCTGATTGGCCAATGCCTTCTGACTCAAGCATGTGGCATGATACATCACATGATGTTGATGTCATAAATGTGCAATGAAATGAGAGTTTCACAACAAAATCCCTGGCTGTTGTGATGATTTATTCAATATCGGCAATGTTACACTGGATTGCCATTTCTCAGCCGTGGATGACTGAAAAGTATGGCTCTTACCTGGAAGGGGGAGGGAAGGTGGGATGGGGGGGGGGGGGGGGGAGGCAGGTCTCGATGATTACTCCATGCCTGACACAAGCTATAATACTGCCCCAGGCAGTCAGACAACTGTTACTATCCTCCCATGTAAGGGGGAGGGAAGGTGGGATGGGGGGGGGGGGGGGGGGGGAGGCAGGTCTCGATGATTACTCCATGCCTGACACAAGCTATAATACTGCCCCAGGCAGTCAGACAACTGTTACTATCCTCCCATGTAAGGGGGAGGGAGGGTGGGATGGGGTGGGGGGGGGGGAGGAGGGGAGTCGATGATTACTCCATGCCTGACACAAGGGATAATACTGCCCCAGGCAGTCAGACAACTGTTACTGTCCTCCCATGTAAGTGAATGGGCACTGCGATCAACATTAACCCTTTCACCGCCAGACGTTCTATTTAGCATAAATCCCCATCGCCAACCATTTAAAACAAAACTCTATTTCATACCAGCATATGTGAAACGCGGATATCTCTGGAACTAAACAACCAATTCTTATGCTATTTTTTGTAAAATGGAGGAGATACACTGTATTTCTGTTATACTATAACATGTTAGTAATGGCTAGTCAACAACAATTTCAAATTTTTATTAATTTCAAGTGCAAAAAAAATGCAGAATAGAAAAAATAAATGTTATCTTTCTTCTGAACGTAAAAAAGAAGAAAGCATGCCAACAAACTCTCAACAAGGAAGGAAAAATACTCCACTCACAAATGAAGACCAGAAAGTATGGTATATCCAACAGAAAAATGGAAGAAACAGCCATAAATCCAACTACTCCAATAGCAGGAACGCACACTCACGCACGCACACACACACACACACACACACACACACACACACACACACACACACACACACACACTCACACATACATCTCTTTCACTTTCACTGTTGAAAGCAATATTCTTATGCCTTACTGGTACACATGAAAGAAAGAAAAACGGAACACACACACACGCACACACACATACACACACGCACAAACACACACACACACACACACACACACACACGCACACACACACACACACACACACACACATCTCTTTCACTTTCACTGTTGAAAGCAATATTTTTTTATGAAAACAAAGTCAGTCACGTGCCTGTTGGTCTCTGAAACCTGGGGAGCCATTCAAGCTGATCATAATTCCCACTCAAACACATCTCTGCTGCTCACTTCTGACAGGTCAGTGGGCCACGGTCACTGCTGGTTGGCTCAACACCAAAACACTGGGCACAGGCGGTGAGCCTGCATTTAGTCTGATGTTTCCTCTTCTCTTCTTTCT
Organism: Conus canariensis; assembly: GCA_033310375.1. NCBI lineage: Eukaryota > Metazoa > Mollusca > Gastropoda > Neogastropoda > Conidae > Conus > Conus canariensis. The sequence goes on along the minus strand of CM065742.1, from coordinate 739,049 downwards.
GCACCACTTGGCACGCGGCCAACGCCTCACTTTGCAGTAATTCGGTCAAGCTCTCACTATCCCATAATGTTTCCTGGTCACTATCTGGGTCTTCTTCATCTGAATCAGGATCAGCTGACCATCTATTCAATATTTCCAGCTGATCTGTGGTCAATGTACGGTGAGGTTGAGTATGTGAAGTGCGTAGTTGTGACATCATAGTGAATGGAAAAACAGTTGGAATAAAATCAATAACAACACTTAACTGAACAGCACTCTGACGAAGCAAGTGACAATGAGCACAGGTCAGGCCATCCCCCAAGTATGACGTTTATTGCTGGCTTTCTATCTCATGAACTTGGAGAGTGAGAGTATTGGGAGGTTGGCAACTCTAGTTGGTCGCATTTCGGCGATGTCGGCAATGAGCCACATTGTCGCAGAAATGCAACGTCTGCAGTGTAAGGGTTAATCCCCATTTTTGCTGAAGCAGGTCTGTCATCCTAATTTCTTTTTAAACAATTTGGAAGGGATACAAACTTGTGAAGGGATATGTAAACATTGTATTGGACACATGAATTTATCCGCTCAACTACTGCCTGGCCATTCCTTTTACCTGTCAAGTCATTTCAGTTGATTTTCTGGTTTCAAGATGACTTTGTGTCCCTGCCCCCACCCTCCAGTGAAGTGAGCTTTTTGTTGGTGGTGCAGGAGAAGATTCCGGGTACTTTGTTGGTGACCCCCAATGCCATCATGTTTGAGCCGGATGTGACGGACGACCGTGTGATTGAGGAGGGGACGGAGCACTACGGGGCAGTGGTGTACATGGACACCTTGCTGTCCGCTGCCATCTACCAGGACCTCTCTGCCCTGCGCTTCCACACACGATGCAGGTCACTTCCTTTTTCATTTTTGGTTTTTTTTGTTGTTGCTGTCTTGTCTTTGTGTCCTGTCAGTGGTCTTTAACCCACATTGCTAATACAGGCTACCCTATGCCAAACGGAAATTTCATACATACTTTCTTTCATTTTCTTTTAAACTTTTAACTACCAACCGTTCCATTGTCGAAAGCTCAACCTATGTTTGATTCCTGTGCTAGATATTTGGGAAAATATTAGTTTTAAGACATGGCATTTTGAGCTTGTTGCTTTCCTTGCTCAGGCATCCTTGTTCATGGACTCCAGTACAAGATAACAGTTTGTCTAACATTTTGTTTTGCCAGTGTTGTGTCAGTTGTGATTCTGTGAGGGTCAAGAACAGTTAGTGACTGTGATGGAAACAGTGTAATATGTGATGTTGGAGAACCATGTAGTGACCGAAGACTACTTAGTTGACAACAGTGACTCAGGCGTTAGTGCAGGCGATGTGAATGTGATTGAAATCTATTTCCGAATGTCCAAGAGAGCTGACCACACTATCGAGATCAACTTTGACCTCCCCTGCATTCCTGTGGGTTTTGTGAGTGCATCAGATTGCCATCATGCAGATAACATCTGCATGCATCTGTCCCTCCACATTTGTCTCCCCACCCTCAGCCAGTCATCCTCTTGTGGTGTGTGTTCATCACATGTCAGTCAGAACAGGCAGATTGCCATGCTGGTTTCTTTTTCGTTCCCCCCCCCCTCTCTCTCTCTCTCTCTCTCTCTCTCTCTCTCTCTCTCTCTCTCTCTCTCTCTCTCTCTCTCTGTTCCTCTACAAATCCCCAAGGTTCAGTGACAGTGAGAGTGTTGCGTATGTGTCCGTTTGACATTCCAATGGCGGGGATGATGCCTAGACATGACAACAGTGTGCATGTGTTTTTATGGCCACATCATCCACAGGCACATGATGGCCTACTCTTCTCTGCACAAGACAAGAAGATTTGATGAGCATGCAAGATTTTCAACACATGGGTTCAGGCATGGTGTAGTCTCACTCGGAGAATGTGGAAGGTGTTGGAGCTGAACTGATGTTAACGTTTGAGGGAAGCTGTCTTCTGACTGCGTTGTCTCAAACAGGAATTGAACTTCAGATCTTGGAACAAGAGTCTGACGCCTTTCCCATCAGGCTTACCCTGCCATGTTCTCTTGTGTCGATCTTGTCCATTGCCTTTTTTTTTCTCTTTATTTTGTGATCATTCAGCTTTTTTTTTCTCTGAGGGGGCCTTTGTAAGCACAAAAAAGTTCACCATTTTGGTTACAGTAGATAAAGAATAACCCTCAGCTCCCATCCCTGACTTGCACACAAAAACACAGGACCCAGGTTCAGTAATACCGGCTTACCAGCTGTTAGCATGAGGTGTGTGTGTGTGTGGGTGTGTGTGTGTGTGTGTCTCCGTGTGTGTATGTGTGTGTCTCTGTGTGTGTGTGTGTGTGTGTGTGTGTGTGTGTGTGTGTGTGTGTGGTGTTTATGCCTAATCTACATCCACAGTCACCAGTTGTCATTGTTTCTTTTCCAGCACTACCCTTTGATGGACCTTCCGTCCCTCCTCACTTGCTACCTCCACCCCAACTCCTTCCCACAAACCTTTTCACTTAAAACCAAAATGGCAAGCCAATCAAATTCACTGTGTAATTCAGCAGTTCACTATCCCCCATTTCTTGGTGTGGGGTGTGTGTGTGTGTGTGTGTGTGTGTGTGTGTGTGTGTGTGTGTGTTGGAATGATAACACACATACACATTCGCGTACGCACATGTGTATGCCCTCAAGCATCTCATGCTGGCACACACATACACAAACACACACATCTCACACACACACACACACACACGCGCGCACACGCACACTCACAGGATCTGTTTCTGTTTCTGGCTGTGTCTGTCTGTCTGCCTGTCTGTCTGTCTGTCTCTCTCTCTCTCTCTCTCTCTCTCTCTCTCTCTCTCTCTCTCTCTCTCTCTCTCTCTCTCTCTCTCTCAGTCTCAAACTCTCATACACACATATATCTACTCTGACATATATTTTCAAGTAACTAGTTTTCTATGTCATGCTGTGACACCATTGCAATAAGGAAAAAAAAAGAAGAAAAAAATCCACTGTTGCGATGTTCAAAGTAGGTCAGAGGAGGGCCCACAAGGCTGTTATCTGTAGGGCAAGCATCCACCCCCAGCTGAGGGCTGTCCACCCACATTTCTTTAACACCTCATTAAGTCGTGTCAGACTCAGACGTCTGACTCATCTGCTTGCTGTGGAGAGTGTGTTGGATGTATTTTTCAGACCTGATGAATTGTTGTGGTTGTGGTGTTTCTCCTGCTTACCTGTCCAAACAAGTAGCTTATTCCTGTTTTTACTCAACAATGCTCTAGCCAGTCAGGATAATCCTTAAAAATGTCTTCTTCGGTTTCCTTTCTTTCCTTGGCAAGTGAACACTGGCTCTGTCTGGCTTTACTTGCTTTTTGTTCCGAATGTGGTGACCCAGTTGTCTTGTATTGGTGACAGGTTTTCAGATATCTTTTGTGTTGCTTAGAGCAAGGTGTTTGAGTTGGTGGTCTCCATGCACAATTGGTGTGTTATTGTTCCTTTGTTGAGGACACCTTTGACTTTTTACCAAGTCTGATGTCTTTTGTGGTCAAAATGATGGTCCCTGGTTAGATACGAGACATGCACTTCAAGCGCTAAGCATGTCCCTCTCCAGTGTTGTGATGCCTGCAATTGTGGGAAATTTCGGCTCAGTAGAAAGTTTTTAATTCACTTCATTGGTCAGTCTGTTAGTCTGGAATCCTGTGTTTGGTCCTCCAGTTTCATCCCACGACCCATTGATGCTCCCAGCCAGCACACCGTTCTGGGTGTTGGGTTTTTTGTGTTGTTTTTGTTTGTTGTTTTTTTAACAGTATTGCTAATGAGTCAAAGGGCATTTGTTTGAGTCCTGGGACTTGAGATAGTGTTTTAGCAGTTCCTTCTGTTTGATTATTTTAGGCTTGTTTGTTCATGCTTTTATGGATTTGGTTCGACCAGTCTGCATGTTTGATAATTCTAGGCTTGTTTGTTAGTGCTTTTATGGATTGGTTTGACCAGTCTCCACTGCCCACAACTGTGATGGTTTTAGTGTCAACAAAATTGACAAGTGTACTTTGTTTTCTCTTTAAACTATATTATGTTTGCAGCAATTGATCAGAAAAGAACTGTGAATTTGGTTTTTGGTACAGCTTGTGGAGGTGAACAACGGCTGTAAGAAGCTTGAGGCATGTGAACTAAGGTTTATATTTTTCATCTTTTGGGTACCTGTTCCGATAGTTTGTTAAACAGAAAACCAGAAAAAGAAAAAAAAAAAAAGGAAATCAATGAAGCAGGCTGCAAAGCCTGCAGACTACAGGTAAGAACTGTTTTAAAACCGTACATCCTCGCGGGCAAATGTTCCTTGTTTCGTGTGTGCATAGGTTAAACTTCTGCCTGGTTCCAAGACATATGTTGTACTTGAAACTGCTGGATAATGAATTCCTTGTGCTGACACTGGCATTGTTTGGTTTATGGAACACACATGGTGTAGGGTTCTGAAGTTTTGTTCGCTGTAATGATTTTAACCCCTGCCCCCTTCTCCCCAAGGATGTTTTAAGGAGTTTCCAACCAAGCTCATGAAATCAACCAGGTCACAGGGTTTTAGTACGTGTAACTTGGTCACAGATGGTGCTTTCACCTTCACTTGGTTTTTTGTTTGTTTGTTTTTTGTGGGATTTTGTTGTTGTTGTTCTTGGGAAGGGAAGAAGTGTTAAAGGGAGTGAGGGATTCGTTGTTGTAACCTGTTATATCCTCCATTTGAAATGCCCTCCCCATCCCATCTGCTCCCCCTTAGCCTGTTCTTTGCCATCTGTTGCATTCCTCTGTGGTGTAGGGTTGTCTGTGAACTGGCTTATTGCTCAGGTTGTCTGTGAACTGGCTTATTGCTCAGGTTGTCTGTGAACTGGCTTATTGCTCAGGTTGTCTGTGAACTGGCTTGTTGCTCAGGTTGTCTGTGAACTGGCTTGTTGCTCAGGTTGTCTGTGAACTGGCTTGTTGCTCAGGTTGTCTGTGAACTGGCTTGTTGCTCAGGTTGTCTGTGAACTGGCTTGTTGCTCAGGTTGTCTGTGAACTGGCTTGTTGCTCAGGTTGTCTGTGAACTGGCTTGTTGCTCAGGTTGTCTGTGAACTGGCTTGTTGCTCAGGTTGTCTGTGAACTGGCTTGTTGCTCAGGTTGTCTGTGAACTGGCTTACTGCTCAGGTTGTCTGTGAACTGGCTTACTGCTCAGTTTTGAAAAGTTTCACTCATGTGTATGTGACGTTAGTTATTTCTTTTTTGGCAACATTTTTTTTTTCGAAAATAGTAGGTAAAAAAATGCGATTCCACTTCCGGTAGTTTCCATGGGAACTACAGAATCTACAAGATGCGCATGCACATAGCAGGCCATATCACGCATGTTAATGGCAGCCATAGCATGTTGAAACTTCGCATCCTCAAAATCCATTTGCATCTGTATGTTTCCAACACCATTGGCGCTCCTAAACCAGTCCCAGTTGTTTTCTGATCTATTTTTCCTCTTGTTCAGGTATTTGTTTCATAATTTTCTTTGCTGGTTGAATTTCGAACAAACTGGCAACCGCCAGGAAACCGGTCGTGCATGATTCTGAATTGGTTGACGAAGATGTGCTACTTGAAGACGCTTCAAGTTCGCATAACACTGGCAACATGCCAGACCATATTTCCTTTTTTGTCAAAGATTTTAATGACATGAAAGAGCAGAATCTGAGGATTCTGGCCAGGCTGAATGCGCTTTTTGATGAGAAGATGCCAAAAGCGAAACAAAGAGCCAAAAAGCGACCACATGTCGCAGAGAAAGAACCAGATTCAGATGAATCGGAAATGGAGTCTGTTACCATGCTGAAGATCAACGTGATCACAGTCACTCCAAGAAAAACTGTCCTGATCATGATGACGAACTTGATATCGACCAAGAGGTCGATATGCTCAGATGGGGGTCTGAAAAAGTGTGACGCACATGATGAAGAGCAAAATTTACCAGGTGAGTTCAATATGGAGGATATTGTTCAGCTCCAGGACTATGCAGAGGAAGAGGATCTGGGTCCTGACTTGGCTGAGAAGGTGGCTCAAGTGATTTTAGTCATGGCTAAAGACAAGATGACTGATGAAGAGTTGAAATAAAAAATGGACAAGCACAAAGCGCCCAAGAATTGTGGCATTGCTGTGCCTCGCGTAAACAATGATATCTGGTCCATTATGGAAAACGCTGCCAGGTCAGCAGACCTACTGACCCAGAAAACACAAAAAGCCCTTCTGAAAGCCACTTTTGCTCTGGCAAAAGTATATAATCAGTGTGTCACCAGTGGGTCATCAGAAACTTGACAACTGATTGCTGATTTGACTGATGCAGTTGGTCTGGTACTCAAGGCAAACCATGAGTTGTCCATGGAAAGGAGAAATAAAATTCTGAATGCACCTCAGATCAACAAAAGGTACTGTAAGCTAGCATCTGCTGATATTCCAGTCACAGAAAATCTGGAAATGATCTGAAGGATGCTCGTGCAAAAATTGATTCTACTTCCAAACTTGGATCAAATGTTACACAGTCAGCAAGAGGGAAAAATTCTTCCCCAAATCAAACAACTGGGACTGGCAGCCATTGCTACGCAGAGGGTGAGGCCAGAACTGGAGCTACAGAGGCAGACCCAGAGGCCACGCCTTCAGGGGTCGGGGAAGAGGCCATAACACCCCCATGCAGCAAAGGGAGACAGCTCAGTAGCCCTTGATCTACCATCATATTCATTCTGTGAGGTGAGAAATGTTGCTTGTGGTAAAGAACCAAAGCCATTTAAAACAGGTCGACTGAAGGTTTACCTTGAAAATTGGCAAAAATTGACATCTGATCCATTTATTTTGGACATGATACAGGGTTCTGAAATACCTATTGAGGATTTTGAGCAATTGCCTAACATGCCTGAACAAAACAATCAGGTTCAGGGAATGAAATCAGTTATATGGATAATGAAGTGATCGAACTCCTTGATCTGGGTGTTATAGAAAAATGTACCCACCAAACAGGAGAAACTGTTTCCCATGTTTTTCTGGTCAAGACATCAGACGGAATGTTTCGTATGATTCTTGATTTAAAACGTTTCAATCAATCAGTTCATTATGAACATTTTAAAATGGAAAACTTAGCATCAGCCACAGACATGACGGCCAAGAACTGCTACATGGCCTCTATTGATCTACACCATGCCTATTACTCTGTGCCAGTGAAACCTGAATTTAGAAAATATTTGAGATTCAAATAGAAGAATCAGCTGTATCAGTATACCTGCTTTGCAAATGGCCTCTGTAATTGTCCAAGGTATTTCACTAAGCTCATGAAACCAGTGTACTTAACCTTGTGTCTGCAGTCTTTATTGATGATTCTTATCTACAAGGACAGACCTTTGAGGAGTGTGCTGACAACGTACAGAAAACAGTACATGGAAACTACCGGAAGTGGAATTTGTAACATAAACGAGCACTTACCTGTAAGTCGAAGTTTGTGTGGAATTCCACGATGGTAGTTTACAGGAACGGAGGAATATATGCCCTCCCTTGTTAAAAATGCTCCCTGTGCAAACTGTTTATTGCTTTAACAATTTATCACCTTTATTCATCAAATTGATTGAATAAAGATGATATGAAGTCCTTTATAACGGACTTATGTTTTAAAAATATGGCCTGCTATGCACATGCACATCTTATGTATTCCTCCGTTCCTGTAAACTACCATCGTGGAATTCCACACAAACTTCGATTTACAGGTAAGTGCTCGTTTATATTACAAATTTCAGGGGGTAAAATCTCCTTTTTGATGAAAAACTCCATTTTGTCCATTTTGATGTTTAAGTTTGAGCCAGAGGAATCGGGAATAGATGTTCATGGGGTTTTTTGTTGTTGGCCTGAATTCCATGGCCTTCATTCTTTCACTGCTTACCAACTTCAAGCAATTGTGATTGCGCAGCAGATGATGGCAATTTGCAGACAAAGTCTGTTTTTCTGTTCCACGGTGGTATCTGCAGCATAGCATAGTGCAGCAGATGATGGCAATTTGCAGACAAAGTTCTTTTTCTGTTCCACAGTGGTATCTGCAGCATAGCATAGTGCAGCAGATGATGGCAATTTGCAGACAAGTCTGTTTTTCTGTTCCACAGTAGTATCTGCAGCATAGCATAGTGCAGCAGATGATGGCAATTTGCAGGCAAGTCTGTTTTTCTGTTCCACAGTGGTATCTGCAGCATAGCATAGTGCAGCAGATGATGGCAATTTGCAGACAAGTCTGTTTTTCTGTTCCACAGTGGTATCTGCAGCATAGCATAATGCAGCAGATGATGGCAATTCGCAGGCAAGTCTGTTTTTCTGTTCCACAGTGGTATCTGCAGCATAGCATAGTGCAGCAGATGATGGCAATTCGCAGGCAAGTCTGTTTTTCTGTTCCACAGTGGTATCTGCAGCATAGCATAGTGCAGCAGATGATGGCAATTCGCAGGCAAGTCTGTTTTTCTGTTCCACAGTGGTATCTGCAGCATAGCATAGTGCAGCAGATGATGGCAATTTGCAGGCAAGTCTGTTTTTCTGTTCCACAGTGGTATCTGCAGCATAGCATAGTGCAGCAGATGATGGCAATTTGCAGACAAAGTCTGTTTTTCTGTTCCACAGTGGTATCTGCAGCATAGCATAGTGCAGCAGATGATGGCAATTTGCAGACAAAGTCTGTTTTTCTGTTCCACAGTGGTATCTGCAGCATAGCATAGTGCAGCAGATGATGGCAATTTGCAGACAAAGTCTGTTTTTTCTGTTCCACAGTGGTATCTGCAGCTAGCATAGTGCAGCAGATGATGGCAATTTGCAGCAAGTCTGTTTTTCTGTTCCACAGTGGTATCTGCAGCATAGCATAGTGCAGCAGATGATGGCAATTTGCAGACAAAGTCTGTTTTTCTGTTCCACAGTGGTATCTGCAGCATAGCATAGTGCAGCAGATGATGGCAATTTGCAGCAAGTCTGTTTTCTGTCCACAGTGGTATTGCAGCATAGCATAGTGCAGCAGATGATGGCAATTTGCAGCAAGTCTGTTTTCTGTTCCACAGTGGTATCTGCAGCATAGCATAGTGCAGCAGATGATGGCAATTTGCAGACAAGTCTGTTTTCTGTTCCACAGTGTATCTGCAGCATACATAGTGCAGCAGATAGGGCAATTTGCAGGCAAGTCTGTTTTTCTGTTCCACAGTGGTATCTGCAGCATAGCATTGCACAGATGATGGCATTGCACAAGTCTGTTTTCTGTTCCACAGTGGTATCTGCAGCAAGCATAGTGCAGCAGATGATGGCATTGCAGCAAGTCTGTTTTTCTGTTCCACAGTGGTATCTGCAGCATACATAGCAGCATGATGGCATTTGCAGCAAAGCTGTTTTCTGTTCCACAGGGTATCTCCTGATAGCCATTGGCATTTAGACAAAGTCGTTTTTCGTTCCACGTTCTGCCATAGCAAGTGCAGCAGTGAGGCAATTGCAGCAAGTCTTTTCTGTCCCTGACTGCAGCTAGCATGTGCAGCAGTGATGGCAATTGCGCAAGCTGTTTTTCTGTTCCACAGTGGTATCTGCAGCAAGCATAGTGCAGCAATGATGCAATTGCAGCAAGTCTGTTTTTTGTTCCCAGTGTATCTGCAGCTAGCATAGTGCAGCAGATGATGGCAATTTGCAGCAATCTGTTTTCTGTTCCACAGTGGTACTGCAGCTAGCATAGTGCAGCAGATGATGCAATTGCAGCAAAGTCTGTTTTCTGTTCCACTGTACTGCAGCTAGCATGTGCGCAGATGAGGCAATTGCAGAAGTCTGTTTCTGTTCCACTGGTATCTGCGCTAGCATAGTGCGCAGATGATGGCAATTGCAGAAAGTCTGTTTTCTGTTCCACATGGTATCTGCAGCTAGCAAGTGCAGCAATGATGGCATTTGCAGAAAAGTCTGTTTTTCTGTTCCACATGTTCTGCAGCTAGCATAGTGCAGAAATGATGGCAATTTGCAGAAAAGTCTGTTTCTGTCACAGTGTATCTCAGCAGCATAGTGCAGCAGATGATGGCAATTTGCAGAAATCTGTTTCTGTCCACAGTGTATCTGCAGCATAGCATAGTGCGCAGATGATGGAATTTGCAGACAAAGTCTTTTTCTGTTCCACATGGTATCTGCAGCTAGCAGGCGCAGGAGGCAATTTGCAGCAAAGTCTGTTTTCTGTCACGTGGTATCTCAGCTAGCATAGTGCACAATGATGGCAATTCAGCAAGTCTGTTTTTCTGTTCCACAGTGGTATCTGCAGCTAGCATAGTGCAGCAGATGATGCATTTGAGAAAAGTCTGTTTCTGTTCACATGGTACTGCAGCTAGCATAGTGCAGCAGATGATGGCATTTGCAGACAAATCGTTTTCTGTTCCACAGTGGTATCTGCAGCTAGCATAGTGCAGCAGATGATGGCAATTTGCAGACAAAGTCTGTTTTTCTGTTCCACAGTGGTATCTGCAGCTAGCTAGTGCAGCAGATGATGGCAATTTGCAGACAAGTCTGTTTTTCTGTTCCACAGTGGTATCTGCAGCTAGCATATGCAGCAGATGATGGCAATTTGCAGCAAAGTCTGTTTTTCTGTTCCACAGTGGTATCTGCAGCTAGCATAGTGCAGCAGATGATGGCAATTTGCAGACAAGTCTGTTTTCTGTTCCACAGTGGTATCTGCAGCATAGCATAGTGCAGCAGATGATGGCAATTTGCAGGCAAGTCTGTTTTGTTCCCAGTGGTATCTGCAGCATAGCATAGTGCAGCAGATGATGGCAATTTGCAGACAAAGTCTGTTTTTCTGTTCCACATGGTATCTGCAGCATAGCATAGTGCAGCAGATGATGGCAATTTGCAGACAAAGTCTGTTTTTCTGTTCCACAGTGGTATCTGCAGCATAGCATAGTGCAGCAGATGATGGCAATTTGCAGACAAAGTCTGTTTTTTCTGTTCCACAGTGGTATCTGCAGCATAGCATAGTGCAGCAGATGATGGCAATTTGCAGACAAAGTCTGTTTTTCTGTTCCACAGTGGTATCTGCAGCATAGCATAGTGCAGCAGATGATGGCAATTTGCAGACAAAGTCTGTTTTTCTGTTCCACAGTGGTATCTGCAGCATAGCATAGTGCAGCAGATGATGGCAATTTGCAGACAAAGTCTGTTTTTCTGTTCCCACAGGGGTATCTGCAGCATAGCATAGTGCAGCAGATGATGGCAATTTGCAGACAAAGTCTGTTTTTCTGTTCCACAGTGGTATCTGCAGCATAGCATAGTGCAGCAGATGATGGCAATTTGCAGACAAAGTCTGTTTTTTCTGTTCCACAGTGGTATCTGCAGCATAGCATAGTGCAGCAGATGATGGCAATTTGCAGGCAAGTCTGTTTTTCTGTTCCACAGTGGTATCTGCAGCATAGCATAGTGCAGCAGATGATGGCAATTTGCAGACAGAGTCTGTTTTTCTGTTCCACAGTGGTATCTGCAGCATAGCATAGTGCAGCAGATGATGGCAATTTGCAGACAAGTCTGTTTTTCTGTTCCACAGTGGTATCTGCAGCATAGCATAGTGCAGCAGATGATGGCAATTTGCAGACAAAGTCTGTTTTTCTGTTCCACAGTGGTATCTGCAGCATGGTTTCTTCCCTTTCCTCTGTTTACTGATGCTGCTTCCTTTAGATCTTCAAGATTGCAGAGCAACTTGTAATTGAATTTCTAGCCTTTAGCGTATTGTCGATCACACCTCTATAAGTTAGTGTGGTGACTTTTTTTTAACAGCCTCTTGTACCTTACTCCACTGTCTGATGATAGATGGGTAAAAAGATTTTGATATCACAGAACAGCCTGGTGGAACATCTCTCCAAAGGTACTGATGATCAAGTTCCTGTCTTGCTGTCTGCAAGAAAACTTCAGTTGTTTACGTTCTTCCCCCCTCTGGCGGGGCCCACTCTGACTGCTCCAAGGATGGCAGTGCATGCTGGAATTGAAATCATTATGACCAGAAACAGTATGCCTCCCTGCCTTCTGTAACATTGGGTATGATGCCACGTCTCATACACTTTATATGTATCAGGTGTCGCATAGGCTGCATCACATTCCTGCCAGACAGTCTCAGGACAAGATGAGAAGGGCGACTTAAGTAGAGCGTGACTGTTATTGGTTGTTTTAGGTGGTGATGTCATCAGTCATGATTATGGGTATTTCAAAATTGATTTTTAGAGATTTTAAAAGTTGGTAAAAAGACCTGAATTTTGTGTGTGTGTGTGTGTGTGTGTGTGTGTGTGTGTGTGTGTGTGTGTGTGTGTGTGTTTACCAATTTGATCAAAAGGGAAAAGAAGGTAAAAAGAGTATCAGTGGCCTGACGATCCACATGTACTAATGTGAATCTGTCGTTGCCTGTGCTCTAGGAAGCTTTCCCTTTACTGAAAGGAGGCTGTCTTCTGACCTCCCCCATGACCTGAGGAGAAAAGCACGTCCCTCCCTTGATCCTCCCTCGCCAACCAGGGCACTTGTGTTGCTTCTCAAAGGCTGCACCTCAACAGGAGAAGAGAGAGAATGATGGAAAGTGGAAAGGTGTGGTGCTGGTAGCTCAGGTTGGGGTGGGAGAGGATGAACAGTTGCTGCATGTTCACCTGATGGTAGCTGTCGTGTGGCTGTGTCAACAGTTGCTGCATGTTCACCTGATGGTAGCTATCGTGTGGCTGTGTCAACAGTTGTCTGCATGTTCACCTGATGGTAGCTGTCGTGTGGCTGTGTGAACAGTTGCTGCATGTTCACCTGATGGTAGCTGTCGTGTGGCTGTGTGAACAGTTGCTGCATGTTCACCTGATGGTAGCTGTCATGTGGCTGTGTGAACAGTTGCTGCATGTTCACCTGATGGTAGCTGTCGTTGTGGCTGTGTCAACAGTTGCTGCATGTTCACCTGATGGTAGCTGTCGTTGTGGCTGTGTCAACAGTTGCTGCATGTTCACCTGATGGTAGCTGTCGTGTGGCTGTGTCAACAGTTGCTGCATGTTCACCTGATGGTAGCTGTCGTGTGGCTGTGTCAACAGTTGCTGCATGTTCACCTGATGGTAGCTATCGTCGTGTGGCTGTGTGAACAGTTGCTGCATGTTCACCTGATGGTAGCTGTCGTGTGGCTGTGTCAACAGTTGCTGCATGTTCACCTGATGGTAGCTGTCGTGTGGCTGTGTGAACAGTTGCTGCATGTTCACCTGATGGTAGCTGTCGTGTGGCTGTGTGAACAGTTGCTGCATGTTCACCTGATGGTAGCTGTCGTTGTGGCTGTGTCAACAGTTGCTGCATGTTCACCTGATGGTAGCGTAGCTGTCGTGTGGCTGTGTGAACAGTTGCTGCATGTTCACCTGATGGTAGCTATGTGAACAGTTGCTGCATGTTCACCTGATGGTAGCGTAGCTGTCGTGTGGCTGTGTGAACAGTTGCTGCATGTTCACCTGATGGTAGCGTAGCTGTCGTGTGGCTTGGTGAACAGTTGCTGCATGTTCACCTGATGGTAGCATAGCTATTGTGTGGCTGGGTGAACAGTTGCTGCATGTTCACCTGATGGTAGCTATCGTGTGGCTGTGTGAACAGTTGCTGCATGTTCACCTGATGGTAGCTATCCTGTGGCTGTGTGAACAGTTGCTGCATGTTCACCTGATGGTAGCTATCGTCGTGTGGCTGTGTGAACAGTTGCTGCATGTTCACCTGATGGTAGCTGTCGTGTGGCTGTGTCAACAGTTGCTGCATGTTCACCTGATGGTAGCTGTCGTGTGGCTGTGTGAACAGTTGCTGCATGTTCACCTGATGGTAGCTGTCATGTGGCTGTGTGAACAGTTGCTGCATGTTCACCTGATGGTAGCTATCGTGTGGCTGTGTCAACAGTTGCTGCATGTTCACCTGATGGTAGCTATCGTCGTGTGGCTGTGTGAACAGTTGCTGCAAGTTCACCTGATGGTAGCTGTCATGTGGCTGGGTGAACAGTTCCTGCATGTTCACCTGATGGTAGCTGTCCTGTGGCTGTGTGAACAGTTGCTGCATGTTCACCTGATGGTAGCTGTAGTGTGGCTGTGGTGCCTTGTACAGACATTGAACGATGGTCTTCCTTCTTTTGAGGCTGACGCTGCTTTGTTCCTGTCCACAAAGGTCACATGACTGGCAGGATGGGAAAACAGGATCCTGCAATGGAAGACTCTCTTGCTCAACCACAAGATGTGATTTGTGTTCTTACACTCCTTTTTTTCCCTCGCCTCGCCCTTTTGTCATCACACCCGGTGAGTTTGTTGGAAAGCAGTATTACGATTGACTGGTTATGTGACCTGGACGCAGAATTCATTCCTCACTCCAATGCAGTCTGCGTGTTTTATTCAGAGCGTGTTAAACCTTTCTGACTTCTTAACTTCAGTGCCGAGTATGAAATTAGAAGCAGGATCATATCTGACAAAAGTCTGAAAGCAAGGATGAATCCTTGGTCTTGGTGAAGAACAACCAGAACAACAGAAAAATTGAGCCCAGAGGAGATGGTTGCTCTGATGAGCTGATCTGTGTGAGTATCTCACCAAAGCGGAGCGTGGTGATTTTCCAAACTGGATGAGTGTGTGTTGTTCTGGGTCACTGAGGTGGTCAGCTCTTCTGTGTCGGCTCTACCAGCAGGCAGCTCTTCTGTGTCGGCTCTACAACAGGCAGCTCTTCTGTGTTTGCTCTACCAGCAGGCAGCTCTTCTGTGTCGGCTCTACAGCAAGCAGCTCTTCTGTGTCAGCTCCACAACAGGCAGCTCTTCTGTGTCAGCTCCACAACAGGCAGCTCTTCTGTGTCAGCTCTACAACAGGCAGCTCTTCCGTGTTGGCTCTACCAGCAGGCAGCTCTTCTGTGTCGGCTCTACAGCAAGCAGCTCTTCTGTGTCGGCTCTACAGCAAGCAGCTCTTCTGTGTTGGCTCTACCAGCAGGCAGATCTTCTGTGTCGGCTCTACAACAGGCAGCTCTTCTGTGTCAGCTCTACCAGCAGGCAGCTCTTCTGTGTCGGCTCTACCAGCAGGCAGCTCTTCTGTATCGGCTCTACCAGCAGGCAGCTCTTCTGTGTCGGCTCTACCAGCAGGCAGATCTTCTGTGTCGGCTCTACCAGTAGGCAGCTCTTCTGTGTCGGCTCTACCAGCAGGCAGCTCTTCCGTGTCGGCTCTACCAGCAGGCAGATCTTCTGTGTTGGCTCTACAGCAGGCAGCTCTTCTGTGTTGGCTGTACCAGCTAGGCAGCCCATTGTGGAAACGAGAGTGTTGATTATAAGGGTGCTAAGAGTTTGGTCTCTAACCAAGGATAGGTGTGATACATGTCCTCATGGTAATAATAATGATAATGACAATGATAAAAATAACAGTACATATTACAATGGGTAGTAGCATACAGGGAGGAAGAGGAAAGGTTGGCTAGGGGAGATCCAGTGTCTAAAGGACTGAAACCACAGATCTGGTGATGTTCTTTCTCTCTAAGCTAAGTCCATGAGGCCACCACTCCACCTGATCTATTCCCTGTAGGGCAGGGCTTGCACAGCCCTTACAGCCAGAATTTGATCTCCAGCTTCACAAGTTTACCAGCCAGACTATGCAGAAATAGTAGCCACTCAGTCAGAAAGCATGGTGTTAAATTGCACAGCATGTGATACGAAAAAAAAGACAAGGACAGAAAAAGTAAACCCCATGCCTTCCTCCTCAACTTTATTAACAAATGAAATGCTTTATGTTGGGGAAAATATTGCATGTTTTCAAGGCCAAAGGTGTCTGAAACACAAGTTCTACCACATACAACATGCTGGGAAGTTGGGTGATTGGATAAGCTGCAAAATGATGTAACAGTAAGCAGCAAATTTACCACTGGTTTTCCATGTATTTGCTCTTTATGAGTGAACTTTATTTCTGTTTGCTGTACATTTTCCCTGTTTCCTGTTGCGAGGAACTGTCAGCTTTCAGAGATTTTGCCACCCCTAGATGTGACCTGTTGCTGGCTGGGGCATAAACCTGACAAAGCTAGCAGCTGCTGCCGTATTAGATTCCCCCGTGGCTGTGATAGATTAGATAGCGACAGCACAGCTGACTCTAATGCCTGCCATTATTCCTGAATCCATAACTGCAGGTGTCGGATGCTTGCATCCTGTCAAAGTCATTTCCCGCTCAGGCATCTCTCAGACATGTAATTTGTGTGATGTTGTAAAAGTGGTGTGTGTGTGTGTGTGTGTGTGTGTGTATGCGTGCGTGCACAGTTAATTCAGTTTACTTGCTAGCGTGTTGTAAAAGCTGTTGTTTTGTACTCATGTACGCAGATTTTTTTTTACAATGTACTTAAAAATTTTTTATTCAATTAACACGTTTTACTGACGGAAACATAGACCTTTCCATGTCATTTTTTTTTTGTCCTCACAGTTTATTTGAATTTACAAGAAAAAAAAAAAAGAAAAAGAAAAGAATTTGAGGGGAAAAAAAGGGAAAATAAAAATATTTGAGTGATGAAAGGACAAACCAAGAATGGTGCCATTAACAACAGCAACAGATTACTGTTGAAGAGGAAGTGACTGAAAAAATGTGTACAGCTGAATAGAACCTTGAAGTCAAGTGTGGGACTAACGTTTTACATTTACTAATGGAAAACAAGACTAAAGAACTTCTGTTTGAAAGAAAATTTCTTTTTGTCAAATGGGAAGGCCAAGTTACTTGAAATATTCCAACTTTGACATTTGCAGAACATTTAGGGTGTTTTCCAATGAAAATTGGGTGTTTTCTGAATAATTTTTTTTATGAAAAGAAACAACTGGAGGGAAAAAATGTTTTATGATGAAAGAGTACCAAAGTGAGTGCCCCTGCATCTCGGGTTAGGTGACTTCCTTGCTGGATGAGTGGCTCACTTCAAAGGACTAGTGGTCCTGACTTCTGTCTGGATCATTGTGACTTTTTTCAACTTTGAATTGGGAAGTGATTTTGTTGAGAACTAGTGCAACCCTGACAATGTGATTCTTCCAGTACAGACCTGAGATGTCTGTGATAGTCATGTATTCCTTTGAGGCAAGTTGGCGCAGCTTTCAGTGGGACAAGTTGTCGACCTTCTGTTCTCTCCTTCCCTTTCTTCCTCTGCTAAATGAAATGTTGTCTCTTTCTTTTCATTTCAGGCTGATGAGTGTGTTTGTCATAAAGAAAAAAGCAAAATAAAAAAGCAAACAAACAAAAAAAGAAAACAATAAAAAGGGTCTTAATAGTGTAAATAAACAGCATGGATGAATATATAGAGTGCGAAAGTATCACCTTTTTTATTTGATGGCTTGAAAGTGACTACTAAAGTCGATTGAGCAGTAAGCACAGTTGTATCTCTTGCTTGACTTGCTGGCAATAGAGGCTGAATGTTTATTGAGTTGGGAAGGTGGTTGGGTCTATTGCTTGTCTTGCTGGCAGTAGAGCCCGAATGTTTATTGAGTTGCGAAGGTGGTTGGATCTGTTGCTTGTCTTGCTGGCAATAGAGCCCAAATGTTTATTGAGTTGCGAAGGTGGTTGGGTCTATTGCTTGTCTTGCTGGCAATAGAGGCCTAATGTTTATTGAGTTGTGAAGGTGGTTGTATATCTTGCTTGTCTTGCTGGCAATAGAGGCCGAATGTTTATTGAATTGCGAAGGTGATTGGATCTATTGCTTGTCTTGCTGGCAATAGAGGCCGAATGTTTATTGAATTGCGAAGGTGGTTGGGTCTGTTGCTTGTCTTGCTGGCAATAGAGGCCGAATGTTTATTGAATTGCGAAGGTGGTTGAGTCTGTTGCTTGTCTTGCTGGCAATAGAGGCCGAATGTTTATTGAATTGCGAAGGTGGTTGGATCTGTTGCTTGTCTTGCTGGCAATAGAGGCCGAATGTTTATTGAGTTGCGAAGGTGGTTGGATCTGTTGCTTGTCTTGCTGGCAGTTGAGGCCGAATGTTTATTGATTTGCGAAGGTGGTTGGATCTGTTGCTTGTCTTGCTGGCAATAGAGCCCGAATGTTTATTGATTTGCGAAGGTGGTTGGGTCTGTTGCTTGTCTTGCTGGCAGTAGAGCCCGAATGTTTATTGAGTTGCGAAGGTGGTTGGATCTGTTGCTTGTCTTGCTGGCAATAGAGGCCGAATGTTTATTGAATTGCGAAGGTGGTTGGATCTGTTGCTTGTCTTGCTGGCAGTTGAGACCGATTGTTTATTGATTTGCGAAGGTGGTTGGATCTGTTGCTTGTCTTGCTGGCAGTAGAGGCCGAATGTTTATTGAGTTGTGAAGGTGGTTGGATCTGTTGCTTGTCTCACTGGGTGTGTAGTGGCTACTACAGTGCACTAGCATTTTGACCTGACTTCATCTGGCCCTTGAACCCCTTCACTATGTCCACCCCACCCATCCTTTCGCACTACCACCCCCACAAAATATCTTGGTTAGTCTTGTTTCTCTCCGTCCACAGCATTGCAACAGCAGTAGCAGCAGTAGCATTCTTTGATACATTTCACCAAAGACTGTGTGGGAGATATTGTCTACTCTTTGCTCCTATGTCTGCTTTGATACATTTCACCAAAGACTGTGTGGGAGATACTGTCTGCTCTTTGCTCCTATGTCTGCTTTGATACATTTCACCAAAGACTGTGTGGGAGATACTGTCTGCTCTTTGCTCCTATGTCTGCTTTGATACATTTCACCAAAGACTGTGTGGGAGATACTGTCTGCTCTTTGCTCCTATGTCTGCTTTGATACATTTCACCAAAGACTGTGTGTGGAGATACTGTCTGCTCTTTGCTCCTATGTCTGCTTTGATACATTTCACCAAAGCCTGTGTGGGAGATATTGTCTGCTCTTTGCTCCTATGTCTGCTTTGATACATTTCACCAAAGGCTGTGTGGGAGATATTGTCTGCTCTTTGCTCCTATGTCTGCTTTGATACATTTCACCAAAGACTGTGTGGGAGATACTGTCTGCTCTTTGCTCCTATGTCTGCTTTGATACATTTCACCAAAGACTGTGTGGGAGATACTGTCTGCTCTTTGCTCCTATGTCTGCTTTGATACATTTCACCAAAGACTGTGTGGGAGATACTGTCTGCTCTTTGCTCCTATGTCTGCTTTGATACATTTCACCAAAGACTGTGTGGGAGATACTGTCTGCTCTTTGCTCCTATGTCTGCTTTGATACATTTCACCAAAGACTGTGTGGGAGATATTGTCTGCTCTTTGCTTCCATGTCTAGAGACCTGCTGTCCTTATCATTCTTCCCTTTCACCTCATCTCTCCGTATCATTCTTCCCCTTCCTGTCCTCATCTCATCTCTCCTTATCATTCTTCCCTTTCACCTCATCTCTCCTTATCATTCTTCCCTTTCACCTCATCTCTCCTTATCATTCTTCCCCTTCCTGTCCTCACCTCATCTCTCCTTATCATTCTTCCCTTTCACCTCATCTCTCCTTATCATTCTTCCCCTTCCTGTCCTCACCTCATCTCTCCTCATCATTCTTCCCTTTCACCTCATCTCTCCTTATCATTCTTCCCTTTCACCTCATCTCTCCTTATCATTCTTCCCCTTCCTGTCCTCACCTCATCTCTCTTATCATTCTCCCCTTTCACCTCATCTCTCCTTATCATTCTTCCCTTTCACCTCATCTCTCCTTATCATTCTTCCCCTTCCTGTCCTCACCTCATCTCTCCTTATCATTCTTCCCTTCCTGTCCTCACCTCATCTCTCTGTATCATTCTTCCCTTTCACCTCATCTCTCCTTATCATTCTTCCCTTTCACCTCATCTCTCCTTATCATTCTTCCCCTTCCTGTCCTCACCTCATCTCTCCTTATCATTCTTCCCCTTCCTGTCCTCACCTCATCTCTCTGTATCATTCTTCCCTTTCACCTCATCTCTCCTTATCATTCTTCCCTTTCACCTCATCTCTCCTTATCATTCTTCCCCTTCCTGTCCTCACCTCATCTCTCCTTATCATTCTTCCCTTTCACCTCATCTCTCCTTATCATTCTTCCCCTTCCTGTCCTCACCTCATCTCTCCTTATCATTCTTCCCTTTCACCTCATCTCTCCTTATCATTCTTCCCTTTCACCTCATCTCTCCTTATCATTCTTCCCCTTCCTGTCCTCACCTCATCTCTCCTTATCATTCTTCCCCTTCCTGTCCTCACCTCATCTCTCCTTATCATTCTTCCCTTTCACCTCATCTCTCCTTATCATTCTTCCCTTTCACCTCATCTCTCCTTATCATTCTTCCCTTTCACTTCATCTCTCCTTATCATTCTTCCCCTTCCTGTCCTCACCTCATCTCTCCTTATCATTCTTCCCTTTCACCTCATCTCTCCTTATCATTCTTCCCTTTCACTTCATCTCTCCTTATCATTCTTCCCCTTCCTGTCCTCACCTCATCTCTCCTTATCATTCTTCCCTTTCACCTCATCTCTCCTTATCATTCTTCCCTTTCACCTCATCTCTCCTTATCATTCTTCCCTTTCACCTCATCTCTCCTTATCATTCTTCCCTTTCACCTCATCTCTCCTTATCATTCTTCCCCTTCCTGTCCTCACCTCATCTCTCCTTATCATTCTTCCCTTTCACCTCATCTCTCCTTATCATTCTTCCCTTTCACCTCATCTATCCTTATCATTCTTCCCCTTCCTGTCCTCACCTCATCTCTCTGTATCATTCTTCCCTTTCACCTCATCTCTCCTTATCATTCTTCCCTTTCACTTCATCTCTCCTTATCATTCTTCCCCTTCCTGTCCTCACCTCATCTCTCCTTATCATTCTTCCCTTTCACCTCATCTCTCCGTATCATTCTTCCCTTTCACCTCATCTCTCCTTATCATTCTTTCCCTTTCACTTCATCTCTCCTTATCATTCTTCCCCTTCCTGTCCTCACCTCATCTCTCCTTATCATTCTTCCCTTTCACCTCATCTCTCCTTATCATTCTTCCCCTTCCTGTCCTCACCTCATCTCTCTGTATCATTCTTCCCTTTCACCTCATCTCTCCTTATCATTCTTCCCCTTCCTGTCCTCACCTCATCTCTCTGTATCATTCTTCCCTTTCACCTCATCTCTCCTTATCATTCTTCCCCTTCCTGTCCTCACCTCATCTCTCCTTATCATTCTTCCCTTTCACCTCATCTCTCCTTATCATTCTTCCCCTTCCTGTCCTCACCTCATCTCTCTGTATCATTCCAGTCGGCTGGGCTATAAGCAACATTACCTTACCTCCTTATCATTCTTTCCCTTCCTGTCCTCTGTTGATCTGCTGAAAATAGTGACTTCTATTGTTGACTTCTGAGCATAGCTGCATCTCTTGCTTGACTTTATGGAAATGGAGTGAATTTTGGTGTGGGGTGGTAAGCGTAGTTGTAATCTCTTGCTTGACTTTATGGAAATGGAGTGAATTTTGGTGTGGGGTGGTAAGCGTAGTTGTAATCTCTTGCTTGACTTTATGGAAATGGAGTGAATTTTGTTGTGGGGTGGTAAGCGTAGTTGTAATCTCTTGCTTGACTTTATGGAAATGGAGTGAATTTTGTTGTGGGGTGGTAAGCGTAGTTGTAATCTCTTGCTTGACTTTATGGAAAAGGAGTGAATTTTGTTGTGGGGTGGTAGGCATAGTTGTAATCTCTTGCTTGACCAATTAGAAAAAGGGTGACTTCTGATGCATAGGTTATCTCTTGCTTGAACTGTAGGCAAGTAGGGTGTCCTTGTCATTAGACAATAAAATGTGCTGATTCAGTGGTTAAATTGTTTGGGTGCTCTATTTTTTTTCCGCATATTTGCCGAGCCAGACGGAAGAAAATGTGGCATGTTTGGGGTCGTTGGGCAATGTTATCCTGGGTGTTGACCAAGAATAGGTGATAACACTTTCATAGCTTTATCACACAAAGTAAGGGTCTGTGTATGAGTGGTGTTTGTATGTGTGTGTGTGTGTGTGTATGTATGTATATGTATGCGTGTGTGTGTGTATGCGGTGTGTGTGTGTGTGTGTGTGTTGTGTGTGTATGTGTGTGTGTGTGTATGTGTGTGTGTGTGTGTGTGTGTGTGTGTGCGCGTGTGTGTGTGTGTGTCTGTGTGTGTGTGTGTGTGTGTGTGTGTGAGAGTGTGTGTGTGTGTGTGTGTGTGTGTGTGTGTGTGTGTGTGTGAGTGAGAGTATGTGTGCGCCTGGGAGTGTGAGCATGCCTGTGTGTATGTTTGTGTGTGTGCATGCATTAATGCTGCATGCATGAACCCGTGAAACTGCATCTTGTATGTATGTTTTCAGTTTATACAAGAACCCATAGACGGAGTGTAGGACAATTGGAAATAAGGATGTATGTCCATCTGTGAGCCTGACTGTGTGATGTCGTCGGCAGAGCACCTCCCTGTATGCATCACGTGCACATGCATCATTTCATAACCTTTGAGCATGCGTGCAGAACATGTACCTCAGGCATTGTGTAACCACCAGCTGCAGAACAGCAGGTACATGTGTTATGCATAAATCCGCACCCCTCCTTCTTTCTCCCTCAAACATGAAAAAAACAAAAACAAACCCAGACAGCCCAGCTATGATTCAAATCCAAGGTGCACAGCAAAACTACACCCTGCGATATCCAGTGATAGATAGCTGTATGCCGCTGACAGCTGATAACACCAGGGACAGTATTCCGCAGTATGATTAATGCTGTCATGACTAAAAGGGAGCGTGTGTTGTTAGCCTGCAAGTGGTGACTGTGGCTATAAAAGGCTGCCGGCAGATTGAAGCTGCCTGTTTGTTTACCATTGTATTGTGAGAAGATGGAGAAGACAGCAGCAGCAGGGGCGTTTCTTTCATCGCCTGTGGATTGGCTCTGCTGTTTTACCAGCCTCTGGTGTCGGACACATCAGAAATGGTGACGGAGTGACCTAGGATTAGACATACCAACGTTTGGGGGGGGGGGGGGGGGGGGGAGTGGTTATGGATTTCCATTTTATTGTGCAGTTCCAGGGAAATAGTTTCTTCTGCTTTTTTGTTTGTTTTCATTTTTGTTTGTTTTGTTTTGTTTTTTCAAGTGAAAAGAAGCATGAGTGATTTGGGGAACAGTTGTTTCTTCAGGTCCAGTACAACAGTTGTTTCTTCAGGTCCAGTACATACAACATGGGGAACAGTTGTTTCTTCAGGTCCAGTACAACAGTTGTTTCTTCAGGTCCAGTACATACAACATGGGGAACAGTTGTGTCTTCAGGTCCAGTACATACAGCATGGGGAACAGTTGTTTCTTCAGGTCCAGTACAACAGTTGTTTCTTCAGGTCCAGTACATACAACATTGGGAACACTAGAAAAAGTGTTTAGACTCAGAATCAAAAACTTACTTTGAGAATATTTCGACAGGGTCGCCCTGTCTTCTTCAGCTCACTGTTGCTGTTGTGGCAGCAAGGCCTGGTGGGGCGGCTGTTGTGTGGGGTGAATAGTTGTCAGGATCTGATTGTAGATGGGGGGAAGTTCGAAACCTTGATCTCTGTTCAGGCTGGGGCGTCTAGTCTTGATTTCGATGGCTTCTTTAACTTTTCTTTTTATGAGGAAGGGCTCTGTAGATAAGATCTTGGTTTCTTGGGGGCTGAAACTATGGCCAGTGGCTTGTAGGTGTTCATGTATGGCAGAAGTAGATCGGTTTTGGTGTTCCTGTAGACGGGTGGTGAGTGGTCTTGCTGTCTTGCCAATGTAGGTATTGGCACAGTCTTGACACCCTACCTGGTACACTACACCACACCGCTTGAGGGGGTCCGTTTTGTCTGTGACATGGGTCAGTTGCTGGCGTAGGGAATTGGTGGGTTTGTGGAACACATTGCATCCATGTTGTTGGAAGGTCCTGGCCAGACGCTCTGAAACTCCTTTAATGTAAGGGATCCCCACTTTCACACTGTCCGTATCTGTAGAAGAAGGGTAGGGAACTCGAGGGTTGTCCCACATCTATGCAGGGTATCCATTAGCGGAAATGGCAGTCTTGATGTGTTCTTCTTCTTTCAGCTCTTCCTCCTTAGTGGAACACAGTACAGAGGCTCTGTGCATGAGGGTGTTGACAACAGATCTCTTGTGCTGGAGGGGGTGGCTGGAGTGAAAGTTCAGATATTGGTCAATGTTGGTGGGTTTCCTATAGACACTGGTCTCCACCCTGTCGTCAGGGGTTCGGGAGATGAGAGTGTCCAGGAACGGGATCTTGCCTTCTGATTCAGTTTTGGAGGTGAACTGGATACTGTCCATCGATGGAATTCAAGTGAGTGGTGAAGCTGTCAACCTCCTTCTCCTGTATGCGGGTCATGGTGTCATCCACATAGCGGTACCACATGCTGGGAGGGTTGGCAGGGGTCTCAAGGGCTACTTTTTCAAAATGTTCCATGTACAGATTGGCTACCACTGGGGATACTGGCGAACCCATGGCAGCTCCTTGTTTCTGCTGGTAGAACTCATGGTTGAACGAGAAGCAGGTGCTAGTGAGGCATAGTTCCAACAGTTCTAGCACCTGTTCTGTAGAGAGTTCACACCGGTGACGAAGGTGGTAGTCATCGTCAATCTTCTCCCGAATGACTTGGAGAGCCTTAGGTACAGGGATGCTCGTGAAGAGGGAGGGAGACAGCAATACCACTCACCACCCGTCTACAGGAACACCAAAACCGATCTACTTCTGCCATACATGAACACCTACAAGCCACTGGCCACAGTTCAGCCCCCAAGAAACCGAGATCTTATCTACAGAGCCCTTCCTCACAAAAAGAAAAGTTAAAGAAGCCATCGAAATCAAGACAGATGCCCCAGCCTGAACAGAGATCAAGGTTTCGAACTTCCCCCCATCTACAGTCAGATCCTGACAACTATTCACCCCACACAACAGCCGCCCCACCAGGCCTTGCTGCCACAACAGCAACAGTGAGCTGAAGAAGACAGGGCGACCCTGTCGAAATATTCTCAAAGTAAGTTTTTGATTCTGAATCTAAACACTTTTTCTAATGTCGAATCCAGATTCCAGAAACCTATATTCCTATAAACATGGGGAACAGTTGTTTCTTCAGGTCCAGTACATACAACATGGGGAACAGTTGTGTCTTCAGGTCCAGTAGAACAGTTGTTTCTTCAGGTCCAGTACAACAGTTGTTTCTTCAGGTCCAGTACAACAGTTGT
This sequence comes from Conus canariensis, assembly GCA_033310375.1. NCBI lineage: Eukaryota > Metazoa > Mollusca > Gastropoda > Neogastropoda > Conidae > Conus > Conus canariensis. Next base: position 713,934 of record CM065742.1, on the reverse strand, counting down.
TTCTTCAGGTCCAGTACATACAACATGGGGAACAGTTGTTTCTTCAGGTCCAGTAGAACAGTTGTTTCTTCAGGTCCAGTACATACAACATGGGGAACAGTTGTGTCTTCAGGTCCAGTACAACAGTTGTTTCTTCAGGTCCAGTACAACAGTTGTTTCTTCAGGTCCAGTACAACAGTTGTTTCTTCAGGTCCAGTAAAACAGTTGTTTCTTCAGGTCCAGTACATACAACATGGGGAACAGTTGTTTCTTCAGGTCCAGTACAACAGTTGTTTCTTCAGGTCCAGTACTTACAACATGGGGAACAGTTGTTTCTTCAGGTCCGGTACATACAGCATGGGGAACAGTTGTTCTTCAGGTCCAGTACATACAACATGGGGAACAGTTGTTTCTTCAGGTCCAGTACAACAGTTGTTTCTTCAGGTCCAGTACATACAGAATGGGGAACAGTTGTGTCTTCGGGTCCAGTACTTACAAAATCGTGGCAGGGCCTGCTGTGAGGATTCCTGTGAAGATTGGAAAGCAGAAAATGTGAAGATTGTATGGACAAAAGAAAAAAACTGCAGCCTGAAATCCTCCCCTTCTCCTCCTCTCTCTTCTCCTGTGGTTCCCCTTTGAGTTTTCCATCCACATAAGGTAGTGGTGACGCTGTGCCCATATTGTCACTCAGATCACCCTCATCCCAGATCATCATGAGCAAAAACCCAACTAACCCCCCCCCTTCCCCCTTGTGCCTCTCCCCTCCCCCTCCAGGCCACCTGTTTTTTTTTTTTTTTTTTTTTTTCTTGAATTGGCATGCTGTAGTCACCATGTTGATGACTCTGTGCTTTCTGTATCACTTTGATGGTATTCCCACCCCTCCTGCCCCCCCCCCCCCCCCCCCCCCCCCCCCCCCCCCCCCCCCCCCCCCCCCCATTCCTCTTATTTCCTCCCTTTCCTTTTATGCACAATTTGTCAGATCTTTTTTCCTTAATGTTGTAGTTTGACTGCTAACACAGGGAATAGTGGAGAAGATTTGACTGGAAAAAGTGGATCTTCGAGTTTCCATTGGTGAGACTCAGTTTAAAAAATATCAGATTGTTTTCTTGCTTTCTTTTGTTGTTGTTGGTGGTGGTTGGTGGTGGTGATGTAAGTGTCAGTGTGAATTAATCTCATCTATCAGCAGGATGCCAAAGTCTTTGAGCCAGCTCGCTGATATGTAAAAAAAATTATTTAAGAAAAGAAAAATTAAAAAAAAAAAAAAAAAAAAAATTGAAAAGGAGAGAGTGGGAGTGAGAAAGAGAGGATGTGTTGCTTGGAGTGGAAATGTTGTTGCTTGATGTTATTGCTTGAACAATATTGTAATGGATCTGTCACTGGTTAGAGACAGCCTTGAAACCCACTGTTTGTTGTTGTTGTTGTTGTTTTAAGGAGGGAAAAAGTATCATATATCTATCACCTGGTAACAGATGGCGTAAAAGGAGAAAAAGAAATGAAGAGCTGGTTCTGTCAAAATTAAACAAAATTAACCCCTCCTGTTCCACATATTATTTAGCCTGTTGTTGTTCTATGCAAAGCTATTTTTGTCTGTATAGGTTAGTAATTGAAAAAGAAATCATGACCAATATATTTTTTTTTTAGAGGGAGAAAAATGAACAAACCATCCATTTATGACAGTTTAGGTTGATTAATCTTCAGTAGATACAGCTCTACATTAACCTTCAGTAGATACAGCTCTATATCAACCTTCAGTAGATACAGCTCTTGATGACACTGTCTGGATGTTGTTAATCCCCCAGGACCTGTACATTCTTATATAGGTATTACTGTGTGTTTTTCATGTTTTTTCTGCATCCAGATGTTGTGGGTCCTGGCGGACCCATTCTGGTCTAAGAGTCCCCAAGAGTTTACATTTTAACAGAAGATATGGGTCCACTAGGCCTGATATTCAGTGGACTGCAGTATGCATTATCTGCCCTGTAAAGTATGGGTCCACCAGGCCTGATATTCAGTGGACTGCAGTATGCATTATCTGCCCTGTAAAGTATGGGTCCACCAGGCCTGATATTCAGTGGACTGCAGTATGCATTATCTGCCCTGTAAAGTATGGGTCCACTAGGCCTGATATTCAGTGGACTGCAGTATGCATTATCTGCCCTGTAAAGTATGGGTCCACCAGGCCTGATATTCAGTGGACTGCAGTATGCATTATCTGCCCTGTAAAGTATGGGTCCACCAGGCCTGATATTCAGTGGACTGCAGTATGCATTATCTGCCCTGTAAAGTATGGGTCCACCAGGCCTGATATTCAGTGGACTGCAGTATGCATTATCTGCTGTGTAAAGTATGGGTCCACCAGGCCTGATATTCAGTGGTCTGCAGTATGCATTATCTGCTGTGTAAAGTATGGGTCCACTAGGAGCAGCGCTTCATTACAAGAGTGTGGTTCAAATGACGCAACAGATTGGGATTTTTTTTTTCCATTTTGATGCAGAGACGTCCAGTAATGACATAGAAAAATAGAATGAATTACATTTTTTTCAAATATACCTACAATTACATCAGATAGTTCTTATGGTGTCAGAGATGTAAAGACTTTTTTAAAAATATGTCTTGGTGCATAGTGTACCCAGGAATCACTGTGAAAGTTAACCCTTTCAGACCTTCCCCCCAAAACCCAGTCTGGGCAGCCTATCCTGCCAAGCCAGCTCAGGCTGTTGTGCATGAAAGGGAGGGTGCTTCATTTCAACTTTATTAATTCAGTACCTATTTTACAGAGATCCTGATGATTTCCTATAGTTACTGCAAAATGATTTCATATCAACATTTTAAAATTTCATGTAAGATGGATGCACTTTTGGACTATTTAATGTTTTGCAGACTCAAACATAATTTTATTCTTTTGTGTAACTTTTTTGAATGTGAGCATGAAGAATCTCAGTCAGTCAGCCTGGTGACCTCAGGAGTTCTTCATTGAAGCAGGTTATTTTCCAAACTTCTGCTGGGGTTTCATCCAGACTGGTAGGTCTGTTGCTTCGAGAGGCTTTGATTGATCCCTGTAGCTCTGTCATTGTGAAATCTCTAGTCTCTGTTGGAAGAGCATCATCAGACTTTTACTGTTGGTTGATCGATCATCAGACATTGGTGGTTGACCCAGAGGATTTGAGAAGGGTTCAGTCCAAAACTGAATGTGTTCTTCTGGACTAGAGCATGAAGGAAAACACATTAAATGTATGGATTCACTCTGTCAAAATTAGCATACTTTTGAAGGTGGAAGTTCTGAGTTAACTCCCTTTCCTTGCAGTTTAGCAGTTTAGAAGCCTATAATCCGGTTTGAATAAACATGCTTCTCTAGCTGAATGCAGTTTGGGTACAGGCAGTTTGAGTACACATGCTTCTCTACCTGAATGTTGTTTGGGTACAGGCACAGTATGAGGTTCAATGTCACCTAAACAGCCTCTGGGAGAAGGGTTAAAATGAGTTGAAGCAATGCTTACCACAAAGGAACTCAAAATTCATGAAGAGATGCTGGGGCAAATAAATGTTCTTGGCAAGCTCCGAAGCGTTTTGTGAATGTATGTCGTTGGCAGTGAAGAGGTTAACATATGTGCATAATGACTCACTCTGATATATATATATATATATATATATATACATTAAAAAAAAATTGGGATTAGTTCATGCATACAGGCTGATTTCGTGAGTTAGGGGGGAAGGTGGAAGTGGTAGAAGAGAAATGGTGTTGGTATGTGTGTTGGTTGGGGGGTGGGGGAAGGGGGGGGGGAAGGGGGCAGGCAACATCTGTGCACACAGATCGACGTTGCTTTGCATTTCACCTTGGAGGTGCAGCAGGGAAAGGCTGCGGGGCATCATTGTAGACCTGGGGTAGGAGGAGAAGAAAGCATGCAGGAATTGGTGTGACACTGAGTGTATGCTGATGGCCAGCGCTGGCCCCTAATTTGTGCTCAGACCATCGTGAAGACGTTTAGCCTGCTGTAGTGGAAAGAACGTGGGCTGTGAGTTAAAGCTGTTGTTTAGATTGATCCTGACATTGGTTGCAGCTGGTGTGTGTGTGTGTGTGTGTGTGTGTGTGTGTGTGTGTGTGTGTGTGTGTGTGTGCGCGTGCGTGTGTGCGCGCCGGCACGCTAGTGATATGTGTGTATGTGTGGGTGTACGTGTGTGTGTGGTGTGTGTGGTGTGTATGAGTGTGTGTGTGTGTGTGTGTGTGTGTGTGTGTGTGTGTGTGTGTGTGTATGAGATTGATCTGTGTGTGTCTTGTGTGTTTGTTTTGTGTGTGTGTGTGTGTGTGTGTGTGTGTGTGTGTGTGTGTGTGTGTGAGCTTGATCTCTGTGTGTCTTGTGTGTTTGTGTGTGTGTGTATGTGTGTGAGAGAGAGATTGATCTCTGTGTGTCTTGTGTGTTTGTTATGTGTGTGTGTGTGTATGTGTGTGTGTGTGTGTGTGCGCGCACACACATGCGCGTGTGTGTGTGTGTGTATGTGTGCTTGATGTGTGTGCGTGTGTGTGTGTGCGTGCGTGCGTGTGTGTGTGTGTGTGTGTGTGTGTGTGTGTGTGTGTGTGTGTGTGTGTGTGTCTGAGAGAGAGAGAGAGAGAGATCTTTCATGCCCCTTTAGTGGCATTACTCTCACACTGTTCCCTCACTTCAGCCATCCTGTAGGCATCCTATGTATGTTCACCACATTAATGAGGCTCCTGTTGGAACTACAGCACTAGCTGTCAGTAATGAGCTGTCAGTGCAGAATGTGGAACTACAGCACTATCTGTCAGTAATGAGCTATCAGTACAGCACTAGCTGTCAGTAATGAGCTATCAGTACAGCACTAGCTGTCAGTAGTGAGCTATCAATGCAGAATGTGGAACTGCAGCACTATCTGTCAGTAATGAGCTATCAGTACACAATGTGGAACTACAGCACTAGCTGTCAGTAATGAGCTATCAGTGCAGAATGTGGAACTACAGCACTAGCTGTCAGTAATGAGCTATCAGTACACAATGTGGAACTACAGTACTAGCTGTCAGTAATGAGCTATCAGTGCACAATGTGGAACTACAGTACTAGCTGTCAGTAATGAGCTATCAGTACAGCACTAGCTGTCAGTAATGAGCTATCAGTACAGCACTAGCTGTCAGTAATGAACTATCAGTTCAGCACTAGCTGTCAGTAATGAGCTATCAGTGCAGAATGTGGAACTACAGCACTAGCTGTCAGTAATGAGCTATCAGTACACAATGTGGAACTACAGCACTAGCCGTCAGTAATGAGCTAACAGTACAGAATGTGGAACTACAGCACTAGCTGTCAGTAATGAGCTATCAGTGCAGAATGTGAAACTACAGCACTAGCTGTCAGTATTGAGCTATCAGTACAGCACTAACTGTCAGTAATGAGCTATCAGTGCAGAATGTGGAACTACAGCACTAGCTGTCAGTAATGAGCTATCAGTGCAGCACTAACTGTCAGTAATGAGCTATCAGTGCAGAATGTGGAACTACAGCACTAGCTGTCAGTAATGAGCTATCAGTACAGCACTAGCTGTCAGTAATGAGCTATCAGTGCAGAATGTGGACTACAGCACTAGCTGTCAGTAATGAGCTATCAGTACAGCACTAGCCGTCAGTAATGAGCTATCAGTCCAGAATGTGGAACTACAGCACTAGCTGTCAGTAATGAGTTATCAGTACAGCACTAGCCGTCAGTAATGAGCTATCAGTCCAGAATGTGGAACTACAGCACTAACTGTCAGTAATGAGCTATCAGTGCAGAATGTGGAACTACAGCACTAGCTGTCAGTAATGAGCTATCAGTGCAGAATGTGGACTACAGCACTAGCTGTCAGTAATGAGCTATCAGTACAGCACTAGCCATCAGTAATGAGCTAACAGTACAGAATGTGGAACTACAGCACTAGCTGTCAGTAATGAACTATCAGCGTACAATGTGGAACTACAGCACTAGCTGTCAGTAATGAACTGTCACTGCAGAATGTGGAACTTACAGCCTAGCTGTCAGTAATGAGCTATCAGTACAGCACTAGCTGTCAGTAATGAACTGTCAGTGCAGAATGTGGAACTACAGTACTAGCTGTCAGTAATGAGCTATCAGTGCAGCACTAGCTGTCAGTAATGAGCTATCAGTACAGCACTAGCTGTCAGTAATGAGCTATCAGTACAGCACTAGCTGTCAGTAATGAGCTATCAGTGCAGAATGTGGAACTACAGCACTAGCTGTCAGTAATGAGCTAACAGCGTACAATGTGGAACTACAGCACTAGCTGTCAGTAATGAGCTGTCAGTACACAGTGTGGAACTACAGCACTAGCTGTCAGTAATGAACTGTCAGTGCAGAATGTGGAACTACAGCACTAGCTGTCAGTAATGAGCTATCAGTACAGCACTAGCTGTCAGTAATGAGCTATCAGTACAGCACTAGCTGTCAGTAATGAGCTATCAGTGCAGAATGTGGAACTACAGCACTAGCTGTCAGTAATGAGCTATCAGTACACAATGTGGAACTACAGCACTAGCTGTCAGTAATGAGCTATCACTGCAGAATGTGGAACTACAGCACTAGCCATCAGTAATGAGCTATCAGTGCAGAATGTGGAACTACAGCACTAGCTGTCAGTAATGAGCTATCAGTACAGCACTAGCTGTCAGTAATGAGCTATCAGTGCAGAATGTGGAACTACAGCACTAGCTGTCAGTAATGAGCTATCAGTACAGCACTAGCTGTCAGTAATGAGCTATCAGTACAGCACTAGCTGTCAGTAATGAGCTATCAGTGCAGCACTAGCTGTCAGTTATTAACTATCAGTGCAGAATGTGGAACTACAGCACTAGCTGTCAGTAATGAGCTATCAGTGCAGAATGTGGAACTACAGCACTAGCTGTCAGTAATGAGCTATCAGTGCAGCACTACTGTCAGTAATGAACTATCAGTACAGCACTAGCTGTCAGTAATGAACTATCGGTGCAGAATGTGGAACTACAGCACTAGCCGTCAGTAATTAGCTATCAGTGCAGCACTACTGTCAGTAATGAGCTATCAGTGCAGAATGTGGAACTACAGCACTAGCTGTTAGTAATGAGCTATCAGTGCAGCACTAGCTGTCAGTAATGAGCTATCACTGCAGAATGTGGAACTACAGCACTAGCTGTCAGTAATGAGCTGTCAGTGCAGAATGTGGAACTACAGCACTAGCTGTCAGTAATGAGCTATCAGTGCAGAATGTGGAACTACAGCACTAGCTGTCAGTAATGAGCTGTCAGTGCAGAATGTGGAACTACAGCACTAGCTGTCAGTAATGAGCTGTCAGTGCAGAATGTGGAACTACAGCACTAACTGTCAGTAATGAGCTGTCAGTGCAGAATGTGGAACTACAGCACTAGCTGTCAGTAATGAGCTATCAGTGCAGCACTAGCTGTCAGTAATGAGCTATCAGTACAGCACTAGCTGTCAGTAATGAGCTATCAGTGCAGCACTAGCTGTCAGTAATGAGCTATCAGTACACAATGTGGAACTACAGCACTAGCCGTCAGTAATGAGCTGTCAGTACAGAATGTTGTGAGGCAGCTGACCTGCAGAGACACTGTGCTGCTGATGATTTATTTTGCTGGTTGTCTTTCTGAAAATTATGGAAGGGAATATTGTCAGTGTGCTTGAACCTACTGTTGTGCATAATGCTTAGAACGGTATTAGATAAAAGAATGTTTATCCAGTGAAAAAAACAAAACGATTTTAAGTTAATAGTCCTTTGAATTTTATTGTTTCATGTTAAAGAGTGATTTGACAGAGAAGACATTTAACTAGGACAGCTTCAGCGAAGCGTTTTTAATTTTTGTTGTTGCTGTTTTTTTGTTACAGCTCGGAAAACGATTTGCTGGAAAAACCAGAGGTCTATCACGGAGATGTACGTGCTCGCTCAGCCTCAACGTCAAGCCTGCTGACCCCCAAACCCTGTTCTGGCACCTCAGGGAGCAACCCTCAGCCTGTCCCTGCCAGCAAGAACATGGCTGACCTGTTCATGCAGTCGACAGCAGCACCGCCATGGGGCAGTGCCAAGGCGGGGGACATGACTGTGTTTCCCATGTCTCCCTTGTTACCCAGTGGAGAGAGCCCTGGTGCTGGCAGAGCGGGGACTGAGGGGGCGCACAATGTTGAGACTGAGAGGGGGGACAGGCAGCCTGAGGACAGGCAGACAGAAGGCGTCAGAGACGGGAGTAAGCTGTCCACAGACAGTCTCAGCTCTCTCTCCATGACTCCAGACTCCGCTTCATCCGTGGGGAGGCTGAACATAGGCTCACAGGCCTCGCATGTCACCCAGGACAGGGCACAGGATGGGGAGGTGGACGCCTGTGATGCAAGCACTACCTTGACTTCTCACACCTCGTCAAACACTGCAGGTGAAAGTCAGACCAAACATACTCCAGCTGTGTGTGTGGAACAGTTAGGGCAGTCCAACTCCCCAGCTGTGCACACAGACGGCAAGGACAGTTCAAACCTGCTGGTGAACAAGCGTGCCCAGGATGTGGTGGAGGAGATTCTGGAAGCGGTGTCGTCTGGTGATGTTTTGCCCACTGAGGCTCAGAAAGTTGTGGGAGCTGGAACCACACAGGACAGAGGTACAGGTGTGCAAGACGTTGACAAGGATGGAGAGGAGAGGAGGATTGGTAGCATAGTGTACTTACCTGTGGGAGAAAGCAGCGAGGGGCAGGTGATCGTGCGCAATGCTGACAGTGTGATTTCAGGGGATTCTGCCGACCCTTCCAGGGTGCGGGCCAATGGCAAACACAGGCCACCTCCTCTCACCATTTTTGGAGTGGACGCAGCTGACGGTGCCTCCCCGACGGTGACCGATGGCAGGAGGCCCCGAGCGTTGTCCGAGACCTTCAGCCCCCTGCGCTCTTCCGCTCAGCACCTGTCCAACTTCGTCAACTATGCCACTGGCTTCTTCCGCAGTTCCAATGACGATCGGACCACTGTGAAGGATGTGCATGACATTCCCGCTGCACAGGAGGGGAGCCTGGCAACCCCAGATTCTGATGGTGGAAAGGAGAAAGATGGCCACGGTTCTGGGAGCAAGGGACAGAGTTCAGAGTGCAGATTCATGAACGCAGTCAAGGTGGAGGAGAGGCCTGAGTTGTTCCGAAAAATCAGCGGTGAGTGTCTCTTGAGAGTCAACACAATGCATTGACATGGCATGTTATTGTATTGATTCTTTTCTTTTTTAACATTGTGTCGTTGTCTGTGGTGTATGTGAAATCTGGTTTTGGTTATTTATTTGTTTACATGTGTTTATTGATAAAATGATGATGTGTTTTCAGGGGCAGGGGATAGGGTAGTGGTTAGTGTACTGGCTGAGGCAAGTCAGGGTGAAATATGGTGAAGGTGGTTACTGCATTTATGCTCTTTCTTCATCACACCCTCCTCATCCCCCCAGCTCTCAGTACAGACCTGTTTTTGAAGGATAGGGTAGGTAAAGCAGTGAGGGAGAGGAGATGGGCATAAACTCACAATGCTGGCCATGGGAGAAGTTGAAGCCTCCTCCACCTTGCTATCCCAAAACTGCCTAGGTTCAAACCAGCTAACATTTGCTGCTGATCTGGGTGTGGGTTTGAACAGAAATGGCCAGAGTTTTCATCAGTGTCCTTCAGATAGATCTGTTTATTAACTTCAGCGATTTTTGCTTGTTTGTTTGATTTTTTGGGGGTTTTTTTTTGCTGATTGTTTGTGTTTATTTTATTTTTTGTGTGTGGGGCTTGTTTCCATTAAGTTTTTCATTTGGGTTTATTTTGCTTTTTTTTTTTTGTTCCTGTCTGTGTAGTTTTTTTTTTTTTTTATAATTTTTTTATTTATTTATTTATTTTATAAAATTCAGCACACATCGGCAACACGTCATATATGTTCTATTTCTTAAGAGAAAAGAGCGACTTTTTGTCTTCATGTACAAAAGTGGGATGGCAAACTTTTCACAGTCAACGTTTTGCTTCAGAAGAACTGGATATATATCACTCCAGGGAAGAACTGGATATATCACTCCAGGTTGATGATTGACTGGTGTACTGAACCAACTGGACACAGAACATTAGGGAAGTTATAAAAAAAAGCTTTCATTCAAGCTGTCGTCACTTAGTCTCGATACTATCGGTTCTTTCATTCTTCATATAGCATCAGTTACAGTATCCAGTGTTTTAAAATGAAACTAGCAAGTTTTCACACAGCAGCACGCGACCTGTAAGTTCAGTAGGTGAAAAACCCTTTCGCTATTCTTTTCCTGCCTCACACTTTTTGTTTGTTTGTTTGTTTGATAATTTTAGCGTAAGAAAATCAGCATTGTTGGGGTTTTTTTTCTTATAGTTTCAGTATATCGAATGGTTTCTCCCCAACCCCTCCCCTCCCCCCTTCCACTTCCATTCACCCTCCTGGCTTCTGCTCTCCATTCATTCCTATCCCTCCCCACCCCACCCCCACTTTAGTTCCACCCCCACCCCTTCCCTAATATTTGGAAATTCTGTTTTAGTAATTTCTCCTTTTCAGTCACTCTGGCTTTTTTTTTTTCTTTCTTTTTTTTTTTCAATCCTCCTTTACTGCCATCTGCAGCTGTGTTGCCCTTGTGGCTCATTTGGATGATTTGTCAAGGAATGTCAGTGTTTGTTTGTTGCTACCTTTAGCAGCATGCCAGCTTTCCTGCTGTAATGTGGCAACTAAGCACGGAGACTGTACACACTGTCCAGAGTGGACACCAGTTGTCCATTCTGCAGTGTCTGCCAGTGCAATGTAGAACTTTATTTTGGTTTTGGTTTTTTTCGGGGAGAGGGGGGGGGGGGGGGGGGGGGGATGGTTGTGTTGTTTTTTTTGCCACTCTGTTATTTTTCTCATCAATTCTGTTTGAAAACAGATGTCATAACCTGACAGAAAAAGGTCAAGCTGTATGTCTGGCACCCTCTAACCTGCCCAGTTTGATGTGCCTTCAAAAGATGTCAGTTGGAGAGTCGAAAATTACTTTGTGACAAATCGCAGATAACTGTGCCTCTCTCTCTCTCTCTCTCTCCCTCTCTCTCTCTCTCTCTCTCTCTCTCTCTCTCTCTCTCTCTCTCTCTCTCTCTCTCTCTCTGCTTTCATAGCAGAATTTTTTTCTGTGTGGTGATACCCAGAAGAGGCCCCTCTGTGGTCAGGTGGGCTTGGCTATAAGTTAGCTGAAAATGAAACAGTAATGAAACAGTAGTGAAATGAAACAGTAATGAAACAGTAGTGAAATGAAACAGTAATGAAACAGTAATGAAACAGTGGTGAAATGAAACAGTAATGAACAGTAATGAAACAGTGGTGAAATGAAACAGTAATGAAACAGTAATGAAACAGTGGTGAAATGAAACAGTAATGAAACAGTAATGAAACAGTGGTGAAATGAAACGGTAATGAAACAGTAATGAAACAGTGGTGAAATGAAACAGTAATGAAACAGTAATGAAACAGTGGTGAAATGAAACGGTAATGAAACAGTAATGAAACAGTGGTGAAATGAAACAGTAATGAAACAGTAATGAAACAGTGGTGAAATGAAACAGTAATGAAACAGTAATGAAACAGTGGTGAAATGAAACAGTAATGAAACAGTGGTGAAATGAAACAGTAATGAAACAGTGGTGAAATGAAACAGTAATGAAATGAAACAGTAATGAAACAGTGGTGAAATGAAACAGTAATGAAACAGTGGTGAAATGAAACAGTAATGAAACAGTGGTGAAATGAAACAGTAATGAAACAGTGGTGAAATGAAACAGTAATGAAACAGTAATGAAACAGTGGTGAAATGAACCAGTAATGAAACGGTAATGAAACAGTAATGAAACAGTGGTGAAATGAACCAGTAATGAAACAGTAATGAAACAGTGGTGAAATGAAACAGTAATGAAACAGTAATGAAACAGTGGTGAAATGAAACAGTAATGAAACAGTGGTGAAATGAAACAGTAATGAAACAGTGGTGAAATGAACCAGTAATGAAACAGTAATGAAACAGTGGTGAAATGAAACAGTAATGAAACAGTAATGAAACAGTAGTGAAATGAAACAGTAATGAAACAGTAATGAAACAGTGGTGAAATGAACCAGTAATGAAACAGTAATGAAACAGTGGTGAAATGAAACAGTAATGAAACAGTAATGAAACAGTGGTGAAATGAAACAGTAATGAAACAGTGGTGAAATGAAACAGTAATGAAACAGTGGTGAAATGAAACCAGTAATGAAACAGTAATGAAACAGTAATGAAACAGTGGTGAAATGAACCAGTAATGAAACAGTGGTGAAATGAAACAGTAATGAAACAGTGGTGAAATGAACCAGTAATGAAACAGTAATGAAACAGTAATGAAACAGTGGTGAAATGAACCAGTAATGAAACAGTAATGAAACAGTGTGAAATGAAACAGTAATGAAACAGTAATGAAACAGTGGTGAAATGAACCAGTAATGAAACAGTAGTGAAATGAAACAGTAATGAAACAGTGGTGAAATGAACCAGTAATGAAACAGTAATGAAACAGTGGTGAAATGAAACAGTAATGAAACAGTAGTGAAATGAAACAGTAATGAAACAGTAGTGAAATGAAACAGTAATGAAACAGTGGTGAAATGAAACAGTAATGAAACAGTGGTGAAATGAAACAGTAATGAAACAGTAGTGAAATGAAACAGTAATGAAACAGTAATGAAACAGTGGTGAAATGAAACAGTGGTGAAATGAAACAGTAATGAAACAGTAGTGAAATGAAACAGTAATGAAACAGTAGTGAAATGAAACAGTAATGAAACAGTAATGAAACAGTAATGAAACAGTGGTGAAATGAAACAGTGGTGAAATGAAACAGTAATGAAACAGTAGTGAAATGAAACAGTAATGAAACAGTAGTGAAATGAAACAGTAATGAAACAGTAGTGAAATGAAACAGTAATGAAACAGTAATGAAACAGTAATGAAACAGTGGTGAAATGAAACAGTGGTGAAATGAAACAGTAATGAAACAGTAGTGAAATGAAACAGTAATGAAACAGTGGTGAAATGAAACAGTAATGAAACAGTAATGAAACAGTAGTGAAATGAAACAGTAATGAAACAGTAATGAATCAGTGGTGAAATGAAATAGTAATGAAACAGTAGTGAAATGAAACAGTAATGAAACAGTGGTGAAATGAAACAGTAATGAAACAGTAGTGAAATGAAACAGTAATGAAACAGTAATGAAACAGTAATGAAACAGTGGTGAAATGAAACAGTAATGAAACAGTGGTGAAATGAAACAGTAATGAAACAGTAGTGAAATGAAACAGTAATGAAACAGTAATGAAACAGTGGTGAAATGAAACGGTAATGAAACAGTAATGAAACAGTGGTGAAATGAAACAGTAATGAAACAGTAATGAAACAGTGGTGAAATGAAATAGTAATTAACGCCAGCAGAGAATAGTCCAGGCAGCTCATTCTGGAGTTGCAGTCAGAGATTCTTCAATCTCTGCTTCGTAAAGAACCGTACTGATGCTGGTGATCATTTTCTGTCTTGTCCTGGAGAGTGAGCATTGGATAGTTCAGGGTGCTGCATTTTTTGGATTTGGGTACTAAAACTAAAATCTTATTTTCATTGCATGAACAGCAAGCTAACTTCCCAGTGTGATATGACTTACCAATAAAACAGATCGCTTGCATTTTCACATTGTGTAGTGTATTGCTTGAAATAGGTAGGAAAGATTTGTTTAAACCAAGATAAACAGACCTAGACTATTATAAGATGAATTGCCTTTTCTCCTCAAGTACTTTTTAATTTTAGATAATTAATGTTGAAATAATTAAACTTTCAGCTTATAAAGATTCCACACAACAAATCGCCATCAAACAAGGAAAACAACATCAAAAACATTCATTGGTTTTCGTTGTATATATTCTTATTTGCTTCTGTTTATAATCTCCATCAAACAACAAAAGCAACATTAAAAACGTTCATTAGTTTTCGTTGTATATATTCTTATTTGCTTCTGTTTATAATCTCCATCAAACAACAAAAACAACATTAAAAACGTTCATTGGTTTTCGTTGTATATATTCTTATTTGCTTCTGTTTATAATCTCCATCAAACAACCAAACACAACACTAAAATCATTCACTGGTTTTCGTTGTGTATTCTTATTTGCTTCTGTTTCCATTTTCGAAGCTGCAATGGATCAGATACTTAAAAGTATAGTAGATGTGCACTGAAGGATGTGTTTTGTGTTCCTGCACACAGTGTGTCTGTGGTAAAGGTTTCAGCTTTCATGCTTGAGCTTTGGTCTGTGTCTGCTGTGTCTGTTTTCACATGGTGTGGTATTCATGGGCGCATTAAGGTTGCTGTGTCTGTTTTCACATGGCGTGGTATTCATGGGCGAGTTAAGGTTGTAAAACTTGTCTTTTTATGTCATCTTCAATGTTAATGTTATGGGGGCAGAGAATTTTGTTTGCAGTTAAGTGGAAAACAGCTTTTGAAATCAAAGAACAAGAGAATGATAAACATCAAGCATTTTCAGCACTCTGTCAAGTGGCTGAAAATAACAGGTATTTCATATTGTCCAGCATAATTCATGGACTAATCAGCTGTCCAGCATAATTCATGGAATAATCAGCTGTCCAGCCATAATTTGTGGAATAATCAGTTGTCCAGCATAATTCGTGGAATAATCAGTTGTCCAGCCATAATTCATGGAATAATCAGCTGTCCAGCCATAATTCATGGAATAATCAGTTGTCCAGCATAATTCGTGGAATAATCAGTTGTCCAGCCATAATTCATGGACTAATCAGCTGTCCAGCCATAATTCGTGGAATAATCAGTTGTCCAGCATAATTCATGGAATAATCAGCTGTCCAGCCATAATTCATGGAATAATCAGCTGTCCAGCATAATTCGTGGAATAATCAGTTGTCCAGCCATAATTCATGGAATAATCAGTTGTCCAGCATAATTCGTGGAATAATCAGTTGTCCAGCCATAATTCATGGACTAATCAGTTGTCCAGTCATAATTCATGGACTAATCAGCTGTCCAGCCATAATTCATGGAATAATCAGCTGTCCAGCCATAATTCATGGACTAATCAGCTGTCCAGCCATAATTCGTGGAATAATCAGTTGTCCAGCCATAATTCATGGAATAATCAGCTGTCCAGCCATAATTCATGGAATAATCAGCTGTCCAGCCATAATTCGTGGACTAATCAGCTGTCCAGCCATAATTCGTGGACTAATCAGTTGTCCAGCCATAATTCATGGACTAATCAGCTGTCCAGCATAATTCGTGGAATAATCAGCTGTCCAGCCATAATTCATGGACTAATCAGCTGTCCAGCCATAATTCGTGGACTAATCAGTTGTCCAGCCATAATTCATGGACTGATCAGCTGTCCAGCCATAATTCGTGGACTAATCAGTTGTCCAGCCATAATTCATGGACTAATCAGTTGTCCAGCCATAATTTGTGGACTAATCGGTTGTCCAGCCATAATTCATGGACTAATCAGTTGTCCAGCCATAATTTGTGGACTAATCGGTTGTCCAGCCATATTTCATGGACTAATCAGTTGTCCAGCCATAATTCATGGACTAATCAGTTGTCCAGCCATAATTCATGGACTAATCAGTTGTCCAGCCATAATTCGTGGAATAATCAGTTGTCCAGCCATAATTCGTGGAATAATCAGTTGTCCAGCCATAATTCGTGGACTAATCAGTTGTCCAGCCATAATTCGTGGACTAATCAGTTGTCCAGCCATAATTCATGGACTAATCAGTTGTCCAGTCATAATTCATGGACTAATCAGCTGTCCAGCCATAATTCATGTAGTAATCAATTGTCCAGCCGGAATCGGTGGAAGAATCAGTTGTCCAGCCCTAATCCGTGGAATGCCTGAGGGGATAACTTGGAGCAACACTGGGGATGGCTGGTTTTGTGGATTGCATGGGATTGGGAAAGATCTCATTGGAAGATTACATCCATCAACCGTATCATGATGGGGTAGAGATGCAGTGGCATGTGCACATTTGTGCCTGTGTGTGCTGCGTATAGTTTATGCTTGTGTGTGTGTGTGTGTGTGTGTGTGTGTGTGTGTGTGTGTGTGTGTGTGTGTGTGTGTTCTATGGTGATTAGCCACTTTTATCCAGTAGTCAACCAGTGTGTATTACAGAAAGAGAGAAAGCTTCAGCAAAATCAATAACCCCTTGCAGGCAAAGTTTGATTTATACACTGGAGTGCAGCAGAGCAGTCATGCACATGCACACGCAAACATGTACCCACACAAGGAAGAAAGGTGGCAGAGTGGTTAAGATGTTCGCCTGCCAATCCAACGTGTGAGAAGTGCATGGTTTCGAGCCTTGCCTTTCTCGCCCTTTCTTTCCCAGTTTGAATGACAATTCGAACTGAATGTCAAGTCCATCGGATGGGGACTATAAGTGAGTCAGACCCGTGTGCCTTCCTGTCCCCCTGCACACGTTAAAGAACCCACGGCAGTTGAAAATCGAAAAGAGCAGGGGGGTTCCCCGCTGCCCTGGCAAAATTGATGTAGATTGAAGATAGCCGCCTGGTATTTCTTACCAAGCCACAAAAATTGTCACTTACTGTTACTGTTATCGTGTGCCATTGTGTACCGGTGGAAATGGAGGACACGTATAAACATTGCATGCATCCTATGTGAGAAACTGGAGGAATAAATGAGATAAATGAAAATGAGTGACTGATATTTGAATGGTACGGGAAACGACTGAATGAGCGCCAGTAGGCTGCTCTTCGGCCGCTCTACCTGGGTAGGCAGCCCATTGAGTGAGTGAGGTAGTGTGTTTATTGTAAAGCGCTTAGAGCTTGGTCTGTGACCGAGGATAGGCGCTATATAAATACCCAATACAATAATAATAATAACAACATGTACCCACACACATGTACCCACACACATGTACCCACACACATGTGTGGATTCGCATGTGCGCGTAAATGCACTCAAACACATACACACACAAATGCGCCACACATGCACCCACACACACGCGCCACACACACACACACACACACACACACACACACACACACACACACACACACACACACACACACAGTCCTCAAAATTTCACTGTTTTTGCATTGCTGTAGATATAAGGAAGAGCAGGATGAATTGTCCGAACACATGGCTTCAAACATCAAGGGGGAAAGTCATAGTGTCTGTGACCAACCCAAAGTTTTGCTGCCAACACAAAACCATTCTTTCTTGATGCTGGTAAAAAAGCAAATAAAACAAAGTATGCATACTTAGAATTTAATGGTGACCACAAAAAATGGTTGAGGACTGACATAGCAGAAAGAATGGTTGAAATTTGTTCAGTGGAAAGCATTGGTTACAGTTAAAATGGTGATGAAAAGTACAAGAAGCTTTAAAGCATGCATTATTTGCTCTAAGGTCAAGCAACCTTTTTCTTTGAATGAAAAAGAAAAGAAATGAAGAATAAAAAGAAAAGTTGGTATTCTTACATCCTTTTTACAATCTACATTTTCATATGGAGCTTTAGCTGATTGTTAGTCCCTATCAGTATGAAAACTTGTTTTGAAAGCTTTGACTGAAACTTTTGGAGATGGAAAAGAGACTTACCGATGATGGGTGATGAAGGTAACAGGTATTGTGAGTGCACAAAAATAGGCATACCATAAAACTGATGAAAATGACATCAGTAGCCATTCTAGGTGCATACAAAATCAACTCTGCGTTTAATGGCCCCGTTCATCCTGATGGGTCATGTATGACTCACTGGAGTCCATTTACTCATGAATTGATTTTTTTTTTTTTTTTTTTTTTGGTTTATTTTATGGAAGCTGTTAGGGCACAAGAAATATCCTGTGACTGTCAGCTGTTTGCTCCATGTCTCAGTGTGGGCTTAAGAACTGCACAATGCCCAAGGTGTATTGAGTTTGTTCGTTTCATTTCTGTTGTGTTTATTGCACGGAATGGATAGGTATGTATCGGTGAGTTTGTTCATTTCATTTCTGTTGTGTTTATTGCACGGAATGGATAGGTATGTGTCGGTGAGTTTGTTCGTTTCATTTCTGTTGTGTTTATTGCACGGAATGGATAGGTATGTGTCGGTGAGTTTGTTCGTTTCATTTCTGTTGTGTTTATTGCACGGAATGGATAGGTATGTGTCGGGTCTCAGTTCTCTCCGTTTCTGCTTGTGCTTGTAAATTGTACAAATTGTGCAGCATTGGTCCATCGAAGGTACGGTGGTCTGTCTTGACTGCACTCAGTGTTGAGAGGCAGTTGCTAGAAGGATATGTGTGGGTTGTCTGTGCTCAATAGCTTGATGGAGATATGTGTGGGTTGTCTGTGCTGAATAGCTTCATCGTAGTATGACATGTGCTATTGGTCGATCTTTTGAGAACTTCGTTGTCTTAATGACTACTTTTGTTGGTCATAATGACTTTCTGGAAGTATGTGAGTCAAATGTGTGTGCGTGTGTTTGTATACATGTGTGCGTGTGTGCGTGTGTGTGTGTGTGTGTGTGTGTGTGTGTGTGTGTGTGTGTGTGTGTGTGTGTGTGAAAAGGGAGAGAGAGAAAGGGAGAGAAGTGAAGAACTGACAAGGGAGAGTATTGTGGCGTTACTTCAGTTGATGCTGTCAGGTTCTGTCTTTCAGTTTTATGCACAATTATATTTTTGGTTTTCCTGAGACCAACTGTTGCTGGTCTGGTCTGATGCAACAGATCTTTGTTTCTTTTGTAGAACAGTTACTGTAGACTCTGTGTAAAGTTAATTAAAGTGTTCATTTTGGCAGTGCTTGTCTGTTACTTTGCTTCTAAAAAGATCATTATTCCAAACATGATTACATGATGTATGTGTGTGTGTGTGTGTGTGTGTGTGTGTGTGTGTGTGTGTGTGTGTGTGTGTGTGTGTGATATGGTGCTTAAATATGCATGCTTAACACTCAAGTTTGTGTACTTCATTTGACAAGTTATTTTGATATTTTTGTTTGTTATTCATTTTTTAACAATGTGTAGGACTGAATTCTGTGAAAGACAGAAAACTGCCCCAGAAATGTGAGAGACAAAAGTTTCCTGATAAAGACCTTTATCACTTCAACTGTTAAAGACCTTTATCACTTCAACTGATAAAGACCTTTATCACTTCAACTGATAGACCTTCATCACTTCAACTGATAGACCTTTATCACTTCATCTGTTAAAGACCTTTATCACTTCAGCTGTTAAAGACCTTTATCACTTCAACTGTTAAAGACCTTTATCACTTCAACTGTTAAAGACCTTTATCACTTCAGCTGTTAAAGACCTTTATCACTTCAACTGTTAAAGACCTTTATCACGTCAACTGTTAAAGACCTTTATCACTTCAACTGTTATTGGTTCAGACTGTGGGTGGTAATTTTTTTTATAACTGAACTGGTGTATGACACTCTATCACAGAATAACACTTATGCAAGAAAATGTGTCACATATAGAAATGTTTGTATCATTTTTCATTTTGAATTTGTAAAGAAATCTTCTGATTTGACCTCAGTCACAATAGCAAAAATTCTAAGTGTTCTATCACCCCCAAATGAGGATCATTTGATAAATTTGGATGAACCCTATAGAGGGTATGATTCTGTCATAAATTGACAAGAGCATAATACTAATTTGGGGTCTTCAGCTGATTCTTACTGAAAACATGGAGTCAGATACAGGAACAGAAATGCCATTCAATGGCAGACAGTGGGCCAGCAAGGTGTGCAATGTTTTGTGTATCCAGGATGAAGCGCTTTGGGCGTTAAGTGGTCTGAAAAAGAGAGTATTTGTTGGGTATGTAAATATTGCCTCACACTTTCAAAATAGGTGATGATGACGATGAGGTCACAGCACAGGAAGAGAGGACAGAGGTCAAATGGAAAGAAAGCAGATCATAATATATATCTCATACCTTGTCAGAACTAAGCTCAACAGACCGTATGTGAATCCCCCATTGTTCTTTCAACAAAACAAATGCATTGCATGTTCAGTTGCATCAGAAATAGAACCAGAGGAATATTTTTTTTTTTAAATGTATACCCATTGTCACTGAAAGTTGTCTGATGATAAAGGTCAGCAGAGGAAGCATCAAGTCTTGAGCAGTGAGAAGATCACCAACCTGAGGACTCATTCTGGAATTGTTTTTTTTTCACTCCCTCTGTCTCCCAGTGGAGGCACCCACTCCAAAATCTGTAGAATGTTCCCCTGTTGTGTGTATATAATGAACTTGGGGGAGGGGGGAGGTGGGGGTGGCTGCTGCTGACCGGAGGGAGGGGTGGCTATTTGCAGACCTGATCCCCCCGCACGAGGATGTGCACAAGCAGCCGGCCCTCTTCCTGCACCTGCGGGTGGACACGGAGGCCTGCGACCGCCGGGTGGCCGCCTCCACACCCTGCGAGGCCCATCGCCACCAGACCACCAGGCCACACTACTGGTTCTCTGTGCCCCGCAACAAGTGAGACGCCAGGGGAAGAGGAGGGGGAATGGAGGGGAGTCACGAGAGGGGGGGTGGGGTGGGGGGGGTCGGAGGAAAGCTGGATCAATGTGGATGTATTCTGCAGCAGGGGGTGAGGGGGGGGGAGGGAAAAGGTGAGATGGAGAGGAATGCGAAGGGTGAATTTTATGTTGGTTAGAATGTGGAGGGAATAGCAAATGGCTTGGGGATAGGGAGATGTGTGTCACTCTGTGTGTGTGTGTGTGTGTGTGTGTGTATGTGTATGTGTGTGTGTGTGTGTGTGTGTGTGTGTGTGTGTATGTGTGTGTGTGTGTGTGTGTGCGTGTGCGGGCACTCTCGTACATGTGTGTATGTGTAGCATGAATGTATATTTGCATATGTCATTCTCTGTGTATGTATGTACGTGTGCGTTAGAATGTGCAAATGAAAGAGAAGGATGGATCCTTACTATATTCAAATTATTTATTTTCAGGCATGATATTATATGTGTAAGCACCATCCCCACCCCTCCACCCCCACCCTCACCACCACCGTTTGTTTTGTTTTGTTGTGGTTTTTTTTCAGACAGATAATATTCAGACAGTGTGAAATCCTGCTGTTGCTTGTATTATGAATGCCCGTTTGGATATGCTGTGTGGGTGTGCATGCATACTTATTCCTGCATTAAGGTGTGAGAATGTTTTTTGCATGTTAAACTCGCAGTTTGACAGGTTGATGTATACTGCCATGGAAATGCCTATAAAGAGATTTGAGACAAATCTTGTTTACAGATAAGATTGTTTTGTTCTCTTTGACAGATCACAGAATTTTTTTTTAATGCTTATGTTTAATAATGCAAGTATGTATTCTGTATATCATTTCTTTGAAAGCAATTTAAAAAAAAAAAAAAAAAAAAAAGATGCTACGCAAAGCATTCCATTGTTTTAGCACACAGCATGGAGAAAATTGACAAAGTGGGTTCCATTGCAGGGGAGACCACCTGTACGCCTTCTTCATTCATTGGAGGCCAGACCTGTATGGTGACGATGACATCAATCCTGAGGATCGTGGCTTTGTGGTGGTGGACCGTGTAGATGTCACAGAGCAGCCAGAGTCACTTCCCTTTCTTGACGACCATTTTGGCCCACAGCTGAGCTCTTCATTTAAGAAAGACTGGGAGGTCAGTATCTTTTTTCTATTTTCTTGAATTAAAAGAAAAAAACCCCTCTTTCAGGGTGATGGGTTTCAGCTCTTGTTGCTGCAGATGTTCTGCTGAAATGAGTTTTCATTCAACATCCATTTAGCACCCAATTTGAGAAGATGAGTGATCACACGTTCCTCGTTTCCATTGTCCTGAATGTTGTTTATCTTGCCTGAAGAAGAACAGAGAGGTCGAAACGCATCGTAATTTGTTTGTCCTTTTTGTCCGGTAGAGTAGTGTAATATTTTTCTTTAAAATGAGTGGTTCATCTTGGTTTCTTCTCTCATGTGGAAGGTGTGGTGAAGAGAGGACGGGTGTGGGGTGATAACCCTAAGCAGTGTGAGACTTCCTTCATTTTCCAGCGGGGAGGTCCTCTTTCAACTACATTCAAACAAGATGTACAGGATGGAGTACTTCTGAAATAATTTGAAATGAGAACATTTAATCGATTTGCTAAAAGTCATCAATGTCAATTGAAAGTTTGTGTCTGCTCCTGTGTAACATTACAGTCTGTTCACAGCCAGCCAGAATAGAACAGATCATCAAGGCTTTCCAACGATGAAGTGAGGAAAATATGATTACACATTTCTTTATGAGAAAATGGGCAAAACTCTTGAGCAACACACACTGACTGCATGGAGATTGTGCTGTTTGTACCAACTGACAAGATACAGGGGGTACATATTGCAAGAAGCGACGAATTGTGGCAGGTAATCTGTTGAAGTCCTCCTCATTCACTGAAATCATGGCATTGTTGGGACAGAGGATTCCACCCTGAAGACAGGTGTGTCCTCCTCATTCACTGAAATCATGGTATTGTTGGGCCTGACAGAGGATTCCACCCTGAAGACAGGGGGTAATCTGTTGAAGTCCTCCTCATTCACTGAAATCATGGTATTGTTGGGCCTGACAGAGGATTCCACCCTGAAGACAGGGGGTAATCTGTTGAAGTCCTCCTCATTCACTGAAATCATGGTATTGTTGGGCCTGACAGAGGATTCCACCCTGAAGACAGGGGGTAATCTGTTGAAGTCCACCTCATTCACTGAAATCATGGTATTGTTGGGCCTGACAGAGGATTCCACCCTGAAGACAAGGGGTGTCCTCCTCATTCACTGAAATCATGGTATTGTTGGGACAGAGGATTCCAGCCTGAAGACAGGTGTGTCCTGTGGGGTCAGGTGAAGAGACAGATGGCACAGTCATATGGCCTGCACTTGTGGTGAAGAGACAGATGGCACAGTCATAGGGCCTGCACTTGTGGTGAAGGACAGATGGCACAGTCATAGGCCTGCACTTGAGGTGAAGAGACAGATGGCACAGTCATAGGGCCTGCACTTGTGGTGAAGAGACAGATGGCACAGTCATATGGCCTGCACTTGTGGTGAAGAGACAGATGGCACAGTCATGTGGCCTGCACTTGTGGTGAAGAGACAGATGACACAGTCGTACGGCCTGGACTTGTGGTGAAGAGACAGATGGCACAGTCATAGGGCCTGCACTTGTGGTGAAGAGACAGATGGCACAGTCATAGGGCCTGCACTTGTGGTGAAGAGACAGATGGCACAGTCATAGCGCCTGCACTTGTGGTGAAGAGACAGATGGCACAGTCATACGGCCTGCACTTGTGGTGAAGAGACAGATGGCACAGTCATACGGCCTGCACTTGTGGTGAAGAGACAGATGGCACAGTCATACGGCCTGCACTTGTGGTGAAGAGACAGATGGCACAGTCATACGACCTGCACTTGTGGTGAAGAGACAGATGGCACGGTCATACGACCTGCACTTGTGGTGAAGAGACAGATGGCACAGTCATACGGCCTGCACTTGTGGTGAAGAGACAGATGGCACAGTCATACGGCCTGCACTTGTGGTGAAGAGACAGATGGCACAGTCATAGGGCCTGCATTTGTGGTGAAGAGACAGATGGCACAGTCATATGGCCTGCACTTGTGGTGAAGAGACAGATGGCACAGTCATGTGGCCTGCACTTGTGGTGAAGAGACAGATGGCACAGTCATAGGGCCTGCACTTGTGGTGAAGAGACAGATGGCACAGTCATGTGGCCTGCACTTGTGGTGAAGAGACAGATGGCACAGTCATGTGGCCTGCACTTGTGGTGAAGAGACAGATGGCACAGTCATGTAGCCTGCACTTGTGGTGAAGAGACAGATGGCACAGTCATGTGGCCTGCACTTGTGGTGAAGAGACAGATGACACAGTCATATGGCCTGCACTTGTGGTGAAGAGACAGATGGCACAGTCATATGGCCTGCACTTGTACATGCCTGTATCCATTACTTGTGGTGCTGGTTACAGATGGCACAGTCATGTGGCCTGCACTTGTACATGCGTGCATGTGGTGCTGGTTATGGATGGCACAGTCATGTGGCCTGCACTTGTGGTGAAGAGACTGATGGCACAGTCATATGGCCTGCACTTGTGGTGAAGAGACAGATGGCACAGTCATGTGGCCTGCACTTGTGGTGAAGAGACAGATGGCACAGTCATATGGCCTGCACTTGTACATGCGTGCATCCATTACTGGTGGTGTTGATTACCGATGGCACAGTCATGTGGCCTGCATTTGTGGTGAAGAGACAGATGGCACAGTCATATGGCCTGCACTTGTACATGCGTGCATCCATTACTGGTGCTGCTGGTTACAGATGGCAGTCATATGGCCTGCACTTGTACATGCGTGCATCCATTACTGGTGCTGCTGGTTACAGATGGCAGTCATATGGCCTGCACTTGTACATGCGTGCATGTGGTGCTGGTTACAGATGGCACAGTCATATGGCCTGCACTTGTACATGCATGCATGTGGTGCTGGTTACAGATGGCACCGTCATATGGCCTGCACTTGTACATGCGTGCATGTGGTGCTGGTTACAGATGGCACAGTCATATGGCCTGCACTTGTACATGCGTGCATGTGGTGCTGGTTATGTCAGCTGCTGAGCAGAGTGCAGCGGTCTGTATTTCAGCTGTCTGTCTGCTTGATGCCTGGTGGGTGATGACCAGCGGTGTGAGTCGTCAAGACAGCATTGATCTTTGGGGGGATGTTTTTGGTTGGTTTGTTTTTGTTTGTTTTTGTCACATGCATCTTCGGTGTTCATCATGAAGTACAGAAAAATGTGGCAGCCTCTTGGCTAGGATGTAGATCATGAAGTAAAGAAAGATGTGACAGCCTCTTGGCTAGGGTGTAGATCATGAAGTAAAGAAAGATGTGGCAGCCTCTTGGCTAGGATGTAGATCATGAAATAAGGAAAGATGTGGCAGCCTCTTGGCTAGGGTGTAGATGGGACAGCCTTGAAAGAGTGTGTGTGTTTGTGCGTGTGTGTGTGTGTGTGTGTGTGTGTGTGTGTGTGTGTGTGTGTGTGATGTTTTTTTTCCTTTCTTTTTGTTTTTCAATGTTCATGATCAAAGTGTAAGCCTGGTGGCTGTGTAGAAGGGGAGCTGGAGACCAATAGTGCAACAGAGAACGCACAGAAGATAACTTAAAAAAAAAGAAAAAAAACCCAGAAGATGCACTGCATTTTAAACAGGCATCCCTCCGTCACCTCACTCCTCTTCCTCCTTCCCCCATCTTCCCCCTACCCCTTTCCTTTCACCCCCTCCCTCCCCAATCCCCTCTGTCCCAGCTCCTATGCCCCCACCCCCACCCCCACCCCAACAAGGTCATGTGACATGCAGATAAGGTGGACTTGCCCTCTGTGCAGATCGTGAGCCGGGAGGAGTTGAGGAGGCGGGCGTCTCTCATCCAGGACATGGACCTGAACATCATGCCCGAGCTGTCTGAGGAGTCATCCATCATGTCCGACGATCAGATCATGGAGGTGGGTGGCAGGACTGACCCAGCTGACCGACCAGAAGGCCTGGGAGCAGTGAAGGAACGGAACAGGCCTGTGAAACGGTTATGTGTGAAAGACCATGCAGGGCATTAAAAGATAGTCAAGCTCAGCTTGTATACAAAGTTCCCACATTCTTTGGAGGGCTTGTAAGGGTTGGGGGTGGGTGGGAGGGGGAGGAGAGGGGTATTGAGGGGAGAGTGAGCAAGGGCTTTCAGTTCTTGGATTAGGTTGAAAGATTGAAAGTCTATGCTCAGCATCGAAAGATTGAAAGTCTATGCTCAGCTCTGAAAGACTGAAAGCCTATGCTCAGCTTTGAAAGATTTAAAGTCTATGCTCAACATCGAAAGATTGAAAGTCTATGCTCAGCTCTGAAAGACTGAAAGTCTATGCTCAACATGGAAAGATTGAAAGTCTATGCTCAACTCTGAAAGATTGAAAGTCTATGCTCAGCATCGAAAGATTGAAAGCCTATGCTCAGCTCTGAAAGACTGAAAGTCTATGCTCAACATGGAAAGATTGAAAGTCTATGCTCAGCTCTGAAAGATTGAAAGTCTATGCTCAGCATCGAAAGATTGAAAGCCTATGCTCAGCTCTGAAAGATTGAGAGTCTATGCTCAACATGGAAAGATTGAAAGTCTATGCTCAGCTCTGAAAGATTGAAAGTCTATGCTCAGCATCGAAAGATTGAAAGCCTATGCTCAGCTCTGAAAGATTGAGAGTCTATGCTCAACATCGAAAGATCGAAAGTCTATGCTCAGCTTTGAAAGATTGAAAGTCTATGCTCAGCTCTGAAAGATTGAAAGTCTATACTCAGCATCGAAAGATTGAAAGTCTATGCTCAGCTCTGAAAGATTGAAAGTCTATGCTCAGCATCGAAAGATTGAAAGTCTATGCTCAGCTCTGAAAGATTGAAAGTCTATGCTCAGCATTGCAAGTATTTATTAGTGATTTTTTTAACATTCATTTTCTTTCTTCCTTTCTTTCTTTCTTTTTTTGTTGTTGTTGTTTTTTGTTGTTGTTGTTTTGTTAGGAGTGGTGATGAGGGGGTTAAAACAAAGCTTTTGGTTTGTATAACCTGGCCATGAAAAAGAGCCATTCTAGATAGTTTATCGGCTGGAATAATTGTGCGGTAATTGACACAAGAGAATGAAAGGGGCTGCCATGTTACTGAAAACAACACAAAATCCAAATGAACTCACTAAGCAAGGTGCAAAGTAACCACTAGCTGATACTCAATACGAAACAGACAAGTGTATGTGTATGTGTGTGTACATATGTATGTGACTGTGTTTATGAGTTGTATGTGTGTCAGGTTGCTACTTGGTTGTTAGGAACTAGAAGGTGCATAGGTGGCACGGTTGACCTGATGATTCTCTGTTCTCTGGATGGAAGGATTCTTGGTTCAGTCCTTGCTTAAAGAGAGCTCATTTCTCATGCGCGCGCACGCGCACGCACGCACGCACGCACGCACGCACGCACGCACGCACGCACACACACACACACACACACACACACACACACACACACATATCATGTCTTAACCTCTTCCTTACGGATAGAACGTGGCTCCCTTTATTATGGGATTGACAACCAGTCCCTTTATTATGGGATTGACAACCAGTCCCTTTATCATGGGATTGACAACCAGTCCCTTTGTTATGGGATTGACAACCAGTCCCTTTATCATGGGATTGACAACCAGTCCCTTTATTATGGGATTGACAGCCAGTCCCTTTATCATGGGATTGACAACCAGTCCCTTTATCATGGGATTGACAACCAGTCCCTTTATTAAGAGATTGACAACCAGTCCCTTTATCATGGGATTGACAACCAGTCCCTTTATCATGGGATTGACCACCAGTCCCTTTATCATGGGATTGACCACCAGTCCCTTTATCATGGGATTGACAACCAGTCCCTTTATTAAGAGATTGACAACCAGTCCCTTTATCATGGGATTGACAACCAGTCCCTTTATCATGGGATTGACAACCAGTCCCTTTATCATGGGATTGACCACCAGTCCCTTTATCATGGGATTGACCACCAGTCCCTTTATTATGGGATTGACCACCAGTCCCTTTATCATGGGATTGACAACCAGTCCCTTTATCATGGGATTGACCACCAGTCCCTTTATCATGGGACTGACAACCAGTCCCTTTATCATGGGATTGACCACCAGTCCCTTTATCATGGGATTGACAACCAGTCCCTTTATCATGGGGTTGACAACCAGTCTTCTAAATGAAACAGTCTCATCAGCGGTGATGTCAGGAAAAAGAAAGAAGAAGGAAAACGAGATGAATACAGACAAAACATGACATGGATTTACAGTACAGCGCCTTGAGCCAAGTTTTGATTTGCGCCCAAGAAACTGCCAACGATGATCGTCATCATAGTTGTTATTATTCCGGACAATATTACCAGATCTCATGGGCAGCCTTCTGGTCAGTCAGCTGGTGTTGTTGTGGTCCTCAGCTGACGGGGAAGCTGCCTGCCCGCACGGTGGGCTACCAGTGGACGTTGGTGTACAGCACGGGACAGCACGGCTTCTCCCTGCAGCGCCTGTACCGCCAGCTGTCTGTGCTGGACTCTCCCATCCTGCTGGTGCTGCAGGACACCATGGACACAGTGAGGGTCCACAGGGAGACTGGGGGGGGGGGGGGGGGGGGAGGAGAGGCAGTGGAGGGAAGGCGGGGGGTGGGGGGGGGGAGCATGATGTGTGATATGGTGCGAGTTGTGCATGATGCGGCAGGAATCACTGCGGGGGTGTTTGGAGTTGTGAAGGATGGGATGTGTTACCATGTGGTGTGGTGTTCAAAGTGTTGATGTGCTGTATGTGTAAAATGCTCTTATTGGGGCTCCCAGGTCTTGAAAATTTATGGATGTAGAAAAAAGATGAAAATTTTTGGTTTAAATCTCGGGTGAAGGAAAAAAATGACAGTTGAGTCTGATCAGGCAGTAAAAGTGAAGAGTGCTTTCCCTTCAATTTCCTCACCACACCTTTCAGTCGGTCGAGTCTGAACAGGCAGTGAAAGTGAAGAGTGCTTTCCCTTCAATTTCCTCACCACACCTTTCAGTCGGTCGAGTCTGAACAGGCAGTGAAAGTGAAGAGTGCTTTCCCTTCAATTTCCTCACCACACCTTTCAGGTCCTAGAATGATCTCTTGATTTAGTCTGGCTTTGGGTGTTGGGGGAAGAGGGTTGGATGGGGGATGGGCTGTACATCAAAGTCGTCAGTGGTTGTATGTCAGTTTGGGGAAGGGGAAAAGGGCAGGTGGTGGGGGGGGGGGGGGGGAGAAAGGAGGGAGAGGTGTTGGGGGAAGAGGGTTGGATGGGGGATGGGCTATACATCAAAGTCGTCAGTGGTTGTATGTCAGTTTGGGGAAGGGGAAAAGGGCAGGTGGGGGGGGGGGGGGGGGGGAGAAAGGAGGGAGAGGTGTTGGGGGAAGAGGGTTGGATGGGGGATGGGCTATACATCAAAGTCGTCAGTGGTTGTATGTCAGTTTGGGGAAGGGGAAAAGGGCAGGTGGTGGGGGGGGGGGGGGAGAAAGGAGGGAGAGGTGTTGGGGGAAGAGGGTTGGATGGGGGATGGGCTATACATCAAAGTCGTCAGTGGTTGTATGTCAGTTTGGGGAAGGGGAAAAGGGCAGGTGGTGGTGGGGGGGGGGGGGGGTGGGGGAGAAAGGAGGGAGAGGTGTTGGGGAAGGGGTAAAAGGCAGGTGGTGGGGGGGGAGGGGGGGGGAAGAAAGGAGGGAGAGGTGTTGGGGAAGGGGAAAAAAGTGTGATTGCTGACACATTGGTGCATAGAACTAGTAACATGTTTGCCCTTTCACACACACACACACACACACACACACACAACACACACACACTCACACACAAACACCAACACACACACACACACACACACCACACACACACACACACACACACACACACACACACAACAACACACACACACACACACACACACACACACACACACACACACTACACACACACACACCACTCCACACACACACACGTACACACACACACACTCACACACACACACACACACACACACACACACACACACACACACTCACACACACACACACACACTCACACACACACACACACACACACACACACACACACACACACAAGACTGCCTTAATGTGTAAATTCAACAGTTTCGCTTTCCTCCCCACCCCCTAACATCCTGTGTCCTCCCACCCCCTCCAAGTGACACGGTGTGAAGCCTCCATAGGTCAAGGGTTTAGACTGGAGATGCGAAAACCCTTGCATTTTGATGTGAGGGTGGGAGTTAGGCCTGGTGCAGTGTGTTGGCACGACGCTACAGCCTTCAGTGCAGGGCTCAACAGGGCTGTGATGTGTGGTGTTGTGCAGGTGTTTGGGGCCTACATGTCGGACCCACCCCGCCGCAGTGACCACTTCTACGGCACCGGCACCTGCCAGCTCTGGACCTTCCGCGACAAACTTCAGGTGGGTCTGTCTCCCTGGCTGCTGGGTCTGTCTCCCTGGCTTCTCCCTGGCTGCTGGGTCTGTCTCCCTGGCTGCTGGGTCTGTCTCCCTGGCTTCTCCCTGGCTGTTGGGTCTGTCTCCCTGGCTGCTGGGTCTGTCTCCCTGGCTGCTGGGTCTGTCTCCCTGGCTGCTGGATCTGTCTCCCTAGCTGCTGGGTCTGTCTCCCTGGCTGCTGGGTCTGCTCTGTCTCCCTGGCTGCTGGGTCTGTCTCCCTGGCTGCTGGATCTGTCTCCCTGGCTGCTGGGTCTGTCTCCCTGGCTGCTGGGTCTGTCTCCCTGGCTGCTGGGTCTGTCTCCCTGGCTTCTCCCTGGCTGCTGGGTCTGTCTCCCTGGCTGCTGGGTCTGTCTCCCTGGCTGCTGGGTCTGTCTCCTGGCTGCTGGGTCGTCTCCCTGACTGCTGGGTCTGCTCTGTCTTCCTGGCTGCTGGGTCTGTCTCCCTGGCTGCTGGGTCTGTCTCCCTGGCTGCTGGGTCTGTCTCCCTGACTGCTGGGTCTGCTCTGTCTTCCTGGCTGCTGGGTCTGTCTCCCTGGCTGCTGGGTCTGTCTCCCTGGCTGCTGGGTCTGCTCTGTCTCCCTGGCTGCTGGGTCTGCTCTGTCTCCCTGGCTGCTGGGTCTGCTCTGTCTTCCTGGCTGCTGGGTCTGTCTCCCTGGCTGCTGGGTCTGTCTCCCTGGCTGCTGGGTCTGTCTCCCTGGCTGCTGGGTCTGGGCAGCGAGTGCTGGGTCTGTGTGTACAGAGAGGAGAGGAGGGGGCAGGAAGGGGCAGGGGGTAGCAGGGAGAGGAGAGTGGGAGGGTAGAGTCTGTGTGTGGTGGGGAGGAATCTGAGGGTGTCAGTGGTATTGTCAGTCTGTTTTTCAGGTTGTGTAACGTCCATGATTTACCGTCAGAGATACAGTCCTAAAGCAGTTGAACAAGGTGGTCCTAGTTTGAAGGAAAGCCCAAAGGGTTCAGCAGAGTGACATCTCATGGTGGGCAAAAGGTGCGACAGTGAGATGCGTCCGAGGAGCTGTGCGCAATGTAAGCAGCTAAGGGGCCAGTGTATTAGTTCTGTAAGAACTTGGATAGAAAAAAACATGGCATGCATACTAACAGAGATGAGTGGAAAACATTGTGTCCTCACGCAAAAAGAGAAAAAAATTGGAAAGGAGGGAGAGGTGTTGGGGAAGGAGAAAAAGGCAGGTGAGAGGGAAGAAGTAGCAGACATCCTGCTTCAAAACTATCATAGATTTAGGAAAGAAAAGAAAAGGATGGAAAACAAAGGAGATTCAGGACTCCACACAGAAAGTTTTCATATAGGCCATTTCACCCGTGAAAACCACCACCAAAACCAGTTGCAAAATTCCTCAAGTTTTACCCAGCGGAAAACGAATGGGATCCACAATCATCACACACTTAGGGAATATCACTCAAATGAACTCAACAACCTTAGCTAATACTTTCTGTCACTAGTTCCCCTACCATACCCAAACACACTCATCTCTATGCGCCTTCCTTTCCCATACCTGTCCTTCTCCAATATTTCTCTGTCATTTTTCAGCCCTTCTTTCAACAACCCTCCCACTCTCCCTTTTACCCCCCACCCCTTTCTTTCCTATATTCATCTTCTCCACATGACTCTTTTCCCTTCCCATAATTGTGGACACCATGGCGGTAGATTCCGTTTCACCTTTCAACTTTTGCCTGCTACACTGTGACTGCAGGACAGGAGGCAGGGGGAGCAGGGGGAGGAAAAGTGCAGGTACACAAACATGAGAAGAATGTGGAGGTTGAAATGAGATTCCCAACACCTTTTGCTGCAAAGTGAACTGTCGTCACAGCCTCCAGTGTTTGTCAATCATTAGCTACTAAGAGCAGTGACACAGAGCGCTGTTCTCCAAACTTTATGACACAACCTTTCCCAAGGATGGCCTTTGGCCTCCACCAGCAAGATTATTCTGTCATCATGGAGGTCCTTGACAAGCCCCCTTTTTTTCCCTTCATTTTGGATGCATCACGTTGTGAAGTGGTATTAGAGAAAAATGTATGAGAATGGAATTTTGTTAGTTTGTTGTTGTTGTTGTTTGCCTTGTTTGTTTGTGTAGAGAATCATTGTGATGAAAGATGTGGCATTGTTTGTGTAGAGAATCATTGTGATGAAAGATGTGGCATTGTTTGTTTGTGTAGAGAATCATTGCGATGAAAGATGTGGTATTGTTTGTGTAGAGAATCATTGTGATGAAAGATGTGGTATTGTTTGTTTGTGTAGAGAATCATTGTGATGAAAGATGTGGCATTGTTTGTTTGTGTAGAGAATCATTGTGATGAAAGATGTGGCATTGTTTGTTTGTGTAGAGAATCATTGTGATGAAAGAT
Organism: Conus canariensis; assembly: GCA_033310375.1. Classification (NCBI taxonomy): domain Eukaryota; kingdom Metazoa; phylum Mollusca; class Gastropoda; order Neogastropoda; family Conidae; genus Conus; species Conus canariensis. Next base: position 681,495 of record CM065742.1, on the reverse strand, counting down.
GTGGCATTGTTTGTTTGTGTAGATAATCATTGTGATGAAAGATGTGGTATTGTTTGTTTGTGTAGAGAATCATTGTGATGAAAGATGTGGTATTGTTTGTGTAGAGAATCATTGTGATGAAAGATGTGGTATTGTTTGTTTGTGTAGAGAATCATTGTGATGAAAGATGTGGCATTGTTTGTGTAGAGAATCATTGTGATGAAAGATGTGGTATTGTTTGTTTGTGTAGAGAATCATTGTGATGAAAGATGTGGCATTGTTTGTTTGTGTAGAGAATCATTGTGATGAAAGATGTGGCATTGTTTGTTTGTGTAGAGAATCATTGTGATGAAAGATGTGGTATTGTCTGTTTGTGTAGAGAATCATTGTGATGAAAGATGTGGCATTGTTTGTTTGTGTAGAGAATCATTGTGATGAAAGATGTGGTATTGTTTGTTTGTGTAGAGAATCATTGTGATGAAAGATGTGGCATTGTTTGTGTAGAGAATCATTGTGATGAAAGATGTGGTATTGTTTGTGTAGAGAATCATTGTGATGAAAGATGTGGTATTGTTTGTTTGTGTAGAGAATCATTGCGATGAAAGATGTGGCATTGTTTGTTTGTGTAGAGAATCATTGTGATGAAAGATGTGGTATTGTTTGTTTGTGTAGAGAATCATTGTGATGAAAGATGTGGTATTGTTTGTTTGTGTAGAGAATCATTGTGATGAAAGATGTGGTATTGTTTGTGTAGAGAATCATTGTGATGAAAGATGTGGTATTGTTTGTTTGTGTAGAGCATCATTGTGTTGAAAGATGTGGTGTTGTTTGTGTAGAGAATCATTGTGATGAAAGATGTGGTATTGTTTGTGTAGAGAATCGTTGTGATGAATTGTATTGTATTGTATTGGGTATTTATATAGCGCCTATCCTCGGTCACAGACCAAGCTCTAAGTGCTTTACAATAAACACACTACCTCACTCACTAACTCAACTGGCTGCCTACCCAGGTAGAGCCGGCCGAAGAGCAGCCTACTGGCGCTCATTCAGTCGTTTCCCGTACCATTCAAATATCAGTCACTCATTTTCATTTATCTCATTTATTCCTCCAGTTTCTCACATAGGATGCATGCGATCGTTTATACGTGTCCTCCATTTCCACCGGTACACAATGGCACAAATAACAGTCAGTGACAATTTTTGTGACTTGGTAAGAAATACCAGGCGGCTATCTTTACTTTACATCAATTTTGCCAGGGCAGCGGGGAACCCCCCTGCTCTTTTCGATTTTCAACTGCCGTGGGTTCTTTAACGTGTGCTGGGGGACAGGAAGGCACACGGGTCTGACTCACTTATAGTCCCCATCCGATGGACTTGACGTTCAGTTCGATTTGTCATTCAAACTGGGAAAGAAAGGGCGAGAAAGGCAGGGCTCGAACCCACGCACTTCTCATACGTTGGATTGGCAGGCGAACGTCTTAACCACTCTGCCACCTTTCGTACTTGTTTGTGTAGAGAATCATTGTGATGAAAGATGTGGCATTGTTTGTGTAGAGAATCATTGTGATGAAAGATGTGGTATTGTTTGTTTGTGTAGAGAATCATTGTGATGAAAGATGTGGCATTGTTTGTTTGTGTAGAGAATCATTGTGATGAAAGATGTGGCATTGTTTGTGTAGAGAATCATTGTGATGAAAGATGTGGCATTGTTTGTGTAGAGAATCATTGCGATGAAAGATGTGGTATTGTTTGTGTAGAGAATCATTGTGATGAAAGATGTGGCATTGTTTGTGTAGAGAATCATTGTGATGAAAGATGTGGTATTGTTTGTTTGTGTAGAGAATCATTGTGATGAAAGATGTGGCATTGTTTGTGTAGAGAATCATTGTGATGAAAGATGTGGTATTGTTTGTTTGCGTAGAGAATCATTGTGATGAAAGATGTGGTATTGTTTGTTTGTGTAGAGAATCATTGCGATGAAAGATGTGGCATTGTTTGTGTAGAGAATCATTGTGATGAAAGATGTGGCATTGTTTGTTTGTGTCGAGAATCATTGTGATGAAAGATGTGGCATTGTTTGTTTGTGTAGAGAATCATTGTGATGACAGATGTGGTATTGTTTGTGTAGAGAATCATTGTGATGAAAGATGTGGTATGATGCCAGGTATTTGGGTGGAGTGGTAACAACCCGTACTTCATCAGGGGGGATGAAAACAGTTTGTCCGTAGGAGCCAGTCAGTGAGTATACATGTGTGTGTGTGTGTGTGTGTGTGTGTGTGTGTGTGTGTGTGTGTGTGTGTGTATGCGTGTGTGTGTATGTGTGTGTATGTGTATGTGTGTGTATGGGTGTATGTGTGTGTGTGTGTGTGTGCGTATGTGTGTGTGTGTGTGTGTGTGTGTGTATGCGTGTGTGTATGCGCGTGTGTGTGTGTGTGTGTGTACTCTGTGTGTGTGTGTGTGTGCTCTGTGTGTGTGTGTGTGTGTGTGTGTGTGTGCTCTATGTGTGTGTGTGTGTGTGTGTACTGTGTGTGTGTGTGTGTTGTTGTTATCATTGTTGCCCAAACACAACATTTCAGACACTTAAGACAATCATGGCTGTTGCCCAGACAGAGCGCCAAGCTTAAGAACTTGTTTATGTCATTACAGCAATGAAGAATGTCTGTGGCAAAAAAAAAAAAAAAAAAAAGAAAAGGAAAACCCCCCCACAAGTTTAGTATCAGCTGGCAGTTCATGTTTTGAACTTCAGCCTGAATGAAATGATTACCCCCTAGTGCACATATGGCCATCAGTGGCATCACTACCACATATGGCCATCAGTGGCATCACTACCACATATGGCCATCAGTGGCATCACTACCACATATGGCCATCAGTGGCATCACTACCACATGGCTTATTCCGGCTTCCCTTCTCAGTGCACACATGGCCATCAGTGGCATCACTACCACATGGCTTATTCCAGCTTCCCTTCTCAGTGCACACATGGCCATCAGTGGCATCACTACCACATGGCTTATTCCAGCTTCCCTTCTCAGTGCACACATGGCCATCAGTGGCATCACTACCACGTGGCTTATTCCAGCTTCCCTTCTCAGTGTACATGTGGCCATCAGTGGCATCACTACCACATGGCTTATTCCAGCTTCCCTTCTCAGTGCACACATGGCCATCAGTGGCATCACTACCACGTGGCTTATTCCAGCTTCCCTTCTCAGTGCACACATGGCCATCAGTGGCATCACTACCACATGGCTTATTCCAGCTTCCCTTCTCAGTGTACATGTGGCCATCAGTGGCATCACTACCACATGGCTTATTCCAGCTTCCCTTCTCAGTGTACATGTGGCCATCAGTGGCATCACTACCACGTGGCTTATTCCAGCTTCCCTTCTCAGTGTACATGTGGCCATCAGTGGCATCACTACCACATGGCTTATTCCAGCTTCCCTTCTCAGTGTACATGTGGCCATCAGTGGCATCACTACCACATGGCTTATTCCAGCTTCCCTTCTCATACCTACGTCCAGGTGTAAACTCCGCTCTAAGAAAGAAAGAAAGAAACATCACCACCTTAGATGCTCCATTGATCTGAAAACTGATGCCACAAAAAAAAACACACACACGTAGGCATGCACGCACGAACACACACACACACACGAACACACGCACGCACGCACGAACACACGCACGCACACATGAGCTTTGACGGTCCAGAGGGAGCTGTTAATATCTTGTCATGATTTTGTTGTTCTTTTTCAAACTAGTTTCAGCCCTGACATGGCTTTTCTGTGGTCAGATGAACGATTACAACTTGTCATCCTCCCCCCCCCCCTCCTCACAAGAAAAACAAGACCAGAAAAGCTGTGGTCAGATGAACGATTACAACTTGTCATCCTCCCCTCCCCTCCTCACAAGAAAAACAAGACCAGAAAAGCTGTGGTCAGATGAACGATTACAACTTGTCATCCTCCCCTCCCTCCTCACAAGAAAACAAGACCAGAAAAGCTGTGGTCAGATGAACGATTACAACTTGTCATCCTCCCCTCCCCTCCTCACAAGAAAAACAAGACCAGAAAAGCTGTGGTCAGATGAACGATTACAACTTGTCATCCTCCCCTCCTCACAAGAAAAACAAGACAAGAAAAGCTGTGGGTGGGGTGGATAGGAGAAGTATGGTTGGCTGCTTGAAAGATGTTCTCTGCCTCTCCCCCTACCCCTGACTGAGGTGTGTGCGATGATGGCAGGGGGACGTACGGCCTGTGGCTGGACAACGACCTTTACCACGGGCACAGCCAGCAGTGCACCACCTTCCACAACTGCGTGCTGAGCAGCAGTGAAGATTTCATCCTCAGGAACCTGGAGGCCTGGGCCTTCCTCGACTGCTAGTCTCTCAGGGTGGTGGCACTGCCTGTGCTGTTGTGGTGGGGTGAGGGAGGGGCAACAGGGGATCCTGCTGGACTGCTAGTCTCTCAGGGTGGTGGCACCGCCTGTGCTGCCTTGGTGTGGTGAGGGAGGGGTGACAGGGGGATCCTGCCGGACTGCTAGTCTGTGGATTGGGAACAAGGGGCTGGGTTGTATTGTTCTTAGTCTTCACTGACCATGGAGGAGCAGATCGGATTGGGGAGAAGATAGAGGTGAGTTTGTGATTGATTGGGGATTTTGACAATTTTCTTTTTTGTTTTTGTAAAAGGGGAAAGGAAAATGGGGGTGTTGTATGCTTCCACATGTTTCTGTGACCGTCTTCAGTTCGTTTTGCCTCTGTCTCACTTCCTCTCCCAGTCTTTCTCTCTTTGTCTTTTTTTTTCGGTCATGATTTTGTATAGCCAGCACACAAGAAGGATAAATCTTGCATCCTTGATGATACAAGAACAGGCCAATAACTGCAACAAATGCACTATTCACTTGAGATGTAATTGTTTTATACTAGAGCAAGAATTGCCCTTCATATTTGTTATTTACCTTTTACAGTTCTCTGCCTCATTTAAGCTCTTCAGTGCCAGTGACATACATGTATGTTCCGTATTGTGTTACAGTACTTGCCAGTAACATATACATACGTCATCATAATTTGAGAATTTTTCCCGTTTCTATTTTACCAAAGGCACCAGCATGCAAGCTCGTGTATCCTGATTAATTATTCATGACGAGCAAGACCCAGTCAGGTTTCGCTGAGTCATTGCAGCTCGTTATTTATAGACCCCTTTAGCAGTTTGAGACAAAGGTTTCAAGATGGCAGACAGTGAATTCTGGACGGAATGTGTGTTCAATTCTGAAATTGTGGATAACAGTTCTGGATTGTTGCTTCCCTAAAGGAAAGGAAACATTTCTTTTTGATTTTCCATTTATTTTCTGATTTTGTTCTTCTGTTTTTACTAATCCTTTATAACATATAGTCTGACAGTATGTGAAATTCATTTATCTCATATTTATGGTAAATGTATTGCTAAACAACATGTCAAATGTATTTAAAACTGTCATAAATGGATAGCCTGTTCAATTTCCTTTTCAAAAAGTATAGGTTATGTCCTTTTCTTGCAACAGTTTCCATGCTAGAATTTTTGGTTAATTATTACCCTCTGCAGCCCAAAATGGCTTGGCAAATAGGGTGCAACTACCAAAACAAAACATGGCACTGAAGGGGTTAAGACTTGCAGTGATTTTATGGTTGACCTGTCATTGTCTGCCACCACCCACCCCTCCTCTTTCTGTTTCTCTCTCTCTCTCTCTCTCTCTCTCTGTTTCTCTATCTCTCTCGCTCTCTGCCTCTGTGTCACTGTCTCTGTCTCGCTCTGTCTCTTTTCTGTCTTGTTCAGAAGTACTCTGTAATCTGTTTCACAAGAAGTTCAGGGCACAAGGTCATTTGCTCACGTTAACGATCATGGTGCTAACACAATTTCTGAAGAAGTGTGTCAGAGGCAGAACAATGATCTCCCAATGTAGGAAAGCCAACACAAACAGATGAAAGTGGTATGTGTCAGAGGCAGAACAAATGATCTCCCAATGTAGGAAAGCCAACACAAACAGATGAATGTGGTATGTGTCAGAGGCAGAACAAATGATCTCCAAATGTAGGAAAGCCAACACAAACAGATGAAAGTGGTGTGCACTCACCTGGCCCTCTCTAATGTAGGAAAGTCAACACAAACAGATGCAAGTGGTGTGCACTCACTGGCCCTCTCTAATGTGGGAAAGTCAACACAAACAGATGCAAGTGGTGTGCACTCACCTGGCCCTCTCTAATGTAGGAAAGCCAACACAAACAGATGAAAGTGGTATGTGTCAGAGGCAGGAAGGCCAACACAAACAGATGAACGTGGTGTGCACTCACCTGGCCCTCTCTAATGTAGAAAAGCCAACACAAACAGATGAAAGTGGTATGTGTCAGAGGCAGAACAAATGATCTCCAAATGTAGGAAAGCCAACACAAACAGATGAATGTGGTGTGTGTCAGAGGCAGAACAAATGATCTCCCAATGTAGGAAAGCCAACACAACAGATGAAAGTGGTGTGCACTCACCTGGCCTCTCTAATGTAGGAAAGTCAACACAAACAGATGAAAGTGGTGTGCACTCACCTGGCCCTCTCTAATGTAGGAAAGCCAATGCAAACAGATGAAAGTGGTATGTGTCAGAGGCAGAACAAATGATCTCCAAATTTAGGAAAGCCAACACAAACATATGAACGTGGTATGCACTCACCTGGCCCTCTCTAATGTAGGAAGGCCAACACAAACAGATGAATTTGGTATGCACTCACCTGGCCCTCTCTAATGTAGGAAAGCCAGCACAAACAGATGCAAGTGGTGTGCACTCACCTGGCCTTCTCTATTGTAGGAAAGCCAACACAAACAGATGAAAGTGATGTGCACTCACCTGGCCCTCTGCAGTTCAACAGCTCTGTCACTAAAGGCACAAAGCCAGGTTAATAAAGCACATCACATACAGTTCAATTCTTCTTCACAGCAAAATGTGGGGATGATCGTCAAAAGTGAAAGTTGCAGAAACCATAGGCATGAGTTTTTCAGTGACTCAGTTGTCTGTTTGACTGGAGAGTGCTCAACCTTTGGTCAGCTAGTCTTCTTCTTTTCCAACACTCAGATGGTGATGCCAGTTGCCCCAATGAAGTTGGCTGTCCTCCAAAGGTCCGCCAGGTCCCCGTAGAGCTTGGCCCTCAGAGCCACTGGCTCCGGCCATGTGTCCTGCCTGGCAGTAGCATGGAGGCAACAGTCCTGTAGTATGTGCTCGGTGTCCATTTCGGCCTCTCTGCATGGGCACATCGCAGACTGGCCAATCTTGTACTTTTTGTACATGTGTGCATTCAGTCTGTTATGTCCAGTCCTTAGTCTGAACAGTAGCACTTGACCTTCTCTGCTTAGGTGGTAGTAGCAACTTAGTCTGAACAGTAGCACTTGACCTTCTCTGCGTAGGTGGTAGCAGCAACTTAGTCTGAACAGTAGCACTTGACCTTCTGTGCTTAGGTGGTAGTAGCAACTTAGTCTGAACAGTAGCACTGGACCTTCTGTGCTTAGGTGGTAGTAGCAACTTAGTCTGAACAGTAGCACTGGACCTTCTGTGCTTAGGTGGTAGTAGCAACTTAGTCTGAACAGTAGCACTGGACCTTCTGTGCTTAGGTGGTAGTAGCAACTTAGTCTGAACAGTAGCACTGGACCTTCTGTGCTTAGGTGGTAGTAGCAACCTGGTTGGAATTTGGGTGTTGCTATTTCCATTTCCTCCTGTAGAGTGTTTGAATGAATGTGGTCTGCTTGTAACAGTTCCTCCTGTAGAGTGTTTGAATGAATGTGGTCTGCTTGTAACAGTTCCTCCTGTAGAGTGTTTGAATGAATGTGGTCTGCTTGTAACAGTTCCTCCTGTAGAGTGTTTGAATGAATGTGGTCTGCTTGTAACAGTTCCTCCTGTAGAGTGTTTGAATGAATGTGGTCTGCTTGTAACGGTTCCTCCTGTAGAGTGTTTGAATGAATGTGGTCTGCTTGTAACGGTTACTGTGAGTTTGTGTCATGGTACATAGAATCAGTAAACTGACAGTTTTCACAAAATGTAAAGAGTTTTCCAATATTCTGGAATAGCCCAGATCACATTTTGTTTGAGGATTTCATGTGGGCGAAGGTCTGCTGAACGGAGAAGCTACAAGTGCAACCTTCACATCCAAGAACTAACGACAGAATGGAATACTGCTGCCGTTTTGAAATGAATCCTTGAGAGCCGTCCTAAAGGCAGCATTTTTGATCAGTCACAGAACGCAGCATCATGGAAGGGAATCTGTGCTTGCAGTTCTCAAAACCAACAGCCAATCATAGAATGTGACAGCCAATTTGAAAAAAAAAGTTAAGCATGAAAGAAAACAAGGCTGCTATCATAGTGTCTGATAGTTGATATTCTCAGGAAAGAAATTGTGCATTTTATGCGAAAAATGGGAGAAAGTCAGCTGTGTGTTAACCCTAGCAAGCCACATTCGTGAACGGTAACTTCTGCCTGCGGCCATATTCCATTTGGGTGACTGAAAAACCTGCACATCTACCTTCTTCAGAGTGCTGTCAGTTCTTTTCTATTGTTTGTACAGTTATGGAATATGGGGTGAATGTAGAGGAATGAATAAAGAACATGCCAATACCAACTACTATGTGCATTGTGTATGCTTTGATTATGAAAAAAAAAATGACCTGCCTAATGGGTGTTTATAAGTCGTAGAGCCCTGGAGTGCACAGGGTCTTGCTATTGTCTCTCAGTTCCCCCTCACCTGCTCTCACTCTGCTCTCACTCTGCCACAGCATTCTCAATATCTTCACAATTAAACCCTAAAATACCTTCATTAGATTCTGTGTCAAAAAACACCTCCTGCAAGAATTGCTAATCGCCAGTGTCCATGTTGAAATTTTACTCAAAAACTTTGAAAAACTTTGAAAATTTACGGTAAACGAACCACATGGAAAATGGCGCTCACACAGGAAGGAAAGGGAAGTTGAAAGCCCGGTGCATTATGGGATTGCTTCATTCTGATTGGTTCTTTTTAACCAATCGAGTACAAGCTTACTGATTACACTACCCTTCAATGGGCGCACGAGTGCGCCTGCGGCTGTTAAGGGCACAATGGCAGCTCAGCGCACCAGTGCGCCAACGGCATACTAAAGGTTAAACAGGTTGATGACATCATATTTTGCTTGTCTGGGACTGGAAAAGAAAATTAACTGGTCATGAGCAAACACCTTTGTTAAAACGCATGAATACACCTGATAATTTCATAAAGGAAAAAGGCTGTGGTTGGGAATGCAGAATTTGATAGCACAAAGCAGATGATCATGTTATTGGGAGGTGTGCGTAGTAGATTTCTCTGTCATTGTTGTTGGCTTTTTAAAATATTGGTTAAAATTTGCTTTTCAGTGAACTGTTCGTATATGATTTGTTGTGCAGTTTAGCGCTATGACCAGAAGTTATGTGTAGTGAGGAGAGTCTGTCAATAACATGTTTGCTTCTGTGCGTGCAGGCACACACACACACACAACACACACACACACACACACACACACACACACACACACACACCAGCACACCATACACAACACACACACACAACACACACACACACACACACACAGAGGCACACCATACACACACACACACACACACACACACACACACACACACACACCACACACACACACACACACACACAGAGGCACACCATACACACACACACACTCAGGCTCACCACAAACACACACACACACACTCACACACACAGTTGCAAAAAAGGCAGCTCAAAACCTTAGCGGCACAGTAACAATAAATGTTCGCTTAGATCTGGCAGAATGTTTCTGTATCATAAATAAAACAATCTCATGATAATGCAACAGAAACACTGAGGAACTCGGACATATATTATTATAACAACTGCATCAAAGGTAATGGCAAAAACAATGGGATAACATCATACAAAAGATTTATTTTCTCATCCAGGGAGATTGAAAGTCTAATCCATAGGCTTCGTTTAAACTCGTTTAAAACAAAATATTGCAAAGATATTAAATGTATGTGTGGTGATTCTATAAGTGTCAATCATTTACTGATTCATTGTCCCAAAACAAAAGAGCTTTTTAAATAAATCAGGTATTGAGGGTTTTGTTGATGGATCGACTCTTTTATCACTATCTAGTATATTAAACAATTTTGCTACTCTTGAATCTATTTCTAAATGTTTACTAGACTGTTCACTTAATATTTATCTTTAGCATTTGTGATTGTTACAGTTACAATTTTAGTTTAAGTTAAACGTTCTGATGAATAGGGTGGGGTGGAGGGTTATGATTACATTCCTTACGTACTACTTTAAAACTTACACTCCCTAAAAAATGCATCTCTCTCATTCTTTACATCAAGCTCACTCTACACTATAATATTGTCTGAATCACTTTTAGTGGAAGGACGTTAAACTGAAGAACAACAACACACACACACACAGAGGCACACCACACACACACACACACACACACACACACACACACACACACACACACACAGAGGCACACAACACACACACCACACACACACACACACACACACACACACACACACACACACACACACACACACACAGTCACTTTCATTCAATACACACACACAAAAGCAAGGGTGCACCCATGAACTCTATAAACATATGCATGTTACATTGTCTTAGCTTTTTTTTCTCCGCTAAGTAAGAAAAGACATAAAAACATGAAACACATGTATACACATACACAGGGAGTTACTAGTATGTTTTTATATGCATGCATGGACCTACACTACACACACACACACACACACACACACACACACACACACACACACACACACAAGCAATCATGCACATACTCTCGCACGCACACACACATGCACTCACACACACACACACACACACACACAACACACACACACACACACACACACACACACACACATGCAGAGGTGAATGTGCTCAAACAATGATGACAAGGAAAGAAATACTGTCAGTCACTGTCTGTTTCCATTTCGCTGAAGTGGACCATGTAGAGTGTGTCATTTTGAAGTGTTCATTACAGTGCACTGCTCACTCTCTTCCAGGTCACTGTACTCATTGACGCTTGGGCCCATGTCTGCCTCATCACATGGCTTTGTTCATCTTCCACCATCTTCATGGACTACTCCATCTTACAACAGCACTGGATGAACTGGAAGAATGCCAAGGAAAAGTGTGGAAGGGTCCAAGAAGAATGCAGTGAGAGCTCTAAGCTATCATGCTCATGGAGTTTGCTTGCCTCTTCCAGGAAAAGGGAAAAGGGCGTTGTGAGTGTGTTATGGGGACAGGGTCGGGGGAGAGTGTGTGGGGGGAGGGATGTAGCTGTTGTTGTTGGAGTCCTGTTACCCAGAGTCATAGACGTAGTGTCCATGGGGCATTGGCTGGGTTCAAGTCCTGACGCTGGACGTCGGGAAGTGTTGGGGGGGGGGGGGGGGGGGGGACGCCACCATCTTCAGTGCTGTGGTTTCCCTGGTGGGTGTTACGGATGGTGAGAGAGGAACTGTATCCACTTCTGGAGGGACTTGGCTGTGGTGTGGTGTCCCGGGGCAACCCTGCTGCTGACATGGCATGGAGCCTGCAGATGTGGTTCTGTCAATGGCACCACTGGCTTTATCCTCTGTGTGTAGAGGTCAGGCTGAGGTGAACACCAAAGGCACTCGTTGAGAGAAAAAAGAAGACCCCTTTGCATCTGTAAATACAAACAGCATGAAAAAGAAAAAAGAGGGGGAGGAGTCCAGGGGATGAGGGGTGGGGAAGGGTGTGAAATGTGTTGTGTATGAGATAGCAGCCATTATGTACAGTGTGTTGATGTGCAGGCCTCAGAAATAACAAGGGTAGGGCATGAGTCTAGTGTACCTTCATGTAGCACAGTAGAGTCCAGAAATGTACAGTGTGTTGGTGTGCAGGCCTCAGAAATAACAAGGGCAGTGCCTGAGTCCAGTGTACCTTCATGTAGCACAGTAGAGTCCAGAAATGTACAGTGTGTTGATGTGCAGGCCTCAGAAATAACAAGGGCAGTGCCTGAGTCCAGTGTACCTTCATGTAGCACAGTAGAGTCCAGAAATGTACAGTGTGTTAGCTGGCAGACTGAAATTAGAGGAAAGTGCAAGTAGCCCAGTAGATGTGTAGACCTCTGCCAGAGCAGATCTTTTACAGACTGAAAAGAATACACCAGCCTCGGCTATACATGTTTGTTGATCGGTGACTGTGGATAAAACTGAACAGATATCGACCATGGAATCAACATCACCAGTGGATGTGCGAGATTTTCTTTTCAGTGGCACCTAGCTTGCAGAGTGTGTGGTTGTTCTTAGTGCTACATTGTGAGATTAGACTGTGTTCTTGTGTCGCTGAACTGACAGACCAAACAAAAGAAAGCGTGTTTCATGAATTCAGTCTCCGTCGTTGTTGTTGGTGATGCTGTGTGCTGAACAAGCCCACTGTCCATGGTGTGTGGTTTGACCGCTCGTCAGTGTGACTGGACCACGGTCAGCTGGTGGTGGAGGTGGCACTGGACAGGATGTTGAAGGAGGACAGCTCTGTGTCATAACCATGTACTGACATTTTTTTAACTTTGTTTTGTGGGTTGGATGGACACTGGACATGTTTAACGTAGAGGACCAAGTTCTGTGACAAACAAAACCGGAATTTTTTTGTTTTTGTTTTTAAAAAAAGCAAGAAGAGCAGCAACAACAGTAATGATGTGTAGTCTGTTTGTTTGAAAAGAGTTGATGGCATGATATTTTTAGTCTGTTTGTTTGTTTGAAAAGAGTTGATGTCATGATAATTTTAGTCTGTCTGTTTGTTTGAAAAGAGTTGATGGCATGATATTTTTAGTCTGTCTGTTTGTTTGAAAAGAAATGATGGCGTGAAATTTTTAGTCTGTTTGTTTGTTTGAAAAGAAATGATGGCATGAAATTTTTAGTCGGTAGACAGTGTGAAGGGTCTGAATAGTCAAGAGTGAATGGTGTACATGCCTGAACAGATGTTGGGAGGGTGAGTATGTTTTTCAGGACATGTTTGGAGGCTGAATATGCATAAGTTGACATGTAGACATGTTGGGAGGCTGAATATGCTTTTCAGTACATGTTGGGAGGCTGAATATGCATTTCAGTACATGTTGGGGGCTGAATATGCATTTCAGTACATGTTGGGAGGCTGAATATGCATTTCAGTACATGTTGGGAGGCTGAATATGCATTTCAGTACATGTTGGGAGGCTGAATATAGTTTGATATTTCAGTACATGTTGGGAGGCGAATATAGTTTAGATATTTATTGGGAGGCACAGTATGCATTCAGTGTTTGTTAGGAGGCTCAAATATTTGTTTGAACAGATGTCTGGAGATTTCTGAGACTGAATTATATGTTACAGTAGATGTTTGGAGATGCCTGGAGACTGAAATACATGTTACAGTAGATGTTTGGAGATTTCTGAGACTGAATTACATGTTACAGTAGATGTTTGGACATTTCTGAGACTGAAATACATGTTACAGTAGATGTTTGGACATTTCTGAGACTGAAATACATGTTGCAGTAGATGTTTGGACACTTCTGAGACTGAAATACATGTTGCAGTAGATGTTTGGACATTTCTGAGACTGAAATACATGTTGCAGTAGATGTTTGGACACTTCTGAGACTGAAATACATGTTGCAGTAGATGTTTGGACACTTCTGAGACTGAAATACATGTTGCAGTAGATGTTTGGACATTTCTGAGACTGAAATACATGTTGCAGTAGATGTTTGGACATTTCTGAGACTGAAATACATGTTGCAGTAGATGTTTGGACATTTCTGAGACTCAGGTATGGGTTTAAAACAGAAAAACAAACTGAGACTGAATTACATGTTACAGTAGGTGTTTGGAGATGTTGGAGACTGAATTACATGTTACAGTAGGTGTTTGGAGATGTCTGGAGACTGAATTACATGTTACATTAGGTATTTGGAGATGTCTGGAGACTGAATTACATGTTACATTAGGTATTTGGAGATGTCTGGAGACTGAATTACATGTTACATTAGGTGTTTGGACATTTGGGAGACTCAGGTATGAGTTAAAGAAAAAAACCTGAAGCTGAAATGCATGTTACAGTAGATGTTTGGAGGCTGCAAAAGTATTGGAACAGATGTGTGGAGACTCCACCCTCACCCACACTACCCCCCCACCCCCCCCCCCCCCCCCCCACAGGTACACACACACAAAGGGTACAGAAGGTGGGATACTCACATGTGTCATTAAATAGATGTCCTCAGATTTGAGGCCTTTTTGCTGAATGCTCCCCCTCCTCCCCTTCATGTCTTCTTCCCTCCCCCCCCCCCCCCCCCCCCTCTTCCCCCCTTCCCTGCATTCTCGTTTCCCCACCTCCCCAGAAAAGAGACACATCGGAACAGATGGAGATGTAAATGGTGTAGATTGTTTGAAATGGCCACCCCCCCCCCCCCCACAGGTCACACACACACAAAGGGACTGAATGGTGGATAACTGACATCGTGCAATAAAAGATGTCCCAGATTGAGGCTTTTTCTGAAATGCTCCCTCCTCCCCCAGCTCCCCCCCCACACCTCCACCACCTGCATTCCCCTTCCCTGCATTCTCGTTTCCCACCTCCCCAGAAAAGAGAACATCGGAACAGATGGAGATGTAAATGGTGTAGATTGTTTGAAATGGACATCGGCAGATGGAAAAAGTGGTCAGAACAGATGGAGATGTAAATGGTGTAGATTGTTTGAAATGGACATCGGCAGATGGAAAAAGTGGTCAGAACAGATGGAGATGTAAATGGTGTAGATTGTTTGAAATGGACATCGGCAGATGGAAAAAGTGGTCAGAACAGATGGAGATGTAAATGGTGTAGGTTGTTTGAAATGGACATCGGCATATGGAAAAAGTGGTCAGAACAGATGGAGATGTAAATGGTGTAGATTGTTTGAAATGGACATCGGCAGATGGAAAAAGTGGTCAGAACAGATGGAGATGTAAATGGTGTAGATTGTTTGAAATGGACATCGGCAGATGGAAAAAGTGGTCAGAACAGATGGAGATGTAAATGGTGTAGATTGTTTGAAATGGACATCGGCAGATGGAAAAAGTGGTCAGAACAGATGGAGATGTAAATGGTGTAGATTGTTTGAAATGGACATCAGCAGATGGAAAAAGTGGTCAGAACAGATGGAGATGTAAATGGTGTAGATTGTTTGAAATGGACATCGGCAGATGGAAAAAGTGGTCAGAACAGATGGAGATGTAAATGGTGTAGATTGTTTGAAATGGACATCGGCAGATGGAAAAAGTGGTCAGAACAGATGGAGATGTAAATGGTGTAGATTGTTTGAAATGGACATCGGCAGATGGAAAAAGTGGTCAGAACAGATGGAGATGTAAATGGTGTAGATTGTTTGAAATGGACATCAGCAGATGGAAAAAGTGGTCAGAACAGATGGAGATGTAAATGGTGTAGATTGTTTGAAATGGACATCGGCAGATGGAAAAAGTGGTCAGAACAGATGGAGATGTAAATGGTGTAGATTGTTTGAAATGGACATCGGCAGATGGAAAAAGTGGTCAGAACAGATGGAGATGTAAATGGTGTAGATTGTTTGAAATGGACATCGGCAGATGGAAAAAGTGGTCAGAACAGATGGAGATGTAAATGGTGTAGATTGTTTGAAATGGACATCGGCAGATGGAAAAAGTGGTCAGAACAGATGGAGATGTAAATGGTGTAGATTGTTTGAAATGGACATCGGCAGATGGAAAAAGTGGTCAGAACAGATGGAGATGTAAATGGTGTAGATTGTTTGAAATGGACATCAGCAGATGGAAAAAGTGGTCAGAACAGATGGAGATGTAAATGGTGTAGATTGTTTGAAATGGACATCAGCAGATGGAAAAAGTGGTCAGAACAGATGGAGATGTAAATGGTGTAGATTGTTTGAAATGGACATCGGCAGATGGAAAAAGTGGTCAGAACAGATGGAGATGTAAATGGTGTAGATTGTTTGAAATGGACATCGGCACATGGAAAAGGTGTGCAAATAAATGTTGGCAGACAAAAAACAAAACAAAAAAGCTGTTGAGAAAATGGTAAGCTGTGAAGGGGTACCGAGGGAGAGCTGCAAACTCTCCACTACAAGATTTTGAGACCAAAAAATGTTTGAACATATGTTGCTTTAACGAAAATATGTACTTTCACAAGACAGATGTGGCCAGATGGAAGCCAGTCATGTGACTTGAGTACAGATGGCAGTGCAGTCATGCACAGGAAAAGTGAAATTTAAAGGATGTTGACCTTTTGGGGTCGGCCCAATCATGGTGTAAGCAATGCTTATTGGAAACAGAATTCACAACAGACTGGTGAATTTAACAAAAAAATTTTTTTTTTACCAATATCTCGTCTTCAGTTGCAGAAATAACAGACAGAAAATTCACCAAATAAAACCTCTCCAGATGGCTGTTGGTGGGAGAATGGCAGTGAGAGAGAGAGAGGGAGAGACAGAGACAGAGAGATATGAAGAAGGAAGGACAGTTCAGAAGCAGAGAGCTGGAGGAGAGAGAGAGAGAGTGGGGAGGCAGTGAGTTGAAAGACCAAGCTCACTGCTTCCCCCACCCCCCACCCCGGTGTTGTGTGTGAGGAGCGGTGTGTAGTTTCCTGCCACCAGTCAAGTGCAAAACATGCTGACTGCAAGCACAGCGTAAACACCACTGCGTTGTCCATGCATTTAGCGGCCCCCTGTTCAAAATGTGGCAGGTAACTTTTTTTTTTTTTTTTTTTTTTTTTTTTGCTGTCCCAACCTCTGCACCACCTCAGAGGCAGTGCACCCATGCTGCTCATTCCGACACTCCGTCCACAGCCACAGCCCGGTCGGCCCCGCCGCAGCCCCAGCACCAGCAATCCACAGGGAGGCCGGTAACTTCTGTTTGCAAGAGAGTTTTCCATCAAATGCTAAGGCCAGAGTAACTGAAATGTACACGTTTGTGAGTTCATTTGGTATTTGTAGAACGTTCTAAGGAGTTTTCAAATCACTTTGTCTGTGTTCTTTGACACCAAGGAAACAGTGCTGAGAGAAATCCTGTTTGAAGGCGAGCAAGTGTCGGTATTAGGGGTAGCTGTAAACTCAAACTTTGCCCCAAGACCCACCCAAACCAAGGAGATTCTTGGATTCAGACCTTCTGGAATAACCTCACATCTTAAAGCAGGGCCAACAGATATGAAGCCAGTACATAACCAGCTGATTGTGTGAGTGTACAGAATTGTGTGGTTGTGCACATGTATAGGTTCATTTTGAACACATACAGTTCAATAGCCGTTCAATGCCTTGGAAATCACTTCAACGGATTGTCAGAGTGGGATTATGATCGATGATGTGGGGTTTTTTTTCTGTCGTTGTTGTTTATTTTGTAACATTGTTTGTTCTTCTGCATCTCATTCAGCGGTGTAAATCCCTGCTGGCAAGGACATAAACAGGCATTAACTTGCGACTGGCATAGATGGGAGTGGTTGAGTATAGATATTGAATTCAATACAGCAGTTTTTTAAAAAATAAGAAATATCGATGTGCTCACATATTCAGTAGCATGTATTAACACTCCCAGCTGCTTTTTGTATAGTTAGCGAGCACTACTTTCTATGATTGATACTATATGGATAAACAGATTAAAACTGATTGATTTTTGCTGAAAAAAACTAAGCACTTTCTAATGAACACCCTCCAACTTCAGTTCTCTGAATTTGATTTAATGGTACAGTTGCTTTGCTTGAGGAAGGTTTAAAAAAAAAACTAAAAGAAAACTCTACTTTGTGTTTGTGGCTTCAAAGATTCATCTTTTTGTATAGTTGATGCATTTTTTTCCAAGAAGGTTTTAAGAGGGTCCTGTGCCAGTGTTTTGATGATGATTGTTAAAAATCCTTGCTGCCACCCATTTTTTTGGCGACGGTGCTAAGACAGCTCAGTCCTCTGTGGATAGGAGCCCCAGGGCATCAGGGAGCACAGTTCCATGATCAGTGTCAGTATGTCTTGGCTACGACTGGATACTTTGGCTTATTATCAGGTCTATTGTCCGGGTACCAGAGTTGACTTTTGTCATCCACACATAAAGAAGTCTTCGCAATGAAGATCCTCTGACAAAATATTCCCTCCCTCCACCCCTACCTCCCCCCTTTCATATGACTTGTTTTTCTGGAACAGTTGTGACTCATTTTCCTGAAGCAGTTTTGTTTGTGTAAGACAGATCAAAGATAGCCCTTTCAAAACAACTTCCTCCCTTTAAAGGCATTTTCCCCTTAAGCATTGTTGTTGTGGTGCACCTTCAACAAAGACTTCCTGCCTGTAAGCCCTCCCTTTCCTGTCTGGGCTCATTTGGTACACCATGTATCCATCTCTTTGGCTTTGGACAGTACTGTGTAGACTGGAACACCGTGTATCCATCTCTTTGGCTTTGGACAATACTGTGGACAATACTGTGTAGACTGGAACACTGTGTATCCATCTCTTTGGCTTTGGACAGTACTGTGTGGACTGGAACACCGTGTATCCATCTCTTTGGCTTTGAACAATACTGTGGACAATACTCACTGTGAGCTTTGGACAATACTGTGGACAATACTGTGTAGGCCAGTACACCGTGTATCCATCTCTTTGGCTTTGGACAATACTGTGTAGACTGGAACACCATCCATCTCTCTGGCTTTGGACAATACTGTGTAGACTGGAACACCGTGAATCCATCTCTTTGCTTTGGACAATACTGTGGACAAAACTCACTGTGAGCTTTGGACAATACTGTGGACAATACTCACTGTGAGCTTTGGACAGTGCTGTGGACAGTACTCACTGTGAGCTTTGGACAGTACTGTGGGCAATACTCACTGTGATCTTTGGACAATACTGTGGACAATACTCACTGTGAGCTTTGGACAATACTGTGGACAATACTCACTGTGAGCTTTGGACAATACTGTGGACAGTACTCACTGTGAGCTGTGGACAATACTCACTGTGAGCTGTGGACAGTACTGTGGACAATACTCACTGTGAGCTGTGGACAATACTGTGGACAATACTGTGTAGGCCAGTACACCGTGTATCCATCTCTTTGGCATTGGACAATACTGTGTAGACTGGAACACCATGTATCCATCTCTCTGGCTTTGGACAATACTGTGTAGACTGGAACACCGTGAATCCATCTCTTTGCTTTGGATAATACTGTGGACAATACTCACTGTGAGCTTTGGACAATACTGTGGACAATACTCACTGTGAGCTGTGGACAATACTGTGGACAGTACTCACTGTGAACTTTGGACAGTACTGTGGACAATACTCACTGTGAGCTTTGGACAGTACTGTGGACAATACTCACTGTGAGCTTTGGACAGTACTGTGGACAATACTCACTGTGAGCTGTGGACAGTACTGTGGACAATACTCACTGTGAGCTGTGGACAATACTGTGGACAATACTCACTGTGAGCTGTGGACAGTACTGTGGACAATACTCACTGTGAGCTGTGGACAATACTGTGGACAATACTCACTGTGAGCTGTGGACAATACTGTGGACAATACTCACTGTGAGCTGTGGACAATACTCACTGTTAGCTGTGGACAGTACTCACTGTGAGCTGTGGACAATACTGTGGACAATACTCACTGTGAGCTGTGGACAATACTGTGGACAATACTCACTGTAAGCTGTGGACATTACTCACTGTGAGCTTTGGACAATACTGTGGACAGTACTCACTGTGAGCTGTGGACAGTACTGTGGACAATACTCACTGTGAGCTGTGGACAATACTGTGGACAATACTCACTGTGAGCTGTGGACAATACTGTGGACAATACTCACTGTGAGCTGTGGACAGTACTGTGGACAATACTCACTGTGAGCTTTGGACAGTACTGTGGACAATACTCACTGTGAGCTTTGGACAGTACTGTGGACAATACTCACTGTGAGCTTTGGACAATACTGTGTAGACTGGAACACCGTGTATCCATCTCTTTGGCTTTGGACAATACTGTGTAGACTGGTACACTGTGTATCCATCTGTTTGGCTTTGGACAATACTGTGTAGACTGGAACACCGTGTATCCATCTCTTTGGCTTTGGACAATACTGTGGACAGTACTCACTGTGAGCTTTGGACAATACTGTGGACAGTACTCACTGTGAGCTTTGGACAATACTGTGGACAATACTCACTGTGAGCTTTGGACAGTACTGTGGACAATACTCACTGTGAGCTTTGGACAATACTGTGGACAATACTCACTGTGACCTTTGGACAATTCTGTGGACAATACTCACTGTGAGCTTTGGACAGTACTGTGGACAATACTCACTGTGAGCTGTGGACAATACTGTGGACAGTACTCACTGTGAGCTTTGGACAATACTGTGGACAGTACTCACTGTGAGCTGTGGACAATACTGTGGACAATACTCACTGTGAGCTTTGGACAATACTGTGGACAATACTCACTGTGAGCTTTGGACAGTATTGTGGACAAGACTCACTGTGAGCTTTGGACAATACTGTGGACAATACTCACTGTGAGCTTTGGACAGTACTGTGGACAATACTCACTGTGAGCTTTGGACAGTACTGTGGACAATACTCACTGTGAGCTGTGGACAATACTCACTGTGAGCTTTGGATGGTACTGTGGACAATACTCACTGTGAGCTGTGGACAGTACTGTGGACAATACTCACTGTGAGCTGTGGACAATACTCACTGTGAGCTGTGGACAATACTCACTGTGAGCTTTGGACAATACTGTGGACAATACTCACTGTGAGCTTTGGACAATACTGTGGACAATACTCACTGTGAGCTGTGGACAATACTGTGGACAATACTCAACTCACTGTGAGCTGTGGACAATACTCACTGTGAGCTGTGGACAGTACTGTAGACAATACTCATGTGAGCGTGGACAATACTGTGACAATACTCGTGAGCTGTGGACAGTACTGTGGACAATACTCACTGTGAGCTGTGGACAATACTCACTGTGAGCTTTGGACAGTACTGTGGACAATACTCACTGTGAGCTGTGGACAGTACTGTGGACAATACTCACTGCGAGCTTTGGACAATACTGTGTAGACTCACAGTGACTGTTCAGAGCACAGGCTGTCTCAGTTGCCCTCAGCATTGCAGGAAAGCAACTTCTGAGCCACCAGAGGTGATTGTACTTGTTTCCATTGCACCATCCTTCTTCTGTCAATCAGATTGGACCTTGTAACTTCAAGCAGGTTAGCTTGTTGACCTGGGCTTCGAGGTGTGTGTGTGGGGGGGCGGGGGGGGGGGGGGGGGGGGGGGAGGAGGAGTTCCATATGCCAGCAACTATAATCGGATGGACAGTTGTTTCTTTTTTTTTTTTGCTTTTGCACATTCTATGCCCTTTTCTCATCTTAACTTTATGGAATTGTTGTCTGTTGATCTCCTCTCTCTCTCTCTCTCACCTTTAATCTTTGCTGCAGTGGCTTGTTCCTCTTCTGTTTTGTTCAGCCTTCAACCTTCACCCAGGGAAATGTGATAGTAAACAGTACCTTCAGAATGCACTGATTTGTACATTTTCAGCCCTTTTTTTTGGTCTGTTTTGCTGTTTTCTTTTCTTATGACTGATAAGTAGGCCCATACTTTAATTAGCTTTTCTTCGTCAACAGTAAGTGCTGAAAGAAAAGAAAAACATAAATGTAAATTTGTTGTTCTTGTGTACATTTGTCAGCACACAGCGTGCAAATGACACTTAATGGAAAGGCTTTGTCTGTCTATGTCAGCACACAGTGTGCAAATGACACTTTTAATGGAAAGGCTTTGTCTGTCTATGTCAGCATACAGCGTGCAAATGACACTGTTAATGGAAAGGCTTTGTCTGTCTGTGTCAGCAACAGGTGCAAATGACACTGTTAATGAAGGCTTTGTCTGTCTATTCAGCAACAGTGTGCAAATGACACTGTTAATGGAAAGGCTTTGTCTGTCTGTGTCAGCATACAGCGTGCAAATGACACTGTAATGAAAGGCTTGTCTGTCTATGTCAGCACACAGTGTGCAAATGACACTGTTAATGGAAAGGCTTTGTCTGTCAGTGTCAGCATACAGCGTGCAAATGACACTGTTAATGGAAAGGCTTTGTCTGTCTGTGTCAGCATACAGCGTGCAAATGACACTTTTAATGGAAAGGCTTTGTCAGGTATCAGGTATGGGCCCTAAGCCTCGCGGCTTATTATGGGCTCCCTCACTTGCTTCCAGTCGTTGGCAAATGTGGTCTATTTTGTGCACCAATGTGTGCTTGAAAAAAATTTGTCTATTTTGCCTTTGAAATCATCCAAGCTGGTGCTCAGGACTATATCATCACTAAGCCTATTCCAGTCTTGAAAGACTCTTCTAGAGAAATGCTACTTTCTACAATCTTTTATTCCATTTAATTTTTTTTAACTTAAAGGTGTGTCCACGTGACCTGTTACCTTTATTAAAGGTCACTAATTCGTTTATGTCAATGTTGTCCTTTCCCTTGATAAGTCTGTACATCTGAATCAGGTCCCCTCTTCTTCGTCGGTAGCTTAGTGAAAACAAATTCAAATGTTTCAGTCTGTCTTCATATGTTAAGTCCTTTATGTATGACACTAGTCTTGTCGCTCTTTTCTGTATTGCCTCTAGGGTTGTTATATGTTTCTTTAACCATGGTGCCCAGATTATTTGTGCATATTCCAGTATTGGTCTGACCAATGTTGCATATAATGTTCTAAACATATCCTCATCCATATATGAAAAAGATCTTCTTATTAGTCCAATCATCATGTTTGCTTTTTGGGCAATGTTTTGTATATGGGTATCAAACTTTAAGTCCGAATTGAATGTCACACCGATGTCCTTTTCAGCATCAGTTTCTGTCACATCGTCTGTCTGTGTCAGCACACAGCATGCAAATGACACTTTTAATGGAAAGGCTTTGTCTGTCAATGTCAGCACACAGCATGCAAATGACACTTTAGGCTTTGTCTGTCAATATCAGCACACAGCATGCAAATGACACTTTTAATGGAAAGGCTTTGTCTGTCAGTGTCAGCACACACAGCTGCAAATGACACTTTAGGCTTTGTCTGTCAATATCAGCACACAGCATGCAAATGACACTTTTAATGGAAAGGCTTTGTCTGTCATTCAGCACACAGCTGCAAATGACACTTTAGGCTTTGTCTGTCAATATCAGCACACAGCATGCAAATGACACTTTTAATGGAAAGGCTTTGTCTGGATCAATGATCAGCCACACAGCATGCAAATGACACTTTTAATGGAAAGGCTTTGTCTGTCTATGTCAGCACACAGCGTGCAAATGACACTTTTAATGGAAAGGCTTTGTCTGTCTATGTCAGCATACAGCGTGCAAATGACACTGTTAATGGAAAGGCTTTGTCTGTCAGTGTCAGCATACAGCGTGCAAATGACACTGTTAATGGAAAGGCTTTGTCTGTCATGTCAGCATACAGCGTGCAAATGACACTGTTAATGGAAAGGCTTTGTCTGTCATGTCAGCATACAGCGTGCAAATGACACTGTTAATGGAAAGGCTTTGTCTGTCAGTGTCAGCATACAGCGTGCAAATGACACTGTTAATGGAAAGGCTTCTGTCCTGTCTATGAAAGCTTTCTGATGCAGAGTTTGTAAGGATATCGGGAGGCTGGCAGTAAGAAAGCTCCTACTGCAGTGAACACAAGAAGGACTGACCATGTCATGAAGTAGCAAAACTGTGGGCAAAAGCCCGGTCTTTGCATAACATTGTTTTCATTCTTCTGCCTTGTGCATCGATCAGCCACAAATCTGAGATTGAGTAGTGGTAAGAATTTTGGTGTTGTGACCGTTTTTCATTCCACCTTTGAGGTGGTAACAACACGGATGTCTAAACACTCCACCTGTGTGTAGGTGGGGAGGGGGAGGGGGGACTGGGAAGTGGGATGGGGGCTGGGAAGGAGGGGGGGAAGAAATAAATCTGTATGTGTGTGTGAGTGTGTGTATGTCAGTGTGTGTGCGCGCGCATGTGTATGTGTGTGCGCATGTGTGTATGATGTGGGCATGTGTGTGTGTCTCTGTGTGCTATTCCGCTGGGCGTGGGCAGCCGAAGCTGGAAGCCATGTCATGTGTGTATGTTTGATTGCAGTCGTGCATATGTGTGTGGGTGAGTGTGTGTGTTGTATTTGCTGACCAAGGTCTTATTGTGTGTGTGTCTCCATAGAATTTGTCCAGGGACGATACTGGAACTTAGCCATGGCTTTCGGTGTGCACTCAAGTCAGTGCAAAGGTCGACTGGGGTCATAGCTGTTCCTGCCTGGACCTCTGCTGAAGGTGATGGGGAGGGTGACAATTTATGTAACATTCAGACCACCGACCTTCTGTCTCTTCTCTTCTGCCATATTGTCTCCCTGGCCATGGTTCTGGGCCTCAGCTGAGCGCCTGGACAGCTTGTCTGTGACAGATGTGATGGTGGCTGACTCGCACGATGTGATGATGGCTGACTCGCACGATGTGATGATGGCTGACTCACACAATGTGATGGTGTCTGACTCGCACCATGTGATGGTGGCTGACTCGCACCATGTGATGGTGGCTGACTCACACCATGTGATGATGTCTGACTCACACGTTGTGATGGTGGCTGACTCACACCATGTGATGATGTCTGACTCACACCATGTGATGGTGGCTGAGTCACACGATGTGATGGTGGCTGACTCACACCATGTGATGGTGGCTGACTCACACCATGTGATGATGTCTGACTCACACCATGTGATGGTGGCTGACTCACACTGAGTGAGCTGCACAGAGTCAAACCACGCAGTAGTATTTTCAGGACTACAGTGTTTCTGCCAAGTATTGTCTGCAGGGGAAAGATTTCCTTTCTCACGTGCTCTGTTCCCACCTTTCTTCTCTCCAACTCCTCCCCCTCCATTCTTGATTCAGGTTTTTTTTTCAGTTGTAGAACCATGTTTTTACAGGTGGCAAAGGAGGGAATTCATGTCAACACTGCAATTTTTCCACTGAGTAGACTTCAAAGCTTAGCAATGTCAACATTGCAATTTTTCCACTGAGTAGACTTCAAAGCTTAGCAATGTCAACGTTGCAATTTTTCCACTGAGTAGACTTCAAAGCTTAGCAATGTCAACGTTGCAATTTTTCCACTGAGTAGACTTCAAAGCTTAGCAATGTCAACGTTGCAATTTTTCCACTGAGTAGACTTTAAAGCTTAGCAATGTCAACATTGCAATTTTTCCACTGAGTAGACTTCAAAGCTTAGCAATGTCAACATTGCAATTTTTCCACTGAGTAGACTTCAAAGCTTAGCATTGTCAACATTGCAATTTTTCCACTGAGTAGACTTCAAAGCTTAGCAATGTCAACATTGCAATTTTTCCACTGAATAGACTTCAAAGCTTAGCAATGTCAACATTGCAATTTTTCCACTGAGTAGACTTCAAAGCTTAGCAATGTCAACATTGCAATTTTTCCACTGAGTAGACTTCAAAGCTTAGCAATGTCAACATTGCAATTTTTCCACTGAATAGACTTCAAAGCTTAGCAATGTCAACATTGCAATTTTTCCACTGAGTAGACTTCAAAGCTTAACAAGAAAAAAAAATGCAGTTGCAAGGTCTTGGAAATGAAATCTTGCCTTGTAAGGATCTTGCACATAGCTGTCCTTGGATGTGAAAAGTGGCAAAAGGATCGAGACTCTCAGGTGAAGACTTATTCTCTTATGACACTGGATTAGGTCATGCTGTACTTAAGGGCATTGGAATATCATTGCTGGTTATGGAGCAAACACAAGGCAAGCGACTGGGATTGTTGGCACAGTCAGTGTGGCTTGTGTTCTCACTGCACTGTTGTTTGTTGGCTTCTTTCTAGTCCATGGCTGTTCTGTTTGTTTTTTCTGTTTAGTCCATGGCTGTTCTGTTTGTTTTTCTGTTTAGTCCATGGCTGTTCTGTTTGTTTTTTGTTTTTTCTGTTTAGTCCATGGCTGTTCTGTTTGTTTTTTGTTTTTTCTGTTTAGTCCATGGCTGTTCTGTTTGTTTTTCTGTTTAGTCCATGGCTGTTCTGTTTGTTTTTCTGTTTAGTCCATGGCTGTTCTGTTTGTTTTTTGTTTTTTCTGTTTAGTCCATGGCTGTTCTGTTTGTTTTTTGTTTTTCTGTTTAGTCCATGGTTGTTCTGTTTGTTTTTTGTTTTTCTGTTTAGTCCATGGCTGTTCTGTTTGTTTTTTGTTTTTCTGTTTAGTCCATGGCTGTTCTGTTTGTTTTTTGTTTTTCTGTTTAGTCCATGGCTGTTCTGTTTGTTTTTTGTTTTTCTGTTTAGTCCATGGCTGTTCTGTTTGTTTTTTGTTTTTCTGTTTAGTCCATGGCTGTTCTGTTTGTTTTTTGTTTTTTCTGTTTAGTCCATGGCTGTTCTGTTTGTTTTTTGTTTTTTCTGTTTAGTCCATGGCTGTTCTGTTTGTTTTTTGTTTTTCTGTTTAGTCCATGGTTGTTCTGTTTGTTTTTTGTTTTTCTGTTTAGTCCATGGCTGTTCTGTTTGTTTTTTGTTTTTCTGTTTAGTCCATGGTTGTTCTGTTTGTTTTTTGTTTTTTCTGTTTAGTCCATGGCTGTTCTGTTTGTTTTTTGTGTTTTTCTGTTTAGTCCATGGTTGTTCTGTTTGTTTTTCTGTTTAGTCCATGGTTGTTCTGTTTGTTTTTCTGTTTAGTCCATGGTTGTTCTGTTTGTTTTTCTGTTTAGTCCATGGTTGTTCTGTTTGTTTTTCTGTTTAGTCCATGGTTGTTCTGTTTGTTTTTCTGTTTAGTCCATGGTTGTTCTGTTTGTTTTTCTGTTTAGTCCATGGTTGTTCTGTTTGTTTTTCTGTTTAGTCCATGGCTGTTCTGTTTGTTTTTCTGTTTAGTCCATGGTTGTTCTGTTTGTTTTTTGTTTTTTCTGTTTAGTCCATGGCTGTTCTGTTTGTTTTTCTGTTTAGTCCATGGTTGTTCTGTTTGTTTTTTGTTTTTTCTGTTTAGTCCATGGCTGTTCTGTTTGTTTTTCTGTTTAGTCCATGGCTGTTCCGTTTGTTTTTTGTTTTTCTTTTTAGTCCATGGCTGTTCCGTTTGTTTTTTGTTCTTCTTTTTTGTTTGGTGTGTCAGTTCTTTTGATTCCGTTTGATGCATCTTCTGAAATGAACATTCTCATACTGTTTTGGAACGTCCTGTCTCCACGACCAGCCTACAATGTGTGTTCAGAGAATTCGGCAGGCTTGGTCCATTTTTTTTTTTCTTCAATGCTTTTCCAACTGTACTCCATCATGCGGTGCCCCTCCACCCCCCAGTCCCTTCTCCGCCTCCATTCTCCTGTCCTCTGTTCCTTTCCACACCATTCCAGTCTTCTGCTTGTTAAAGACCTGGACAGTTTGGACTGAAGTGAACTGCAGCACGAGCTGTCATTTTGATAGTTGTGATATTTTTTCGACATATTTTTGCGTGTATGGCTGCCTTGCTTTTCCTTGTATTTCAAGTCATTCTTTAATTGATGTGATGGTCATTGTTATGATTTTTGCTATTATTGGTGTTATATTTGTGGTGGTCGATTTTTGTTTAAAATGTGCAGATGATTTACCGTTTGGTTAGTTTCTTTTTGTACATGCTTACATTTGCGTTTTTGCTTTTTTTTTTTTTTTTACATTCTTTGACAAGCTTTATTGAGCTTGCATGTATTTTTGTGTGATTGTAGTTCAAAGATATTTTCCACATTTATTTATATATTGATATACATGTTAGAGAGAGAGAGAGAGAGAGAGAGAACACACATGCTGAACAGTAAAGTAGTGGACAGGATGAAGGGTAGGGTTTCAGAAACAATTTTGGGTACCAAAAGTGTTAACATGGTAACCAACAACTAGAAATGCAACATTTTTTAATTGATATCAGTTATGTACATGCTGAAGATAGTGAATTTCATGAAGGTGAAAAAGGTGGATTTTTCTTTTTTTTTCTCTTTTTTTTTTGTCCCATCCTCGGTGCCACCTCAGTGGCAGTGCACCCACGCCGCTCATTCCGACAACTCATCCACAGCCACAGCCCGGTCAGTCCCACCGCAGCCCTGGCACCAGTAATCCACAGGGAGCAGTTAATATCAAGTCATCAAAAGGCGGATCTTAGGTGGGTTTGTTTTTTTTTTTTTTTAGAAATTTAGACACTCAAAATTTGAACTTTGACATGGGACTGCAGATAGCGTCACTGTCGCCAGTTTTGGAGAAACTAACTGGACTTAAAAAGTCACATCACTGAACCGAAAACACTAAAGTCACATTACTGAACCAAAAACACTAAAGTCACATCACTGAACCGAAAACATCAAACACTTCAATTCTTTATGGCAGGGACTTCAGGCCACTAATGGTCCCTAAAAGGAAAAGCAAGTTATTCAACCATGTGTTCATGACCAGGCTTGGTGTTTGCTGACACTAGTTAGAGTTGTCTCTAATCTGACAAAGTTTTTGGATGCAATGATCATCTTGCATAACTAGTTTTTAGGAAAATATGAAAAGCGACCCTGCCATTAGATAGTTTTTGAGCGACCACTGAGAACCGATTTTGACACCATTATAATTATTTCATTAGTCAATATGTATTAGATTTTGACACCATTATCATTATTTCATTAGTGAATATGTATTAGATTTTCAAGGCTTTCAGCGAAAGTCAGGAAACTTAATGAGAACACAGGTCAGCATGTAACAAGATAGTGGCTTAAAAAACATTCGTTTTCTGAACTTCATCACCAATTAACAAAGAAATGCATGGTGGATCGGAAAAGGTTGTCGTTGCATTTTTCAAGGTTTGTGAATCTTTTTAGGTCAGCCTTTATGTAATAAGGATGTTCAGAATGATTTCTTTTCATGATTTTTAAACTTCAGATAGAGCAAGTCATTAATGTGCCTAAGATTGTGGCCATGCACATACGTTAAGTGACCCTTCCCGACAAAGACTTGCTGAGTGAAGACAACCCCCACCTCCTCCGAGACCTCCCAGCAAAGCTTAGGAGGTGAATTGATGTTGAGGTGATGGGGATGTGGGGGGTCTTTAGTACAAAGACCTCCCCCGCCATCTGGAAGTTATGTGCTTGGAACTTCCTCTTGTCTCTCACTCTCTGACTGCCTTTTGAAAAAAAATTTGGCTTTCTTTACCGTCGGTTTTTACTATCTTTATGAACCATTCTCCATTCCCCTCTCCCCCCTCCCCCCCGCCTTTTTTCTTTTCTTCCCAAATCACATATTGTGACCTGTCAGTTTTTGTTGTAATTTGGCATCAGGGTGGAGAACATTGTACTCACTGTCGGCATCAGGGTGGAGAACATTGTACTCACTGTCCAGCATGGGCACTAGCTGTCCACTCTGTTGTATGGTCAATGATTTGCTGAGCTGCTGATGTCTGTGTGCTGGCTAATTGCCGGTCTTAGGGTTAGAGTCCCCAGGTCAGTCAGAGAAAACTGGACTTCATCTGACTAATTGCTGGCCTTACAGTTAGAGTCCCCAGGTCAGTCTGAGAAAGCTTGACTTCATCTGACTAATTGCTGGCCTTACAGTTAGAGTCCCCAGGTCAGTCTGAGAAAGCTTGACTTCATCTGACTAATTGCTGGCCTTACAGTTAGAGTCCCCAGGTCAGTCTGAGAAAGCTTGACTTCATCTGACTAATTGCTGGCCTTACAGTTGAGTCCCCAGGTCAGTCTGAGAAAGCTTGACTTCATCTGACTAATTGCTGGCCTTAGGGTTAGAGTCCCC
This sequence comes from Conus canariensis, assembly GCA_033310375.1. Lineage (NCBI taxonomy): Eukaryota > Metazoa > Mollusca > Gastropoda > Neogastropoda > Conidae > Conus > Conus canariensis. Next base: position 651,649 of record CM065742.1, on the reverse strand, counting down.
AGGTCAGTCTGAGAAAACTGGACTTCATCTGACTAATTGCTGGCCTTACAGTTAGAGTCCCCAGGTCAGTCTGAGAAAGCTTGACTTCATCTGACTAATTGCTGGCCTTACAGTTAGAGTCCCCAGGTCAGTCTGAGAAAGCTTGACTTCATCTGACTAATTGCTGGCCTTACAGTTAGAGTCCCCAGGTCAGTCTGAGAAAGCTTGACTTCATCTGACTAATTGCTGGCCTTACAGTTAGAGTCCCCAGGTCAGTCTGAGAAAGCTTGACTTCATCTGACTAATTGCTGGCCTTAGGGTTAGAGTCCCCAGGTCAGTCTGAGAAAACTGGACTTCATCTGGCTAATTGCTGGCCTTAGGGTTAGAGTCCCCAGGTCAGTCTGAGAAAGCTTGACTTCATCTGGCTAATTGCTGGCCTTAGGGTTAGAGTCCCCAGGTCAGTCAGAGAAAGCTTGACTTCATACCGCAACATGCCTGAACACTATGTCTCTCTCCCCCTTGAAGTGAACACTTCCTAAGGAACAATAGAACGTATGTTGACAATTAATAAGTAATAGCAGTTCCATATTCTGCTTGAAAGTTTGTCAGTGACCATAAAATTGGCTAATAATTATGACCAAGTTGTTTCAATTAATAAATGTTAAACTTAACAATTGTTTCGTGTGGGTTTGACAGCCCTTGCAAAAGTTCGTTGTGGGTTGGCTGGTCATGATGATGAAAAGACCTGAACCTGACAACTGACGCATTGGGATTATTGGTTGTCTCCTTCTCCCAGATTGTGGGCGTTGAAGTCACTGCATTGTGAGGCTGTGGGATTATTGGTTGTCTCCTTCTCCCAGATTGTGGGCGTTGAAGTCACTGCATTGTGAGGCTGTGGGATTATTGGTTGTCTCCTTCTCCCAGATTGTGGGCGTTGAAGTCACTGCATTGTGAGGCTGTGGGATTATTGGTTGTCTCCTTCTCCCAGATCGTGGGGGTTGAAGTCACTGCATTGTGAGGCTGTGGGATTATTGGTTGTCTCCTTCTCCCAGATCGTGGGGGTTGAAGTCACTGCATTGTGAGGCTGTGGGATTATTGGTTGTCTCCTTCTCCCAGATCGTGGGGGTTGAAGTCACTGCAGGCTGAACGTGAATGGCAGGCCTGGACTCCTCCTCAAGCCCCAGTCTTTGACATAGGACATCCACACTCCTCCTAAAGACCCAGTCTTTGACATAGGACATCCACATTCCTCCTAAAGCCCCAGTCTGTGACATGGGATGTCCACTAAAGCCCCAGTCTTTGACATAGGACGTCCACATTCCTCCTAAAGCCCCAGTCTTTGACATAGGATGTCCACATTCCTCCTAAATCCCCAGTCTTTGACATAGGATATCCACACTCCTCCTAAATCCCCAGTCTTTGACGTAGGATATCCACACTCCTCCTAAATCCCCAGTCTTTGACATAGGACGTCCACATTCCTCCTAAATCCCCAGTCTTTGACATAGGATATCCACACTCCTCCTAATTCCCCAGTCTTTGACATAGGACGTCCACATTCCTCCTAAATCCCCAGTCTGTGACATAGGACATCCACACTCCTCCTAAAGCCCCAGTCTGTGACATAGGACATCCACACTCCTCCTAAATCCCCAGTCTGTGACATAGGACATCCACACTCCTCCTAAAGCCCCAGTCTGTGACATAGGACATCCACACTCCTCCTAAAGCCCCAGTCTGTGACATAGGAAAATCCACACTCCTCCTAAAGCCCGAGTCTTTGACATAGATATCCACACTCCCAAGCCCCGACTGACGTAGGATATCCACACTCCTCCTAAAGCCCCAGACTGTGACATAGGATATCCACACTAAAGCCCCAGTCTTTGACATAGGATATCCACTAAAGCCCCAGTCTTTGACATAGGATATCCACAGTTAAGCCAGATGCCCTCTGTGCAGTGAGGAACCCCCCCCCCCTTCCCATTTCAAGCCTCTGCTGTTCCAATTCCCCCTCCCCTCTGTGACATAGGACTCCCACTCCTCCTAAAGCCCCAGCTTGACTAGGTATCCACATACAGCCCCCCTCTGTGCATAGACATCCACACTCCCCTCCCCATTCTGCTCATAGACTCAACCTGTCTTCATAGTTCCCCCACCCTTCCATCCACCACCTCCCCCCACCCCCCCTCCCCCATTTCAGCTCTCCCAGTCTTCCATATCCCCCCCCTTCCATCCACCCACCTACCACCCCCCCTCCCTCCCCCATTTCAGCTCTCTCTGTTCCCAAATCCCCCTCCCCTTCCATCCACCCCCTGACCCCCTCCCCCCTCCCTCCCCCTTAAGCTCCCAGCTTACACCTCACCTCTCCCTATACAGCCCCCTCCTTTACCTCAGCATCACCCACCTACCCCCCCACCTCCTTCTCTCCATTCACTCTCTCCTGTCCCTATGCCCCTCCCCTTCATCCACCACTGCACCCTCCCCCCCCCCCTCCTCTCCCCCATTTCAGCTCTCTCTGTTCCTATTCCCCCTCCCCCTTCCATCCACCACCTCCCCCTCCCCCCCCCCCTCCCCCCATTTCAGCTCTCTCCTGTTCCCTATTCCCCCTCCCCTTCCATCCACCCACCTACCCCCCCCCCCCCTCCTCTCCCCCATTTCAGCTCTCTCCTGTTCCCTATTCCCCCTCCCCCTTCCATCCACCCACCTACACCCCCCCCCCCCCCTCCTCTCCCCCATTTCAGCTCTCTCCATGTTCCCTATTCCCCTCCCCCTTCCATCCACCCACCTCCCCCCCCCCCCCTCCTCTCCCCCATTTCAGCTCTCTCCTGTTCCCTATTCCCCTCCCCCTTCCATCCACCCACCTCCCCCCCCTCCTCTCCCCCATTTCAGCTCTCTCCTGTTCCCTATTCCCCCTCCCCCTTCCATCCACCCACCTGCCCCCCCCCCCCCTCCCTCTCCCCCATTTCAGCTCTCTCCTGTTCCCTATTCCCCTCCCCCTTCCATCCACCCACCTGCCCCCCCCCCCCCTCTCCCCCCCCTCCCTCCTCTCCCCCATTTCAGCTCTCTCCTGTTCCCTATTCCCCCTCCCCCTTCCATCCACCCACCTCCCCCCCCCCTCCCCCTCCTCTCCCCCCATTTCAGCTCTCTCATGTTCCCTATTCCCCTCCCCCTTCCATCCACCCACCTGCCCCCTCCCCCTCCCCCCCTCTCCCCCATTTCAGCTCTCTCATGTTCCCTATTCCCCTCCCCCTTCCATCCACCCACCTGCCCCCTCCCCCCCCCCCCCTCCTCCTCCCCCATTTCAGCTCTCTCCTGTTCCCTATTCCCCTCCCCCTTCCATCCACCCACCTGCCCCCTCCCCCCCCCCCCCCTCCTCCTCTCCCCCATTTCAGCTCTCTCCTGTTCCCTATTCCCCCTCCCCCTTCCATCCACCCACCTGCCCCCCCCCCCTCCCTCCTCTCCCCCATTTCAGCTCTCTCCTGTTCCCTATTCCCCCTCCCCCTTCCATCCACCCACCTGCCCCCCCCCCCCCCTCCCCCTCCTCCTCTCCCCCATTTCAGCTCTCTCATGTTCCCTATTCCCCTCCCCCTTCCATCCACCCACCTGCCCCCCCCCCCCCCCTCCCCCTTCCCTCTCCCCCATTTCAGCTCTCTCATGTTCCCTATTCCCCTCCCCCTTCCATCCACCCACCTGCCCCCTCCCCCCCCCCCCTCCCCCTCTCCTCTCCCCCATTTCAGCTCTCTCCTGTTCCCTATTCCCCTCCCCCTTCCATCCACCCACCTGCCCCCTCCCCCCCCCCCCCCTCCTCCTCCTCTCCCCATTTCAGCTCTCTCCTGTTCCCTATTCCCCTCCCCCTTCCATCCACCCACCTGCCCCCTCCCCCCCCCCCCTCCTCCTCTCCCCCATTTCAGCTCTCTCCTGTTCCCTATTCCCCTCCCCCTTCCATCCACCCACCTGCCCCCTCCCCCCCCCCCCCCCTCCCCCTCCCTCCTCTCCCCCCATTTCATCCTCTCTCCTGTTCCCTATTCCCCTCCCCCTTCCATCCACCCACCTGCCCCCTCCCCCCTCTCCCCCTCCTCCTCTCCCCCATTTCAGCTCTCTCCTGTTCCCCATTCCCCTCCCCCTTCCTGCACCTCTTCATCTTCTTTGGGAGAATTTTTTTTTTTTGAGGGGTGGGGGAAGATTGGGAAAGGTCAGGGTCAACAGCTGTGAATCATGGGAAGACTGGGAAAGGTCAGGGTCAACAGCTGTGAATCATGGGATGACTGGGAAAGGTCAGGGTCAACAGCTGTGAATCAGGGGATGACTGGAAAGGTCAGGGTCAACAGCTGTGAATCATGGGATGACTGGGAAAGGTCAGGGTCAACAGCTGTGAATGGTGGATGACTGGGAAAGGTCAGGGTCAACAGCTGTGAATCGTGGGTGTGTAGCAAATCCAGAGAGTTCCATCAGAGACTACTGTGTTGTATTTCTGTGTGCCAGTAGCCAGCCCAGAGAGTTCCATCAGAGACTACTGTGTTGTCTTTCTGTGTGCCAGTAGCCAGCCCAGAGAGTTCCATCAGAGACTACTGTGTTGTTTTTCTGTGTGCCAGTAGCCAGCCCAGAGAGTTCCATCAGAGACTACTGTGTTGTATTTCTGTGTGCCAGTAGCCAGCCCAGAGAGTTCCATCAGAGACTACTGTGTTGTTTTTCTGTGTGCCAGTAGCCAGCCCAGAGAGTTCCATCAAGACTACTATGTTGTCTTTCTGTGTGCCAGTAGCCATCCAATAATCTGAAGCCTGCGAGATGGTGTAATGTCACAAGAAACAGAGAACTTTTGTCATCAAGACTTGTCATCCTCCAGCTTTATGGTGATTGGGTTTTGTTGTCATTGTTTCGACTGCGTTCACACATATCTGATGTGTAACAACTTGGCTTTCTCTACTTTGTATTATGGCGGCTGTGATATGTCATTTGTGTTTTAAAAGCATGATTTCTGCCATGTTTCTTCCTTTCAAGCCCTTTGTTCTTTCTTGTTTTGGGTACTGTATGATAAATGAATACACTTGGTCATAGCATATCCTTATCCTTCACATGGTCATGTCGAGGTATTTGAGTACGT
>CM065742.1:622500-646466 GCA_033310375.1 Conus canariensis | reverse complement strand
GTCCGCAACACCAGGTGAGGGGTTCAACGGCACCAGAGTGGGGAGCGGGGGTCGAGGCAGGGGCCGTATCGGTGGCTCTCACCAGGCACGGTCCTTGTCGGCGCGTGGCTCTCTGCCTTCGCCAGCCATGACACGGGGCCGCTCTCAGGCCTCTGCTGACAGTATGGAGAAGCACCCTGTTGCGGGCAAGGGTGTCAAGACCAAGGCTTCAAGTGGAGACGACTCCAGGCAAACCAAACTGCCGAAGGGCTGGTTGGACAGACGTAAGCCTGAAGCAGCAGGAACGCCTCCCCGGCGTCAGAGGGCCGGAGCGGCAGCACGGGCGACAGGAGATGACGGGCAGGCCAGGGCACTGAACACGCTAGTCCCACCGCAGTGCAGCCAGCGTTGGCTACAGCTGAAGACTGTACGTTATGTTCTACTACGCAGAAGTGTACATACAAAAGTAAATTTTTGACTTTTGCGTCACTTAACGTTGAAGGTCTTTGGCGTATTGCCAGAGAGCCTGACTTTTTGCGTTTAGTTGACAGATATGACTGTATACTGTTGGCTGAAACATTTACAAAAGCAGTTCCAGATACAATGTTTCCTTCTCATAAAGTTTTCTCTAGCCCGGGTGTTAAGGTGTCAGATAGTGTCTTTGGTCGTTTGTCGGGGGGTGTAGCTTTCTTAATTAGGAATGAATTTGCAAATTATGTTGAAAGAGTGGACAGTGAAATTGACAATATTATTGTTCTGAAGTTTTCTCGCCGCCTTCTAGGATTGAACTCGGACTGTTTAATAATAGGTGCTTATCTCCCACCTGAAGGTTCTAAATACTATGAAGAAACAGATATTTATAACGGTATATCCTTGTTAGAAGAATGCTTGTTGGAAGTTTCTAGAGAAACTGGGTGGTTACCAATGATAATTTGTGGTGATTTAAATTCAAGAACTGGCCTACTTAACCTGAGTAATTGTGACCCCATTGATGACGTAAAAGAAGTATTTGTAGAGAATTATATGTCATATGATATGGATGCGTCCCTAAGTGAGGAACCCTTTCCGAGAATCTCCAGGGATACTATGGTAAACCCTTTTGGTCGATATTTGTTAAATGTATGTCATGAATTTGATCTGTGTATTCTTAATGGTCTGAAAGCATTGAAATGTCCAGGTGACTTCACTTATGTATCTGATAGTGGTTCTAGCGTAATTGATTATATGATTGCCTCAAGTTCCTTGCTTCCTCATTGTCAGTGCCTTAATGTAAGACCGTTAATAGAAACTAAGCATGCTGTTGTTGTTTTGTTTTTCTCACTGTCTAATAGTGCTGACTGTTTACCTGTTACTGAGAATGATGCTCACCAAGTTGTTTCTGTCAGTAAGTACAAATGGGATGAAGAAAGTTCAGCTGCTTTTTATGAACGTATGAACTCTGACCATGTCTCATCATTAGTTAGTGAAGCTGCTGACCTTGTTGGTGTTAATATTAATCAAGCCTTGTCCAAGTTTAATGAATGTTTTGTGTATGCTGGTGAATGCATGATGAAAACTATTAGATTTGGCATAGGTATGAGAAATGTTTGGTTCGACCTTGAATGTAAACAAAGCAGAAAAGTATTACGAACACAGATAAACAAGTTTCATAGAACTAATAACGATAATGATAGACTTGCCTATGGCCAGAAAAGGAGAGAGTATAAGGAATTGTTACGACAGAAAAGGAAGCTACATAATGAAAATATCATTGCATCGTTACAAAGTAATATAAACGACTCAAAGAAATTCTGGGAAGTTGTTAGTTCAATTAGGCCAAGAACTCAAGGTCAGGGGTCGATTTCTAGTGATCAGTGGTATAATCACTTTAAAGGTGTTTTTAATGACTTACCTGTTGAATTAAACACCAGTTCGGATTTTGATGAATATTATGATAGAGAACCCGTACATACTGACTGTGACTTCTTGAATCATCCTATTTCTGTTACCGAAATTGAAGTTGCAATTCGATCAATAAAGAGTAATAAGGCAGCTGGCCCAGATAAACTTATTGGAGAGTTTTACAAGTACAGTAGACAAGTCATTATGCCTTTCCTTGTTAAATTTTTCAATACAATTTTTGATGAGGGTTTGTTTCCGGAAGATTGGTCAGTCTCTATCTTGCAACCACTATTTAAGAAGGGTGATAGGAATTGCCCAGATAACTACCGTGGAATCTCTTTGTTGAATATTTGTAGTAAAATATATATGCTTTGTTCTCAATAGAAGGTTAACCAAATGGATTGAAATGAACAATATTCTTGGGGAGGAGCAAGCTGGTTTTCGTGGCAAACGATGTACCACAGATCACATTTTCACTTTACTTGCAATGATTCAGAAGCAGTTGTTAAGACACAGGAAGCTCTATGTCGCATTCATAGACTTTAGGAAGGCTTTTGACCTAGTAAGTAGGGATAAATTGTGGAAGGTTCTCTCTGTTAATGGTCTTAATGGAAAATTTTTGAAAGCATTGCAAAGTGTGTACAATGTTGTGAAGACTTGTGTTCGAACTAGTGGTGACCTTACTGATACTTTTCTATGCCCACGGGGCCTAAAACAAGGTGAGGTGTGTTCACCTGTGCTTTTTTCACTGTTTATCAATGAACTAACTAAAGATATAAACACTCTTGGTAGACATGGTATTCAGCTTTCCCCAGACCTCATTGAACTTTTGATTCTGTTATTTGCTGATGATGTTGCATTATTTTCTGATACTGTTATTGGTTTGCAAACCCAACTGAATGTCTTGTATAATACCTCAAAACGTTTAGATTTACTTGTGAATCTGGAAAAGTCAAATATTGTTGTATTCAGGAATGGCGGTTACCTTGCTTCGAATGAAAATTGGACTTTTGGTGATGCTCAACTTTCCACTGTTAACACGTATAAGTATCTTGGTATAATACTGACCACAAGATTATCTTTCCAACCAACTATGTGTGACCTAGCAAACAGAGCAAAGAAAGGATTAATTGCTATCAACAGAATGCTATGGTCAATAGGTGAACATTCTCCTGGTATTTTCTTTAAGCTATTCGATTGCCAAATACAACCTATCTTAACTTATGGAGCAGAGATTTGGGGACTGTCATCTAACCAGGAACAAATTGAAAGGGTGCACTTAGCTGCTATTAAAAGATTTCTTGGTGTAAGTCCAAAAGCTCCTAGGCACTTAGTGTACGGCGAATCTGGAAGATACCCTCTTTATGTAAATACTTATGCAAAATGTATCAGATTTTGGCTTCGTGTTGCTTGTATGGATAATAACAAACTCCCGAAGAAAGCCTATGATATGTTGCTGCATCTGCAGAGTCAAAATTATATTACCTGGACGACTAATGTTTGCTATGTTCTTTATAGATTCGGGTTTGGAATTGTTTGGGAAATGCAGAGTGTTGGTAATGTGAAAGCTTTTATTGCAGAATTTAAGAAACGTTTAAGTGATTGTTACATCCAAGACTGGCATTCAGCTATTGAATCGCATGAGTTGTACGATGTTTATCGGTCATATAAGCAGTCTCTTGTTCAAAGTTCCTACCTCTGTGTAATTAAACATGTTAACATCCGCAGGTTACTTTCAAGGTTTCGGTTAGGAATGTCGCCATTACGATGCCACTTTTTACGATATACTGATCGTAATAGAAACCGTGACATTTTCTGTCCACACTGTAAGGAAGCACTGGAAACTGAGCTTCATTTTCTACTGGTTTGTCCTTTGTACGAAAAGTTGCGCCTTGAGTTGATTCCAGCTAAATATTACAGACACCCTTCTCTATTCAAAATGTCCATGTTGTTAGCCTGTTCTATTGAGACTGCTATTACGAGTGTTGGTAATTTCATTTATAGAGCAATGGCTGTTAGGAACGGAATAATTAATGCTGCATTTGCTTCATGAATGTATTCTTTGTTAACTGTGAACACCATTCAGCTGAGGTTTCGTTAAGAGTGGCTTGTACCGATTTATTTTGACCTTGTTCACTCACTTTGATATGGGCCTGTGGCCTGTCAAATAAAATATTCTGAGTTCTGAGTTCTGAGTTCTGAGTATTCCCCTCCCCCTTCCATCCACCCACCTGCCCCCTCCCCCCCCCTCCCCCTCCTCCTCTCCCCCATTTCAGCTCTCTCATGTTCCCTATTCCCCTCCCCCTTCCATCCACCCACCTGCCCTCCCCCCCCTCCCCCTCCCCCCCTCCCCCCTCTCCCCCTCCCTCTCTCCTCTCCCCCATTTCAGCTCTCTCCTGTTCCCTATTCCCCTCCCCCTTCCATCCACCCACCTGCCCCCTCCCCCCCCCCCCTCCCCCTCCTCCTCTCCCCCATTTCAGCTCTCTCCTGTTCCCTATTCCCCTCCCCCTTCCATCCACCCACCTGCCCCCCTCCCCCCCCCCTCCCCCTCCTCCTCTCCCCCATTTCAGCTCTCTCATGTTCCCTATTCCCCTCCCCCTTCCATCCACCCACCTGCCCCTCCCCCCTCCCCCTCCTCCTCTCCCCCATTTCAGCTCTCTCCTGTTCCCTATTCCCTCCCCTCCATCCACCATCCTGCCCCTCCCCCTCTCCCCCTCTCCTCTCTCCATTTCAGCTCTCTCTGTTCCATTCCTCCCCTTCCTGCACCTCTTCATCTTCTTTGGGAGAATTTTTTTTTTTTGAGGGGTGGGGAAGATTGGGAAAGGTCAGGGTCAACAGCTGTGAATCATGGGAAGACTGGGAAAGGTCAGGGTCAACAGCTGTGAATCATGGGATGACTGGGAAAGGTCAGGTCAAAGCTGTGAATCATGATGACTGGAAAGGTCAGGTCAACAGCTGTGAATCATGGGATGACTGGGAAAGGTCAGGGTCAACAGCTGTGAATGGTGGGATGACTGGGAAAGGTCAGGGTCAACAGCTGTGAATCGTGGGTGTGTAGCAAATCCAGAGAGTTCCATCAGAGACTACTGTGTTGTATTTCTGTGTGCCAGTAGCCAGCCCAGAGAGTTCCATCAGAGACTACTGTGTTGTCTTTCTGTGTGCCAGTAGCCAGCCCAGAGAGTTCCATCAGAGACTACTGTGTTGTTTTTCTGTGTGCCAGTAGCCAGCCCAGAGAGTTCCATCAGAGACTACTGTGTTGTATTTCTGTGTGCCAGTAGCCAGCCCAGAGAGTTCCATCAGAGACTACTGTGTTGTTTTTCTGTGTGCCAGTAGCCAGCCCAGAGAGTTCCATCAGAGACTACTATGTTGTCTTTCTGTGTGCCAGTAGCCATCCAATAATTCTGAAGCCTGCGAGATGGTGTAATGTCACAAGAAACAGAGAACTTTTGTCATCAAGACTTGTCATCCTCCAGCTTTATGGTGATTGGGTTTTGTTGTCATTGTTTCGACTGCGTTCACACATATCTGATGTGTAACAACTTGGCTTTCTCTACTTTGTATTATGGCGGCTGTGATATGTCATTTGTGTTTTAAAAGCATGATTTCTGCCATGTTTCTTCCTTTCAAGCCCTTTGTTCTTTCTTGTTTTGGGTACTGTATGATAAATGAATACACTTGGTCATAGCATATCCTTATCCTTCACATGGTCATGTCGAGGTATTTGAGTACGTGAATGATATGAATGATGTAAGTGAACACACCAGTGACATGGAATGATGTTTGCTGTGTACAGGCTAGGTTTTAAGCAGTTAGACGTTTCCACTGTTAGTTTTTAGGCAGTTAGATGTTTCCACTGTTAGTTTTTAGGCAGTTAGACGTTTCCACTGTTAGTTTTTAGGCAGTTAGATGTTTCCACTGTTAGTTTTTAGGCAGTTAGACATTTCCACTGTTGGCTGGACTGCCTACATGAAGACTATAGACCGTCAGATCTTTTTTCCTTACTGGCATCATGACAATGATGTGAACTTGTTGCCTGGCTGGCTGGCTGCTCTGTATGTCTGTCAACATTTATGAGTGCGTACACATGCACGCACTTGAGTCTTCTCCCGAGTGTTTCCTTCTTTCTCCTTCTCTCTCTCTGTCTCCCCTTCCCTCCCTCCTCTCCTTTCTCTGTCTTGCTAAATCTACAAAATTAATCATTTCAAGCTTAAAAAAAAAAAGAGAGAGAGAGAGAGAGAGAAAAGACATGAAAAGGACCATCATTCATTTTCTGTGTACTTGGAACATGCTTGCCAGTAAACTCCACTTTGAAAATATTAAGCATCAGTATGATAAAAAGCACTTTTTTCCCTTCATTTTTAGATTCCTAGAGAACAATGCAGAGTCAACTGTCTGAGGGTTCCAGAACTTGAGGTGGGGGGGGGGGGGGGGGGGTGGAAGGGTGGAGGAAGTGGGGTGATGGCAAGATATCTTGGAATGAAATATGCCTGTGTACATAATGTATACCTGACATGGTTGTCCTCTAGGGGACTAATGAGCACAAGGTGAACAAAGCAAAGCAACCGTTTTTTGTTGTTTTTTTTTTCCATTGTAACTTTGTTTAAAGATGTTGGTACAGGCTGCATGCTTTTTGCATTTGTAACTTTGTTTACAGATGGTAGGTACAAAGTCTGCATACAAAAGCAGCCAGTCTTGAAAGGTATGTTTGATGATATGTGTAACTGCAAGCGAAATGAAATACTCATCTATATATTCTGGGGCACTCACATGATAGTGCAATGCTAGTATCGTCTGTGCCAATGCCAAAAGAAATTACCAGAATTGGCATGTGTTGAACAGACGTACATCTTTTGTGAAAACAAAGGTGGAGCTTTTAGAAATAAGTTTTCTGTCATTGTGATACTGATAGCTTCACAAAGAATGTGGCATATTCAGAAATCATGAAGCAAGAGTGGGATTTCAGAAAGAAATATGAAAGAGACTTGATATTAGGAGATATTTGTGCTACAGAACTTGAGAATGAAATTGGTGGAAAATGACTTGTACAGTTTGTCAGTGTTTCCATACATGGTTTTGTCCAAGTATTAATGCTATGTGTTGTTTTGCCATGAATGTGAGCAGGGAATAACTGGGGCCAAGTTGGAAATAAACATTGAGTATTTACAAGGTGTGACCATGGTGTTTGGAATGTGATCGTGGAATAGTTGCAAAGAATGGACATGAGGTATGCATGTACATAAAGAAAACAAATCTCATTGCAAGTTCAGTCTAAATGTTGCATACCTCATGATAAAGAAACAGTGCTAAACATGACAAACTTTTTAGTTTGTCTTTGCCAGTCTAACTGCAGGATGTCTGCATTTGTGTTTGGTTTGTCTGCATGTTTACATTGAGATCAGTACAGGTTTTGTACTAGCTTTGTTTCAAATAATTCTGTACAGCAGGATGATATGATTCCTCTTTCATGCTGTGAGATGGCCTATGTGTGGGTGGGGCTGAGCACAACTTATCAAAGGAGTGAAGGGACAATTTGTACCCAGTTCTCCTCTGTCCAAATGTATCATCAGCACTCTGCAACAAGCCTGTGGCCGCCTTACTGGTGCAGTTCATGTACTCCTCATCTCTGCATGATATCAGTATGTATCAGACTCACCGGAGGGATGCTGGCTAATAACGCATTCAGTGTAAAGAATGGTGAGAGATGCTTTCACCTTTTTCTGGCGTCAAGAGTGAAAATGATGCCGTGCTCAGAACAATGATGAACGAGTGCAGAGCGTGACACCACATGTTTCACTTTTATCCACATCAGTTTGGCCTTTTCTTGCATTCAGCATGACACTGTCTCCTCTGGGTTTCCATGCATTCAGCACGACACTGTCTCCTCTGGGTTTCCTTGCATTCAGCATGACACTGTCTCCTCTGGGTTTCCTTGCATTCAGCATGACACTGTCTCCTCTGGGTTTCCTTGCATTCAGCATGACACTGTCTCCTCTGGGTTTTCTTGCATTCAGCATGACACTGTCTCCTCTGGGTTTCCTTGCATTCAGCATGACACTGTCTCCTCTGGGTTTCCTTGCATTCAGCATGACACTGTCTCCTCTGGGTTTCCCTGTGACATGGTTGTTGGGGCCAGCACACAGGTCATGTTGAGCAGAAAGGAAAACATCGGTCATGCATGTAGTGGAGACCTCCAGAATCACCTGCCTGATCAGGCCTTTGAAGATAGCAGCATTGTCCATGCATAGGTGTGTGTGTGTGTGTGTGTGTGTGTGTGTGTGTGTGTGTGTGTAAGTGAATGATTGAGACAGAGTGTGTGTGGAGGGGGTTTGTGTGTGTGTGTGAGTAAGTGAAAGAGTGTGTGTGTGTGTGTGTGTGTGTGTGTGTGTGTGTGTGCGCGCGCGTGCATGAAAGAGAGAGAGTATGTGTGTGTGTTGTACCAATACTGCATTGCTTATTAAATAACAAAAGCAAGGGGGAGACAAAGTTCCCAGCAATTTCAAGACTTAAAGAAAAAGATAAAAACAACATACACACATACACACACTCCTATATAATGTTATACCATATGTTGTACCTTTGCTGCATTGAAGTCCAGAGCAAATGTCATTCAGCCAAACGGATCCACTTTTTGTTGTTCTCTCCCGTTCTGGGGTTGTTTTGATTCTTGCCTTATTCCATTTTGCTTTATCAGTAGTGTTGGGATGTTCATGACGTGCCAATCCTTTCTGGTGACAGGGCTGGGCGGTACAGCTATATACTGTTTGAGAATGAGCATGTAGAGAAGGAGATGAACTCATGAGAGTTTGCAGATTGTGTGACACATCATGTTGGCTTGTAATTTTGTATATACATCATATACACATGTGCATAAATATATATATTATGTGTATGTATATATATATATATATATATATTCAATTATAAACAAAGCTTGCTCTTATGTCTTAGATTGAAGAAATAGGGGGAGATAAGCATTCATATCTGCAGTGGTAGATAATTCTGCCTAAATATCGGTATCTGACCAGGAGTTATATGTTAGTGAGCTTCCTCCCCATTGGAGATTGTCTCCCCTTTGGAGACTATAAGCTTGCTGAAGGCTCATTTTGAGAAGCATTTATTTTATTTTTTCCCCATTCACCCACTCAAGCACATACTGTTAGTTAGGCAGAATTATCTACCACTGCAGATATGAATGCTTATCTCCCCCTATTTCTTCAATCTAAGACATAAGAGCAAGCTTTGTTTATAATTGAATATTTCTTGCAGTCATTGCAACACCAAGCTGCTCTTAAGTTGCTAGAATGGTGCTTGGTGCTTATCCTTGGAATTTATTAGTTTATTTTATATATATATATATATATATATTGTGTGTGTGTGTGTGTATAAATATATGTATGGATGTATATATATATGTATGTGTGTGTGTGTGTGTGTATATAAATATGTACATATATGTGTGTGTGTGTATGTATATATATATATATATATATATATGAATAACTATCTATCTATATCTCTGTGTGTGTGTGTGTGTGTGGATTATGTGTTACGATGGTGAGGTGACTTTTTTGGTTTATTTGTTTTCTCATACAGGCTGTTGAACTGCTCAATGAAATTATTGTGTGCAGTTGGATACCTGTATATCGGTTTCATGGTGTGTTTTTGTTTGTTTGTTTTCTTATTATATGGGGGGGGGGGGGGGCAAACAAATGTCTCAGAAATACATCACCACCAAGTATTGCAGGTGGGGAAGGGGGGAGGGGGGGGGGGGGCGTTGGAAGTACCCGTTCTATTCATGTCCTATCAGCGAGTGCCGCTGTCTTCCACCTGAAGCAAACGTCGCCACTCTCAGTAGCAAGCTTCAGAACCATCCACACCCCCTCCATCCGATCTTGTTCACCTCATTCCTTCCCACCTCCCTCCCTCTCTGTCTTCCTCCTACTTATCCCCGTCAAAGGTGGTTGGTCACATCCCCGCAGCTTACTATTGAAATCTTGAACCCCCTTTCCCGCCTTCCCTCTCCTGTCCCAGTTTGTACAATGTCAAAACTATTGATGAAATAAAGATGGACACGTAACGAAAGAAGATTATGTGCAGGCAGCCACCATGGCGAAGTGGTTAGCATCGCAGACTCCCAGCTGGGAGTCGTTGGTTTGATTCCCATTTATTTGTGAGATTTTTGTGCCCCGACCGGCTCTTACCAAGGGTTAGGGTTGAGTTTGCTACGGGCTCAATTTGGAAGATGGGAAACACACTGTCGAGGTTCATCCACATAATGGATGCGTCTTCGGAGGTGTTGCTCAAATTTCCTGACCAACACTGCAGGTGTTTGTATATCTTGGGCCTGGTTGACATGAGAATATATTCATAGGGGCTGTCATTGAACAGATGTGATGGCGCTCTTGAGAGAGAGAGAGAGAGAGCTCACGCTGGCTCCGTGACTAAACAATGGTTGTGTCAGAAGGGGGCTTAGCAGATGGTGTTCTTTGCATATTGGATCAGAACAGGCACCACTGAACACTATCGACGTGACTCGGCAGCAGTACAGTGTCTCCTCTGGCGGGATGCCTCTTGATGACTTGACTCTGACTGCTCCCTGGGCATTGCCGGTGCCAGGGCTACGGCGGATCGCGCTGGGCTGTGGCTGTGGATGGGGGGTCGGAATGGGCGACAAGGGTGCGATGCCACCGAGGTGGCACAGAAGATGGGACAGAAAAAAAGATTTTTTAAAAAATCATGTGGAGCACACGTATTGAGAAAAAAGTTGGATGTTACTCCCATTTAACTTTGTGTAGGGTTACGAGTATAGATGTCTAAAAAGAAACTGAATCCGACCCTCCCCCTCCCCATTTTCTAGACAAATGTAAATGATCTGTCCCAGGTTAAGAACCCATCGAGTTTTAAATGGAACCTGACTGACAAGCGCAAATGTTGAGGTCTGATACAAGCTGTGATGATCAGTGACTGCTAATTAAGAGAGAGAGAGAGAGAGAAACCAAAGGTCTGGGTTGTGATATTTTTCCATCACTGCAAATTCTTAAAATTCAAACATATGGTCAACATCGTGTTGATCTCCAGCTGACACAATGTGCATCTGATTGTCTATATTTGCACACACACACACACACACACACACACACACACACACACACACACACAGGGCATTCTTTTGAACTTGCTCATTCCAAAATAACCAGGTTTACCTAAATATTCCACCAGTTCTCTCTCTCTCTCTCTCTCTCTCTCTCTCTCTCTCTCTCTCTCTCTCTCATTTTGTTTTTGGGCCATGACTTTCCTCAACGAAAAATATGTGCGCGTGCTCGCGCGTGTGTGTGTGTGTTGACTAGTAAATTGTAGTATACAGCCAGTTTGTATGACTGTTAAAACATTTGTGACTTTTGTTTTGTTAAAAGGGCCGGAATAGCTCAGTTGGTAGAGCGCCTGACTCGTAATCCAAAGGTTGCGGGTTCGAATCTCCTCCGCTGGGCCGTTTCGGTACAGGGGGATTTTTCCCTCGGAGTTAACATTAGTTCTGACTCCATTCCCCATACAGTCCTTCGAATGAGACTATAAACCGAGGTTCCGTGTGTGAACGCACGCATAACATCTTGCACACACGTAAAATCCCATCACCAACTTTCGGAAGAGAAGGCCAGTTTGGCTGTTGGTATGGATGACACGTTACACATAGCATGCACCCTGCGTGAGAAATTGAAAGAATGAAGGAAGTTAGGAAATCGAGTGAACGATATTGACTGGATGACACGGGAAATGACTGAATGAAGCGCCAGCTGGCAGCTCTTCAGTTGGCACTACCCAGGTAGGCAGCCCGTTGTGTAAACGAGTGTGGATTGTAAAGCGCTTAGAGCTTGGTCTCTAGCCGAGAATAGGCGCTATATAAGTATTCATTATTATTATTATTATTATTAAAAGCAGGTAGGACAGGTGGATGGGATTAAAGAGCTTGAATAGCTTGGTGTCATTATCTGTTATTGCAAATACGAAGTAAATATGCTCTATACTGATTTGGTAGATACAGATCTTTTTGTTTAAAGATGTACGTGCAGGTATGCGCACACGTGGGTGTGTAGTCTGAACTGTAATGTCTAGAAATATGCGACTCTCTCTTTTTTTTCCTTTGTTGTTAGCCGAGACTGGAAAACAAAGAAAATGACAGTGAAAACAAAGAAGAAGAAAATAAACAAGAGAGAGAGAGGCGCACGCAACGTTATCATAACGGTCTCAATAACACTGCATTATCTGCCTAGCTGATCAATCGCATAGTAAGGCATTATGAATGGATGTACTTATACATAATCTGCCTTGTACATAATCTGCCTAGCTGATCAATCGCATGGTAAGGCATTATGAATGGATGTACTTATACATAATCTGCCTAGCTGATCAATCGCATGGTAAGGCATTATGAATGGATGTACTTATACATAATCTGCCTAGCTGATCAATCACATGGTAAGGCATTATGAATGGATGTACTTATACATAATCTGCCTAGCTGATCAATCGCATGGTAAGGCATTATGAATGGATGTACTTATACATAATCTGCCTAGCTGATCAATCGCATGGTAAGGCATTATGAATGGATGTACTTATACATAATCTGCCTAGCTGATCAATCGCATAGTAAGGCATTATGAATGGATGCACTTATACATAATCTGCCTAGCTGATCAATCGCATAGTAAGGCATTATGAATGGATGTACTTATACATTTCGGGGACTCCTTTGGTTCCGATGCTTGCAAAGCAAAACTAGGCCTTTGACTACAAATAAACATTTTCTTTAACAATGTACTCTGTTTCGTCTGTATGATGTAAACATTTAATTTGTGAGAGCTTTGCCTTCGACATCCTTTTTTTTTTTCTTCTGTTGTTGTAGTTGTTGTTGTTTGTATGTTTGTTGCGTGACGTAAGTTACGGTCATGATGAGAATCAAAGTCACTTTGACTTCTAGGAAAAAAAAACCTTCACTCGATCTTCACCTTGGGTTATTATTTCCCCAGTACCACAGACTGCATACATAACAAAGAAAAAAGAACACACACACACACACACGCACACACACACACACACACACACACCTGTTTGACTTGCTTCAACACTCACATGGCTCACAGCGTGCATGGAAAGCTGGCATGACTGATGAGATTTACGTCTGGTTCAGGGTAGGTGCTTTTAAGGACAAACTTGTTCCCAGACGGTGTAGAGAATTGTGGGGAAAATCTGATAGTAGGGCCTAAGGTTCGCAAAGGTTGACTGCAGGGCAGGGCACAATTTGATTGAAGGGCACGTAAAATGTGATTGGCCCCCCTACCTCCCCCCTTCTTCATTGTGTAATACGCCAGTTTTCACCATTCGGTCGCTTTTATCTTGGTCCTCAAGTTTGCGTTGGCTTATGTTCACTTACAAACATGATGCAAGTTTTGGAATTATTTTATTTCACTTAGTCTTGACTGACCTACTTCTTAAATTCTCCATCCACAGTGTGTAGACCTAATCTATATGGTCAATCGACCCCCACGCTGAGCATGCTGTAAAACATTCTTTGAACAGCCGAAATTCAGCTCTCTGTAGACTTAATCAACATGGGCAATCGACCCCACATTGAACATGTGAAACCGTCTTTGAACAGCCGATATTTAGCTCTGCATATACCTAATCTATGTGGTCAATGAAGAATGCGGAGCTAGATCTTTGCTGTTCCAAGGCAGCTTTTTCGTGGAGGATAGCCAGAGGGGAACTAAGAATTAAATGAAGAAGGGGAGAAACCAGTCTAACTCTACTCCTAGACACCTGTCTAACTCTCCTCCTAGAGACCTGTCTAACTCTCCTCCTAGACACCTGTCTAACTCTACTCCTAAAGACCTGTCTAACTCTCCTCCTAGACACCTGTCTAACTCTACTCCTAGACACCTGTCTAACTCTACTGGGGACCTGTCTAACTCTACTCCTAGAGATCTGTCTACCTCTACTCCTAGACACCTGTCCAACTACCAGAGACCTGTCCAACTCCTAGAGACCTGTCCAACACCTAGAGACCTGTCCAACACCTAGAGATCTGTCCAACTCCTAGAGACCTGTCCAACTCCTAAAGGCCTGTCTACCTCTACTCCCACACCACCGGAGCAACACTGCATCCAAATGATGAGCAAAAAGAACCGAACGAACTCTCAGATCAATGGAGGAATGTACTAACCGAACGAGCCATCAGATCAATGGAGGAATGTACTATCTGGCGCCAGACAATGCCCACGTTGAGGACATCATGGCCGCGGCTTTTAAAGGGTCGACTTGGAAACGTCAATGAATGAAGGAATATATTAGAGGAATAACTACACACACAGGCGCTGCGATGGACTTGATTAGATGCCGGTGGTTCGAAGATTAGAAAAAGACATTCAGAATAGAGACAGTAACACGCTGTAAGAGGTTTAAATCGTTGCTCATTTTCACCTGGTCACCAGCACACACAATTGGACAGGACAAAGATTCAGTGATCTCCTATAGCATACTTGCACACCTTATGACGGATATATTTAAGAAGAAGAAGAAAAAAGAATGAAAAAGGAAGAAAGAAAGTAAGAAACGGGAAAAGTAGATTTGGCAACATTTTATCTATTTACGTGTGTGTGTGTGTGTGTAGATGTACCTACATTCAATCACAGTAACCTCCCTTCCTTTTTTTAAAAAATTTTTTTCTTTCATAGTCGGTTCCGTTATGGTGAGGTCTGCGCTTAATCTTCAGCCGCCCGCTTTGAACTCGAAGATCCCACCGTGGTACCATGGTTGACGTCACATGTGAACTCGAAGATCCCACCGTGGTACCATGGCTGACGTCACATGTGAACTCGAAGATCCCACCGTGGTACCATGGTTGACGTCACATGTGAACTCGAAGATCCCACCGTGGTACCATGGTTGACGTCACATGTGAACTCGAAGATCCCACCGTGGTACCATGGTTGACGTCACATGTGAACTCGAAGATCCCACCGTGGTGCCATGGTTGACGTCACATGTGAACTCGAAGATCCCACCGTGGTACCGTGGTTGACGTCACATGTGAACTCGAAGATCCCACCGTGGTACCGTGGTTGACGTCACATGGGTAGCGACTGCGAATTCCACGAGATTCGATTCCCCTCAGAGTCTT
Organism: Conus canariensis; assembly: GCA_033310375.1. Taxonomy (NCBI): domain Eukaryota; kingdom Metazoa; phylum Mollusca; class Gastropoda; order Neogastropoda; family Conidae; genus Conus; species Conus canariensis. The sequence goes on along the minus strand of CM065742.1, from coordinate 631,429 downwards.
TCTACCCTGGAGATAAGGTCTCAAACGAGATCAGCCTAATGTGACCGAAGGTCAGTTTTATTGCACACATTTCCTTCCGCCTGACCAACACGTTAGGAGTCTGTATTTCTCGGGCTCGATTGATGCTCCTGGCTATACTGACCAACACATTAGGAGTCTGTATTTCTCGGGCTTGATTGATGCTCCCGGCTATACTGACCAACATGTTAGGAGTCTGTAGTTCTCGGGCTCGATTGATGCTCCCGGCTATACTGACCAACACGTTAGGAGTCTGTAGTTCTCGGGCTCGATTGATGCTCCCGGCTATACTGACCAACACGTTAGGAGTCTGTATTTCTCGGGCTTGATTGATGCTCCCGGCTATATTATGAAGAGAAAAAAAAAAGCGTGATATAAATACTTCGCCGAATTGAAAGAAGATAAATGATTGCTCGTTCATTGTCATTGTCCTGAGTGTTGTGTATCTTGCCTTAAGAAGACCTAAGAGGTCGAAACGCGTCGTATTTTATCATGTGATTCGTTTGTCTACGTTTTTGGGCGGAGCCTTATAAATTATTTTTCAAATAAAAGAAAGGAAAAAAAAAAAGATTTATCTTGTGTATTTGATATCCTCCTCCTCTTCTCCCATTCTTCACCCCCCCTCCCCTCCCCACACACACACACACCTCTCTCTCGTAGCCAATGCTACTGTTCGATCCTCACCCTCACCTCCCTGTCTCCCTACCCCCTCTTCACCTCCACCCTCTCCCTTTTTTTTTGTCCAGTTACACCTGGTACAGGTGGAGGAGTAAACACGAACATGCTTCCACCACTGATTCATGCTCCCTCAAAAAAAAAAAAAAAAGAAAAAAAAAAGGACCACCTGCTCTCTTCGCCGAAGGTGAATCACCATGCGCCAACCAAATTTGGCCAGTGACGTCAGTGCGTATATTCTTGGGCTGAGTGCTGCGCGTGCGGTGTAAAGGTAGCGCTGGGGTATCCCTACTGCAGATCTCAACCCGGACAATGTTCGTGTAGGTCGTCACTTTAATAAGCAAGACTGGGCCTCAGAATGAATTTAATGAATGTGTGTGTGTGTGTGTGTGTGTGTGTGTTTGCGTGTGTGTGTGTGTGTGCCTTTGCGTGTGTGTGTGTGTGTGTGTGTGTATGTGCGTGCGTGTGTGTGCGTGTGTGTGTGTGTGTGTGTGTGTGTGTTTAATGGAGAGAGAGACAGAGACAGAAAGTGTGTGTTTGACAGAGAGAGAGAGAGGAGGGGTGGAGGGAGCGGGCTTTAAAAAGCGCGTGCTCTCAAGTCCAAACAGCTTTAGACTTCGAAAAGAGTGTGTGGAGCGTAATATGAGGGGGGAGAACAGAACTGGACTGCGTTGGAAGAGAAGGTGAAACGTAAATAATGAAACACTAGCAAGCCCAGCACTCGACAGCTTCTCTCACTAGCAAGCCCAGTACTTGACAGCTTTTCTCACTATCAAGCCCATTACATGACAGCTTCTCTCACTAGCAGAGCCCAGTACTTGACAGCTTCTCTCATTAGCAAGCCCAGCACTTGACAGCTCTCACTAGCAAGCCCATTATATGACAGCTTCTCTCACTAGCCAGCCCAGTACTTGACAGCCTCTCTCTAGCAAGCCAGCACTTGACAGTTTCTCTCACTAGCAGTACTTGACAGCTTCTCTCACTAGCAAGCCAAGCACTTGACAGCTTCTCTCACTAGCAGTACTTGACAGCTTCTCTCACTAGCAAGCCCGTACTTGACAGCTTCTCTCACTAGCAAGCCCAGCACTTGACAGCTTCTCTCACTAGCAGTACTTGACAGCTTCTCTCACTAGCAAGCCCAGTACTTGACAGCTTCTCTCACTAGCAATCCCAGTACTTGACAGCTTCTCTCACTAGCAAGCCCAGTACTTGACAGCTTCTCTCACTAGCAAGCCCAGCACTTGACAGCTTCTCTCACTAGCAAGCCCAGCACTTGACAGCTTCTCTCACTAGCAAGCCCAGCACTTGACAGCTTCTCTCACTAGCAAGCCCATTACATGACAGCTTCTCTCACTAGCAAGCCCAGCACTTGACAGCTTCTTTCACTAGCAAGCCCATTACATGACAGCTTCTCTCACTAGCAAGCCCAGTACTTGACAGCTTCTCTCACTAGCAGTACTTCACAGCTTCTCTCACTAGCAAGCCCAGCACTTGACAGCTTCTCTCACTAGCAGTACTTCACAGCTTCTTTCACTAGCAAGCCCAGCACTTGACAGCTTCTCTCACTAGCAAGCCCAGTACTTGACAGCTTCTCTCACTAGCAAGCCCAGTACTTGACAGCTTCTCTCACTAGCAGTACTTGACAGCTTCTCTCACTAGCAAGCCCAGTACTTGACAGCTTCTCTCACTAGCAAGCCCAGCACTTGACAGCTTCTCTCACTAGCAAGCCCAGTACTTGACAGCTTCTCTCACTAGCAGTACTTGACAGCTTCTCTCACCAGCAAGCCCAGTACTTGACAGCTTCTCTCACTAGCAGTACTTGACAGCTTCTCTCACCAGCAAGCCCAGTACTTGACAGCTTCTCTCACTAGCCAGCCCAGTACTTGACAGCTTCTCTCACTAGCAAGCCCAGCACTTGACAGCTTCTCTCACTAGCCAGCCCAGCACTTGACAGCTTCTCTCACGCACATCTGGGTTCGCCCGCAGCACTCACATCAAGGAGTGTAGACAATCACAATGGCTGCACTTCAATGGAACATCAGTAAATGACTGGCTAACACACACACACACACACACACACACACACACACACGCTATACACACGCTATACACACACACATACTCACAAACACGCATGCACGCGCATATGCGTGCGCACTCACAAACGCACACACATACACACACACACACATGCGCACGTGTCCTTTGACCCCTTGTTATTCTGGGTACATGCAATCAAAAATGATCAAGGTTAACACCATTCTTTTTTTTTTTTTTTATCTAAGAAGCAGAATTAAATGTAAAAACGACAATTAGATATTATCATGAGGTGATAATGGTGAAGGAGCACATTATTTCAACGGTGACAGTAACGCAAACACACGGCGCGATGCAAACTGGCTAGCTTTTCCATCTGAGAATAACACTGCCAACATTTCAACATAAGCAGCGCCACTCCCAACTTTGAACAGGTTGCAAAAATCTAAAAACTGACTGGTTTCAAGTTCTTCTTTGGAACACACACACACACACACACACACACACACACACACATGCGCGCACGCACACACTTTGAGCGGTGTCATATACTTACAGTGCGATTAATTTCCCCGCTAATGGACAAGAGTAGGTGACATTGTTGGGGGTAGGGGGTGGGCGGTATCAGATGTAAAATAGACAGAAGCGGCTATTCAAAGGTGTTGCATGTTTTAAAAAAGAAAGAGCAAAAAGAAGCCAGGGAGCAATAATATCATGGAAGGGAACATATTCTCAGCACGCCGTTTACCTCTTCTGAAGCAATGCGAAATCCTCTTCGATGAGAATGGAAAACCCACAAAACATTGTAAACACCTACCCACTCATGAACTCACAAAACACACACACACACACACACACACACTCTCTCTCTCTCTCTCTCTCTCTCTCCACACACACACACACACACACACACACACCACAGTTCCGAGAGGTGAACCAGTCCCTCTGACTGGTGAGACTGGGATTAGTGTACAGGAAAGAACTTGAAGCATTTGTGCCAAACTATGTTGCGTGGGTTATTTATTGTGTGGGCCGCTTTGGTTTGCCGGCTTCCAGACCGCACAGGCTGTGTGGCTGGCATTTCTAGCCTTCCCTTTCAGCCTCAGCACACACACACCTCTTGACTGCTCCACAGCTGGTGTACGTGGTGGAACAGACTGGTCATGTTCGCTCAGATGCGTGCTGGGCTAAAGTCTGACAGAACTTGTGAATAACTGCTGCTAACTGAGACTGCAAACTCAGAGTGTGTATGCAGCTTTTCCTCACTAGGCCTATCACTCGTCCAAAACAAGATCGTCGTCTGTATGTGGTGAGGTGATTTGTGTCTGAGTGAAAGAGTTGTTGGAGGTTATCGCACAGCGTGTATACCAAACAGCATGAGCCTCTTCGCTGACAGGCCGAAGTGGTCATCCATATTTGAAGACTGTCATGACAGTTCATTGAGGTCAGACACATCCAACACTGGTCACTTCCGTTCGCGGCATGGCGGACCGCGATCCAGTGCGGACAGTTCAAACGGTGACGACTTTGAAGACTTTTTCATCTCAACCAGACGTCAGAGTTTAGAGCCAATGTCAACGTCTGAAAGAATATTTGATCAAGTTGACTCGGTCATTCGCGACTTGATGGTCTTCGATAGGTCAGGTGTAGGCCTTGACAATGTAGATCGACAGGGACAGCTGTCTAAGTGGAAGAAACAACCATTTCAACATTCACTTCAACTGAACGATAGAGACAATCATAAGCCAAAGGAGTTTGTCATTCCGATTAACATCGAAACGGCAAGTGTTGACCATGGTGGTGTGTACTGCCTTCAGGAAGTGAAAAAAGAAACCTCGGAAAGTTTAGGTTTCAGACCTTCAAGGCAAAATAAAAGCAGCGGCATTATCCAAATTCCGATTCGGAGGGAAAGTTTCAACCACAGACCTGCGACGCTAAAATCTCCACCGCCTGTCGCTTCCGGGTGCTACAAAATCCCTCCAGCATGTGTATTCACATCGACAACTGTTCGTGACAAACAATACTCACCGGACAGATCCACCCCAGGCCTGTTATTAAGAGACCACAACAAGCCCAAAGAATCATTACCGGGCTGTTTCAGACCCAATCCCATAGCCCAAGTGGTGCCACTGAGCGAAATAAGTTCTGACACTACTGATCTCAGAATCCTAAAGCTTGTGGAAGAAATCGAAGAACAAGAAAGCATTTTCCGATCTCTGCAGCCTACACCTGCCAACCACCCTTGGCCAGACCAGGAAGAGGACAGATCTGTCACCCGTGCGAAAGCATCCACTTCCACACCCTCTCGGGAAGAATCGTCACGGAGTTGTGACGTCAAAGATGACGAAAGAAAGCTGGATGGAGATAGGAGTCGGGAACGGGAAGACAGAGATCTAGATCGCGGTGGGGACCAGAACGGCAGAGCGCAGTCACTGACGTGCCCACACAGCGGCGCTGGCAAGGCAATGGTCACCCCTGTGCCGTCCTACCCCATCTATGAGCTCCTGAAGCCATGGTGAGTGTTGGCTACGTGGACACGTTTCTGGCCACTGTCCTTCCCCTACCCGCATCCCACTTCCCTCTACGACGACCCAATCTCGCGTGACCCCACCACACATCAGACTTTGTATCTCATCTCGAAGCTTTTCACAGATAGATTCCTCTCTCTCTCTCTCTCTCTCTCTCTCTCTCTCTCTCTCTCTCTTTTACAGCCCCACCCCCTCGTGATTTTCTAAAACCTGTCTGTGATTTGTCATTTCTACTTGTGATCGCCGAAAACAAATACGGTAACAACAACAACAACAACAACAACAAAGAAGAAGAAGTAAAAAGAAAGAAAGAAAAAGAAAGACAGACAGAAAGAAAGAAACTCATCCGTGCTCCCTAAGAATCGTCGGAGGTTCCTTAAATCCTGTCTATCACTGCCTAGTCAAAATGGTCTCCTAAAAACAGACAGATAAACAAACAGTTTTGTTTTCTTCCTTTTTTGTGCTTTTTCTTTTTCTGTTTTCTTTTTCTTTTTTTTTTTTTTTTTTGTCAGTAAGGTAAGGTAATGTTGCTTATAGCCCAGCCGACTGCAAAGGGCCATATCATCGCGTTGAGGTCAACTTACAAGTCATTCATTCACACAACCCTTTAAAATACACCTTCTGAAAACACACCCGAAATGTTGTTTAAAATCTTTCTACTGTAAAATCTCAGATCAGATGAAAAATGTTACTTTCCCTCAGAAATTCAAAGATCACATCAGGTGGAACATCTCTGAACAAGGTTTTTATGGAGTCTGTTGTAAAATATTTGTCTCACATCATGCAAGTCCCAACAGTCTAAAAGAATAGGTTTCATTGCGAATGACATGGAATGCACCACGGAGCTTCTTCACTCTTTAAAAGGTATGAATGGGCTAAAAACGAATGGCCAGTGTGCAGCCGGCATAAAACCGTTTCTTCTTTGCGACCACCAGAGGTAGATGATAGGAACTCTTTAAGGTTTGGAAGGATCTGGAAACGTTTCTTAGTCGTCTGTGTATTCCAGTGCTCCTGCCAGATTTCTCTGACGTAATCATTATCTTTCGGTTTCATTCTGAGTAGGGGATAGATATGTTAGATATTTTCCTTGTTGTGGCATTTTTGTTGCTGTTGCTCTGTAGATAGTTTCCTTGTTGTGGCATTTTTGTTGCTGTTGCTCTGTAGATAGTTTCCTTGTTGTGGCATTTTTGTTGCTGTTGCTCTGTAGATAGTTTCCTTGTTGTGGCATTTTTGTTGCTGTTGCTCTGTAGATAGTTTCCTTGTTGTGGCATTTTTGTTGCTGTTGCTCTGTAGATAGTTTCCTTGTTGTGGCATTTTTGTTGCTGTTGCTCTGTAGATAGTTTCCCTTGTTGTGGCATTTTTGTTGCTGTTGCTCTGCTTGTGTGAGTCAGATCTACTCTGAGCACATATGGGAAGACTGGAACCTCATGGTCGAGTTTCATCCACGTGATCTTTCTCTGGTCCTTTGAGTGGTTACAATCGGTAGAGACGACAGAGGCCATCTTCTTTGGGAGCCATAGACATCAATTTGAGACACCAATCTTGCTGTTCGTGTTCCAAGTGAACTGTGTAGACCAATAAGTGGATGGCTTCAGCATGCATGTCCTGACACCCGAACATTGGTGAGTGGCTCTGGTCCCCCACCCTCTCCCCCCCCCCCTTCTCCCCCACTTTTACCGTGTTCCACCACCTAACCATCTTAGCCCCTAGACCCCCCCCCCCCCCCCCACCACACACACACACACACTACACACACACACACACACACACACACACACACACACAACACCACACACACTCCCAACACACACACACACACACACACACACACACACACACACACACACACACACTCCCAACACACACACACACACACACACTCCCACACACACACACACACACACACACACCCACACACACACACACACACACACACACACACACACACACACACACTCCCAACACACACACACTCATCGCCCCGCCTTGTTTCTTCACAGAGTTTAATCCCTCCCTACATGTTTTAACACAGGAGGACTTATTAATGGAAAAGAACATCAAGAAAGAAAGAAAACAAACAAACCGAGCTCGTTGATTGTTACACGAAGGAGAGAAAGGTCGTTGCGTCAAGACAGATAGAGAGGGCACTGCCCGATGACGTACATTTCCGACTCAATGAGTGACGTCACCGTTGCAGAACACACAACACACACACACACACACACACACACACACACACACACACACACACACACACACATACACAGAGAGAGAGAGAGAGAGAGGAGAGATTTATTGCCATTAGCAAATAAGTCCTGTTAGGAAGGGGGTTACAGTTATTGCATTAATAGACAGCAATAAAGACATGTAGTTGAAATAAATAGAACTCATACGTATTTCACCAATATTTCAAATCTACATACACACACCAGAATGGACAATATCCCTCCCCCTAGCGCACATACACACATACCTTGAACACGCATCGTGCATACACACGCACACATATCCGCACGCACGTGCGCGTGGGTGCGCCTGCGCGCGCACGCACACACTCACACATACACACACACATGCACACACACACACACACACACACACACACACACACACACACACACACACGTCCGCGCACCACTCTAATCAATTTTCTTCGACCATCAAGCCATGAAAAATACAGAATAAGTGCTGAATATGGATTCATGTATCGTCACAAAATTTTAACTTGACAGATTGTTTGTGATGTTCTTTCTCCGAAAATCACTGGTTTCTGCTATATATTTTGCAAATGATATGGTAATGTTTTCATTACAACTGGATAGAACTGCGATGAGATCTTTTCTCTGTGCAGCTGGCTGGCTTAAAATTTTGCAACTCCTTCGAATATGTGTGTAAGCAGGGCAATAAAAACAAAATATACTTCGTCTTCATTGTTGTTTCTCTCTACACACGTGGGGCATGCTTTATTATCTGATGCTTCGAACCATTTTTGTTTACACTGAGGCCCAGTGTTCTAGTTCAGAATTTTGTTAAGTTATTTCTATGCTATTTATGTGTAACAATTATAAAATATTTTTCCATTTCTAACTTACTTTTAAATGAGAGATACCATTCGTATTTGCCATTTCCATCCATGCTGGAACGCCAATTTTGTCTGTAAGAACAAATTAAACGATCCTTGAATTCAGAAATAAACTGTGTAGTATTGCCTACTTCCTGAAAAAGCCAAACGATACCAAAGCCATTGTCTGTCAGTATTTTCTTTACACAAGAAACCCAATTAGATTTTCCTGAATAATGTTGTAGTAAGAGCATTCTATATGCTTGGCTGCAGAGTCTGGTTGTAGGTAATTGAACTAATCTTAACCAGTATTTAACTGATTTAACATACACTCCTATAAATAGGGGATATCGTTTACTTTCACCATAAATCATTTTGTTTGATGCATGTAATGGTACATGCATTATACGCTTTGCTGCATAAGTGTGAACTTTTTCCATATGGGCGTTGTCTAACAGACCCCATTACTCTGAAGCATATGTTAGAATTGGTTGTATCTGGGTATCGAATAATTTCCAGAACAAAGCCCCGTCAGCTGAATTCAATCTTTTAATTGTTCTCAATATCTCTATGACTCCTCTCTTTCCCTTTCTACACATTTCCAGCCAGC
>CM065742.1:612500-617500 GCA_033310375.1 Conus canariensis | reverse complement strand
TAACTACCTCAGCCCTAAAGTGGCCTCTCGATGACTAAGTAATAAATGAAATATAAAAGTAACTCCCTCAACTCTGATGTGGCCTCTCAGTAAGAAAGTAAGAAATGAAATATGAAAGTAACTCCCTCAACCCTGATGTGGCCTCTCAGTACCAAAGTAAGAAATAAAATATGAAAGTAACTGTCTCAACCCTCATGTGGCCTTCCGATTACTAAGTAAAAACGAAGTATAAAAGTAACAACCTCAACCCTGAACAGGCCTCTGAAGAACTAAGTAAGAAATGAAGTAAAAAGTAACTGTCTCAACCTTGATGTGGCCTCTAAATAACTAAGATATGAAGCATAAAAGTAACTGTCTAACCTTGATGTGGCCTCTAAATAACTAAGTAAGATATGAAGCATAAAAGTAACTGTCTCAACCTTGATGTGGCCTCTAAATAACTAAGTAAGATATGAAGCATAAAAGTTAATGTCTCAACCTTGATGTGGCCTCTAAATAACTAAGTAAGATATGAAGCATAAAAGTTAATGTCTCAGCCCTGATGTGGCCTCCGCATACTAAGTGAGAAATGAACTATGAAAGTAACTATTTCAACCCTGATGTGGCCTTCCAATAACTGAGTAAGAAATGAAGTATATGAGAATAACTATCCCAACCCCAATGCCTCCTTATAACTAAGTAAGGAATGAAGTATGAAAATAACTATGTCAACCCCGATGTGGCCTCTCAATAACCGAGTGAGAAATAAAGTATGAAAGTGACTTTCTCAACCCTGATGTGGCCTCCTGAGGAAGCCTCTGCATAACTAAGTTAGAAAAAATGAAGTATGAGAATAACTATCTCATCCCGGATGAGGCCTCTGGTGCTCAACATGTGTATAAAGGGCACGACAGAAAGAACAACCCCATAAACATAAGTAAAACAACAAATATCCCATTGACATGAAACGACTAGCAATCTAAAATGATCGTGCACCATTGTGTAGCACCCTAATTTATTACAAACCATGGAAGTTTAAAAAATATCCATGTGAATATACCACTTCATAAAGATCCAGTGGCTTTGCTGACAAATCCTCACTGGACCGTGGAGGGAAGGGGGTGGATGGGTGGACTGTGGAGGGAGGGGGGGGGGATGGGAAGACAGCAGGGGAAACGATGGACTGACAGCCTTGGAGAAAGGACAGAAAAGCTGTCCGCGGACACTCCGGCCTCGACTCCCAACAGACAGAGCTTGTTGAGCCTGGTGAACAGTTCTTCAGTGCGACGCCCTAGTGACTGTTCATGGAGTTAAGGGAGGAGGAGAAGAAGAAGAAGACTAAAAGATACGATTGAAGAAACCAGAAATTATTTCCTCCAAGAAGTGGTGTTGTGTTTGTAGCCTTTAATCAAGGGGGTCATTGACTGATTACCTTAGGGGTCACTGAGTGATTACATTAGGAGCTTAATGAATAACCAGCTAGGTAGACAACAAAACTGAACATAATACGGCCAGAGGGGCGAGACGAAGAATTTTGGTTAACCTTAGTTTCATGTGCACTTGGCCTTCAATAGATGATGATATTGCCAAATGATGTGAACATTTTACATCACTACTGACCTTCAATAGATGATGATATTGCCAAATGATGTGAACGTTTTACATCACTACTGACCTTCAATAGATGATGATATTGCCAAATGATGTGAACGTTTTACATCACTACTGACCTTCAATAGATGATGATATTGCCAAATGATGTGAACGTTTTACATCACTACTGACCTTCAATAGATGATGATATTGCCAAATGATGTGAACGTTTTACATCACTACTGACCTTCAATAGATGATGATATTGCCAAAAGATGTGAACGTTTTACATCACTACGGACTAACTGAACAACTGCAGCTAATGGCCTACACAGCGAGCGGCTGTTGTTTTGTACGAATTTAATTGAGAGGCAAACACTGACATGATTTATGTAGTGATGAGAGCAAACGCTGACATGGATTAGCAGGGTTAAAGAGCAAACCTGACATGGATTATGCGTGATCAGAGCAAACGCTGACATGGATAATGTCAGTGATTTAGAACAAACGATGACATGGATTAAATGTAGTGATTTAGAGCAAACGCTGACATGGATTAAGTAGTGATTTAGACAAACGCTGACATTGATTATGTAGTGATTTAGAGCAAACGCTGACTGGATTATGCAGTGATTTTAGAGCAAACGCTGACATGCAATTAATGAGTGATTTAGAACAAACGCTGACATGGATTTTATAATTTAGAACAAACGTGACATGGATTATGAGTGATTTGGAGCATATGCTGACATGGATTAATGTAGTGATTTAGAGCAAACGCTGACATGGATTTAATGTAGTGATTTAGAGCAAATTCCTAACGTGGAGTGTGGCCACGTAAGTTACGATTCCACGAGACTCGTGTCATACAACACACCTCCCCCCACTCCCCCCCCTCCCCCCCCTGACCGATCTGTTGGCTCAACTTTCCAAACGCCGCCCTCCATCCTGTCTGCAGAGTGACTCGTTGTTGACACACACGATCAGCTGCTGTCACCGTTGTTTAGAGAAGTCAACCCGCACACCCATCCCTGTCATGCCAGAGGTGACATCATTGTTTGACACACACGATCAGCTGCTGGGTCACCGTCTCTAACTTCAACGCGCCCTCATCCTGTCTGCCAGGTGACATCGTGTTGACAACACGATCACTGCTGTCACGTGTTTAGAGAAGTCAACGCCGCCTCCATCACCTGTCTGCCAGAGGTGACATCATTGTTGACACACACGATCAGCTGCTGTACCGTTGTTTAGAGAAGCAACTCCGCACCCCATCCCTGTCTGCAGAGGTGACATATTTGACAACACGTCGACTCTGATCACCGTTGTATTAGAGAATCAACTCCGCCCTCCACCTGTCTGCCAGAGTGTGACATCATTGTTGCACACACGATCAGCTGCTGTCACCGTCCTCAACCTTCCCAACGCCGCCCTCCATCCCTGTCTGCCAGAGGGACATCATGTTGACACACACGATCAGCTGCTGTCACCGTTGTTCAGAGTTCAACTCCGCCCCCCCATCCCTGTCTGCCAGAGGTGACATCATTGTTGACACACACGATCAGCTGCTGTCACCGTTGTTTAGAGAAGTCAACTCCGCACCCCATCCCTGTCTGCCAGAGGTGACATCATTGTTGACACACACGATCAGCTGCTGTCACCGTCCTCAACCTTCCCAACGCCGCCCTCCATCCCTGTCTGCCAGAGGTGACATCATTGTTGACACACACGATCAGCTGCTGTCACCGTTGTTTAGAGAAGTCAACCCGCCCCCATCCCTGTCTGCCAGAGGTGACATCATTGTTGACACACACGATCAGCTGCTGTCACCGTCCTCAAATCAACGCCGCCCTCCATCCCTGTCTGCCAGAGGTGACATCATTGTTGACACACACGATCAGCTGCTGTCACCGTCCCTCACCTGTCTGCCAGAAGCACCCGCCCTCCATCCCTGTCTGCCAGAGGTGACATCATTGTTGACACACACGATCAGCTGCTGTCACCGTCCTCAACCTTCCCAACGCCGCCCTCCATCCCTGTCTGCCAGAGGTGACATCATTGTTGACACACACGATCAGCTGCTGTCACCGTCCTCAACCTTCCAACGCCGCCCTCCATCCCTGTCTGCCAGAGGTGACATCATTGTTGACACACACGATCAGCTGCTGTCACCGTCCTCACCTTCCCAACGCCGCCCTCCATCCCTGTCTGCCAGAGGTGACATCATTGTTGACACACACGATCAGCTGCTGTCACCGTCCTCAACCTTCCCAACGCCGCCCTCCATCCCTGTCTGCCAGAGGTGACATCATTGTTGACACACACGATCAGCTGCTGTCACCGTCTCAACTTCCCACGCCGCCCTCCATCCCTGTCTGCCAGAGGTGACATCATTGTTGACACACACGATCAGCTGCTGTCACCGTCCTCAACCTTCCCAACGCCGCCCTCCATCCCTGTCTGCCAGAGGTGACATCATTGTTGACACACACGATCAGCTGCTGTCACCTGTTAGATCCCAACGCCCTCCATCCCTGTCTGCCAGAGGTGACATCATTGTTGACACACACGATCAGCTGCTGTAACGTCTCAACCTTCCAGCGCCCTCCATCCCTGTCTGCCAGAGGTGACATCATTGTTGACACACACGATCAGCTGCTGTCACCGTCCTCAACCTTCCCAACGCCGCCCTCCATCCCTGTCTGCCAGAGGTGACATCGTTGTTGACACACACGATCAGCTGCTGTCACCGTCCTCAACCTTCCCAACGCCGCCCTCCATCCCTGTCTGCCAGAGGTGACATCATTGTTGACACACACGATCAGCTGCTGTCACCGTCCTCAACCTTCCCAACGCCGCCCTCCATCCCTGTCTGCCAGAGGTGACATCGTTGTTGACACACACGATCAGCTGCTGTCACCGTCCTCAACCTTCCCAACGCCGCCCTCCATCCCTGTCTGCCAGAGGTGACATCATTGTTGACACACACGATCAGCTGCTGTCACCGTCCTCAACCTTCCCAACGCCGCCCTCCATCCCTGTCTGCCAGAGGTGACATCGTTGTTGACACACACGATCAGCTGCTGTCACCGTCCTCAACCTTCCCAACGCCGCCCTCCATCCCTGTCTGCCAGAGGTGACATCGTTGTTGACACACACGATCAGCTGCTGTCACCGTCCTCAACCTTCCCAACGCCGCCCTCCATCCCTGTCTGCCAGAGGTGACATCGTTGTTGACACACACGATCAGCTGCTGTCACCGTCCTCAACCTTCCCAACGCCGCCCTCCATCCCTGTCTGCCAGAGGTGACATCGTTGTTGACACACACGATCAGCTGCTGTCACCGTCCTCAACCTTCCCAACGCCGCCCTCCATCCCTGTCTGCCAGAGGTGACATCGTTGTTGACACACACGATCAGCTGCTGTC
>CM065742.1:600000-607500 GCA_033310375.1 Conus canariensis | reverse complement strand
TGCTTTCACTCGACAAAACCAATTTCTCCGCATCCTTCCACTTAGATATTTTTTGCACTGTCGGATTTGTGCAAGCTTTGTAAACTCAAATCTTTGTTGTTGCTGCTTTACGTATTTTAACTGATACATATATTAGAGATCAAATTCATTAATAGATTAGGTGTGAGCAAAAACAATCGCCATTTTGAAGGGAGGTAAGCTATGAATGGTTTAAAAAAAATCCTGATCAAGGAAAGACAATCTTCACAGACAATTTGTTTTAAGCAATATGAATGAAAAAAGGTGAACTGAACTGATTACAGTTCTGATTAAACATTCGTACCTGGTCTCTCAAGGTAGACGGGCGAAAGCGGAGCTTTCGGCTACCATCCGGCAGCCTTCATCAACACTGTTCGACTGACGGGTGAACTGTGGGATTACAGTTCTATCCTGTGGACATTCACTCCACCTTGGCGGGCAGGTTTGAGCAATGCTGTAGCTGAAGTCGTCAAGCCGGGCAAATTGCTACGTCTGCGGGCAGTGATAGGTCCCCTGCTACACTGCAGGCACTGATAGGTCCCCTGCTACACTGCAGGCACTGATAGGTCCCCTGCTACACTGCCGGCACTGACAGGTCCCCTGCTACACTGCAGGCACTGATAGGTCCCCTGCTACACTGCAGGCACTGATAGGTCCCCTGCTACACTGCAGGCACTGACAGGTCCCCTGCTACACTGCAGGCACTGATAGGTCCCCTGCTACACTGCAGGCCCTTCTTGATCCTACGCTTTCCACAGCCCTGTCCACATAGCCCCTGACCCCTGACCCCACCCCCTCCACACTTCTCCTTTCCTCCCCAGTGTCAGGCATTATAACCTGAGGTGGGTGTTGTCAAATTGAAGCACGGGTTGTGCTGCTAGTTGGTCCTGTCATGATGGTGGATTAACATTGAATTGAAGCACGGATTGGCCGGGTTGTGCTGCTAGTTGGTCCTGTCATAATGGTGGGTTAACATTGGCTCTGCTGCCGGCTGCATTGGAGGAATTGTACTGGAATCTTTGTCTCTGCCTCTTTCTCTGTCTCTGGGTGCATGCGTGGCGTGTGTTGATATACTTGAACGGGTATGTGTATGTGTTTGTATGCATGCGTGCACGCGCGCTCGTGCGCACATTATTGTGTATGTGTTTCCTGGGGTGTGTTTAGGCGTGTGTGTGTGTGTGTGTGTGTGTGTGTGTGTGTGTGCGTGTGTGTGTGTGTGTGTGTGTGTGTGTGTGTGTGTGTTTGTGCCTGCATGTGTTCTCGTGTGTATGTGGCCACCTACACCACAAGCAACAAAACACACACACACACACACACACACAATAAGAGAGAGAACCTAAAATTCAACCCTCTCTGCTTTGTGTTCTCCCTCTCCCCCACCCCCACTCACCCCACCCCACCCTAACCATGCAGGCTGGCCAGCACGGGGCGGCAGGTGGACTACATCCGCGGCGACGGCAACTGCTTCTTCCGCGCGCTGTCCAAGGAGCTGTACGGCTCGGAGGACTACCACGTGGAGTGGCGCGAGGCCGTCTGCGACCTCATCGAGGCCCACCCGCACGTCTTCAGCCCCTTCGTGGACGGCAGCAGCGTGGGCCGGCACGTGAGGGACATGCGACGCCAGGGCACCTGGGCCACCTCGTGCGAGATCTACGGCGCCGCCACCCTCCTGCGGCGTGAGGTATACGTCCTGGCCCCGTCCCCGTCCGCGGAGGAGAAGGAGTACCTCTGGCTGCTGTTCGACCCCTGCTCGCTCTCGCGTGGGTCGCAGGGGAAGGGTGGTGATGGTGGGGGTGGAGGGTCTGGAGGGAAGGGGCAGAGGAAGGAGGAGGAGGTGAAGGAGGAGGAGGAGGGTGTGCTTCCGTGTTACCTGACCCTCTGCCTCACGAACGGCAACCACTACGACCGCATCACGCCGGCGGTGGCGGGGGTGTGCAACTGCCAGATGGCACCGCCATGTCTGAACGGTCCCACCGTGCTGCTGGAGGACTGCCCCCTGCGCTGGGAGGAGGTGGAGAGGGTGAAGGAGGAGGAGGAGGAGGAGGAAGAGTGGCGGTCTAAGCGTCGTCTCCCCTGGCGCGGGCACTAGACACGAGGTTATCGTGGTAGTGTGTGTGTGTGTGTGTGTGGGTGTGTGTGTGTGTGTGTGTGTGTGTGGTAGCACCAGCACCGACTTCACAGAGTCTGAACACCATCGCCCATGTCTGATGGTTCCTCTGACGGTGTGCCTGTCTTTGTGTTCCTGGCACTGTTACTATTTTTGTCCCTGATCATTGTCTCCCGCATCTTGTGTTCCTGGTGACGTCACCTCCTTCCTGTGATTTTGGCGCCATCCCCAGCGCTTTGCGTTGCTGGTAGGATAACCAACATCTTTGTGTTGCTGGTAAGATGACCAACATCTTTGTGTTGGTGGCAAGATGACCAACATCTTTGTGTTGCTGGCAAGATGACCAACATCTTTGTGTTGCTGGCAAAATGACCAACATCTTTGTGTTGCTGGCAAAATGACCAACATCTTTGTGTTGCTGGCAAGATGACCAACATCTTTGTGTTGGTGGCAAGATGACCAACATCTTGTGATTATGGCGCCATCCCCAGCGCTTTGTGTTGCTGGCAAGATGACCAACATCTTGTGATCACGACACTGCCAGCGCCATCTAGCGATCGTGTCACTGTCACCAACATCTGATGTTCCTGGTGCTATTCCAAGAGCCGTGTGTCAAAGACACAGAAATGTTGTGATCATGTCACTGTCAACATCTGATGTTCCTGGTGCTATTCCAAGAGCTGTGTGTCAAAGACACAGAGATGTTGTGATCATGTCACTGTCAACATCTGATGTTCCTGGTACTATTTCGAGAGCCGTGTGTCAAAGACACAGAGATGTTGTGATCATGTCACTGTCAACATCTGATGTTTCTGGTGCTATTTCGAGAGCCGTGTGTCAAAGACACAGCGATGTTGTGATCATGTCACTGTCGCCAACATCTGATGTTCCTGGTGCTGTTCCAAGAGCTGTGTGTCAAAGACACAGAGATGTTGTGATCATGTCACTGTCAACATCTGATGTTCCTGGTGCTGTTCCAAGAGCCGTGTGTCAAAGACACAGAGATGTTGTGTTCATGTCACTGTCAGCAACATCATCATGTGATCATGTCACTGTCAACATCTGATGTTCCTGTCACTGTCATCAACATCTGATGTTCCTGTCACTGTCACCAACATCCTATGTTCCTGTCACTGTCACCAACATCTGATGTTCCTGTCACTGTCACCAACATCTGACGTTCCTGTCACTGTCACCAACATCTGATGTTCCTGTCACTGTCAATATCTGATGTTCCTGTCACTGTCAACATCTTGATGTTCCTGTCACTGTCACCAACATCTGACGTTCCTGTCACTGTCACCAACATCTGATGTTCCTGTCACTGTCAATATCTGATGTTCCTGTCACTGTCAACATCTTGATGTTCCTGTCACTGGCACCAGCATCTGATGTTCCTGTCACTGTCACCAACATCATCATGTGATCATGTCACTGTCAACATCTGATGTTCCTGGTGCTGTTCCAAGAGCCGTGTGTCAAAGACACAGAGATGTTGTGATCATGTCACTGTCGCCAACATCTGATGTTCCTGGTGCTGTCACCAACATCTGATGTTCCTGGTGCTGTCACCAACATCTGATGTTCCTGGTGCTGTTCCAAGAGCCGTGTGTCAAAGACACAGAGATGTTGTGATCATGTCACTGTCACCAACATCATCATGTGATCATGTCACTGTCAACATCTGATGTTCCTGGTACTATGCCAAGAGCCGTGTGTCAAAGACACAGAGATGTTGTGATCATGTCACTGTCAACATCTGATGTTCCTGGTACTATGCCAAGAGCCGTGTGTCAAAGACACAGAGATGTTGTGATCATGTCACTGTCAACATCTGATGTTCCTGGTACTATGCCAAGAGCCGTGTGTCAAAGACACAGAGATGTTGTGATCATGTCCCTGTCGCCAACATCTTGAATGTATTAAACTGCAGCCAACAGTTTGTGTTCCTAGCACTGTCAACGCAATCTTGGCATCAGGGCACTGGAAATAAAACATCTTGTGAAGTACTGTTGCCATCATGTCATGTTCCTGACACTGTCACGAGCATCTTGTATCTATCACGCTGTCATCAACATCTGGTGATCATGACACTGTCACAAATACCTGGTGATCATGACACTATCACCAACGTCATGTGATCATGACACTATCACCAACGTCATGTGATCATGACACTATCACCAACGTCATGTGATCATGACACTATCACCAACGTCATGTGTTCATGACACTATCACCAACATCATGTGATCATGACACTATCACCAACATCATGTGATCATGACACTATCGCCAACATCATGTGATCATGACATTATATCCAACATCATGTGATCATGACACTATCGCCAACATCATGTGATCATGACATTATATCCAGCATCATGTGATCATGCCAATGTCATCAGCATTATGATTCTGTCACCAACATGTTATGATCATGGTCATGTTACCAATATCTTGTGTTCATGACACTTTGGCTAATATCTTGTGATTATGCCTCTGTTGCCAATATCTATACTCAGAGCTCTCGCTGAGGTCTCATGGTAAGGATACTATAACCAACATCTTGTGGTTATGGCAGTATCACCAAACATTTGTGTAACGGACACTGTCACTAGCATATTGTGTTCATGACAATGTCACGAACATATTGTGTGCTATGTACTTGGCACTGTCATGAACTTGGCATTGTCAGTGCCATTTTTCAATGGTGCTGCCACTGATTCTATGTCATGAACTTGGCATTGTCAGTGCCATTTTTCAATGGTGCTGCCACTGATTCTATGTCATGAACTTGGCATTGTCAGTGCCATTTTTCAATGGTGCTGCCACTGATTCTATGTCATGAACTTGGCATTGTCAGTGCCATTTTTCAATGGTGCTGCCACTGATTCTATGTCATGAACTTGGCATTGTCAGTGCCATTTTTCAATGGTTCTGCCGCTGATTCTATGTCATGAACTTGGCATTGTCAGTGCCATTTTTCAATGGTGCTGCCACTGATTCTATGTCATGAACTTGGCATTGTCAGTGCCATTTTTCAATGGTGCTGCCACTGATTCTATGTCATGAACTTGGCATTGTCAGTGCCATTTTTCAATGGTGCTGCCACTGATTCTATGTCATGAACTTGGCATTGTCAGTGCCATTTTTCAATGGTGCTGCCACTGATTCTATGTCATGAACTTGGCATTGTCAGTGCCATTTTTCAATGGTGCTGCCACTGATTCTATGTCATGAACTTGGCATTGTCAGTGCCATTTTTCAATGGTGCTGCCACTGATTCTATGTCATGAACTTGGCATTGTCAGTGCCATTTTTCAATGGTGCTGCCACTGATTCTATGTCATGAACTTGGCATTGTCAGTGCCATTTTTCAATAGTGCTGCCACTGATTCTATGTCATGAACTTGGCATTGTCAGTGCCATTTTTCAATGGTGCTGCCACTGATTCTATGTCATGAACTTGGCATTGTCAGTACCATTTTTCAATGGTGCTGCCACTGATTCTATGTCATGAACTTGGCATTGTCAGTGCCATTTTTCAATGGTGCTGCCACTGATTCTATGTCATGAACTTGGCATTATTGGTGTCATTTTACAATGGTGCTGCTTTGATTATTTGTCATGAATTTGGCATTGCCAGTGTCATTGTGTCCATAGTCTTGTCACTGATCAGCTGTCATAAATTCAGCATTGTCAGTGTCACTTTTGGTTAGTGCTGCTGTCACTGACAAATCTGCCATGAACTTGGTATTCTGCCACTGATCATCATCTGTCCTGTATCTGACACCGTCAGTGTCAGCTCGTCTCTAGGCCTGTCTCTTTTATCTGGCCGACCGCCTTGTCATGCTGAAACTCTCCTGGCACCAAGTGCTCAGCTTCGGCTTGCCAATGGGGTCTGACTGGTCTGTTTAGCACTGTCGCTGATCATCATTCGACCCGTCTACATGACAAGGGATCGACAACTGTACCACGTGTAGACCTGTTTGCCTGCACGATTTCGCCGTTATTTTGTACACATGTTTTGGCGAAAGTACGATGAACACGGCGAACTTATTAAAAAAAAAAAAAAATCGGGGGAGAAAAATCAGGAGACGAACTCTTGAGCGGTAATTGCACTTGTGGAGTGTAATCATTGTGTTAGGCTGCCATGACCAAAGAGCGACAACTCTGGCTAACGCTCGCGCGCGAAATCACGTCTGGCTGCGCATGTCTTCGACAGCATGCCGATACGTTGGATAGTAGTGAGGGCTGTTGGCCTTGAAATATCAAAAAAAAAAAAAAAAAAAAAAAAGAAGAAAAAGATGTCCAGAGAGCCTGAATTTGTGCATTAGGTGAATTAGGTTTGGATTTGTATTGGGAGAAACTATTTTTACAGGAGGTACAGGAAGATCAGGTAGGGGCCTATACCTCTACCCTCTGATGGTACGAATCCCCCTCCCCTCCCCCACACCCTTTTACACAAAATTGGAAGATGTTTACATTTACTATGTAGAAAGTACGCCCCTTTCAGCTGAAAAGTATACTAACAGCAGTTTTAGGGTAAACGATCTGCAGGTGTCTGTCAGCTGAAAAGTATAGCACTAGCAATTTTAGGGTAAACAAATCTGCAGGTGTCTGGAGCCCTCATTGGCACACTTGTATTTTCGTTTTTTGTTTGTCTTCTGCTTGGTCTTTCATTCCTGTTGTATGGCATTGCAGCAATGCAGTTCCACTCATCCTACCCCTCTCCTCGCGCTCACTTCCGTCCCCCTCCCCCCTCCCCATACTCGTAGCCTTCTTCCCCCCCCCCCCTCCCTTCTCCGCCTTCCCTCAGACTGTTCCATCAGCCCCAATGCCACAGAAAATTGTTGATGTCATGCCGCCGCCAGGCACACTTCCGGAGGAAGCTCTGCACTGTTCCTGTCTCCTAGGTCCATCATGATGTCTGTGAGAACCTGCGGACGATTCGAGTCCATGGCCTCCGAGCTGCCGGTCAGGGCCTGTGAGATACGGCTGCACCAACCTCTGAAAAACGGTGTCCCGTCTGTACAAACATCGGTCACCCACATGTTGAAAGTAGAGTGTGCGTGTGTGTGTGTATGTGTGTGTGTGTGTGTGTGTGTTGTGTGTGTGTGTGTGTGTGTGTGTGTGTGTGTGTGAGCGTGGGTGCATGAGCACGCATCTGTATTTTCATGCGCGCGTGTGTGTGTGATCGCTTGTACATGTAGGTCTGCATTTGTCAATTCATGTCAAAATTATACGCATTGAGAGTTTAAAAGTTGCTTTTGAGATTTGTGATTTTTCTTGCTACCCTTAAACGTGACTCTGTGTGTGTGTATATATGCGCGCGCGCGCGCGCGCGCGTGTGTGTATGTGTTTTGATT
>CM065742.1:562500-595000 GCA_033310375.1 Conus canariensis | reverse complement strand
CCAGCAAAGCGCCGGGCCCTGACGAACGGAGTCCTAAAATTGCAAATGAGTCGGTGGACACAATCGCCTCGGCTCTGACGTTTCTCTACCAGTCCTCTGACAACCTAAGTACTGTCCCACAGGAACTAACAATGGACAACGTCTTCCCCGTGTTCAGGGAGGTCAAAAGATACAGTCCTTAAACCTCTCTCTCTCTCTCTCTCTCTCTCTCTCTAATGTGCCTTGCAAAGCCCTCAAATACGTAGTGGTTAGCATGATTATGGGATTTGCCTGGGCAAACAACATCAGGAGAGAAGAGCTACACGGATTCAGGAGAAGTCGATCATACAAAAAGCTGCTAGCCGTTGGGGCTTGTGGATGAGCTCTGCGGTGTTCTGTATAACACACACACACAGCAGCACTGCTATTCAAAAGCATCTCACTGTAAGTATTGACATCCGTATCTTGTGAGCACCGCTTAATATCAAGAGCATGGCTTTCATACTGTGCATTGAAAATGTCATCCTGAAAATTATTCTGTGAAACATTTGATGATTGATTTAAATCATTGCTGAGAATAGTTTAAATATCTCTGTTTAATCAACAATCAAATGAGCATTTTTCAATCGTTTGATCTTCATACGTATATCAAATGGCAAGCCTGACAGTGGAACATGTATATAAAATATATCAAATGGTAAGTCTTACAGTGGAACATGTATATAAAGTATATCAAATGGTAAGCCTTACAGTGGAACATGTATATAAAGTATATCAAATGGCAAGCCTCACAGTGGAACATGTATATAAAGTATATCAAATGGCAAGCCTCACAGTGGAACATGTATATAAAGTATATCAAATGGCAAGCCTCACAGTGGAACATGTATATAAAGTATATCAAATGGTAAGTCTTACAGTGGAACATGTATATAAAGTATATCAAATGGTAAGTCTTACAGTGGAACATGTATATAAAATATATCAAATGGTAAGTCTTACAGTGGAACATGTATATAAAATATATCAAATGGTAAGCCTGACAGTGGAACATGTATATAAAATATATCAAATGGTAAGCCTGACAGTGGAACATGTATATAAAATATATCAAATGGTAAGCCTCACAGTGGAACATGTATATAAAGTATATCAAATGGTAAGCCTCACAGTGGAACATGTATATAAAGTATATCAAATGGCAAGCCTCACAGTGGAACATCTATACAAAAGTACAGTATATCTTCCTCGGCACCAAATCGTGCTTTGTCAATCAAGCATACACAAATTAGAAAACATCTAAAGTTTTACAAAGGGAAGAAACTCATTTTGTTCTTATTATATAAGCGATTCCTTCGGATTGTCTTCCTTGTTTCGATAACTACTGCGGGTTTGCAAGTTTTAGATCAAGAAAATAAGTCAGGTTGGGACTCTTCCACAAAAGTGTCACTTGGACGAAAAAAATTCAATTAACAAACAAACGAAATGAAATTCTGATCAGCAAGTGTAGACTTAAATCCATTTACATTCACTGCAAAAAACGAAAACGGCAAACTACACGACATTCCGCACATGCTGGTGCACGTGCTGTCAACGGTTTGGTTCGAGTGCGCTCTAACCGGAGAGACAACGTCATATTAAATCGATGAAACTCTGTCAGATTCAAAGGTCCGAGACAATGAAAGCTTATTTGTAATTAGATGTGGTATTTTCCCCTTCACAGAGATTGTTTCATTTTCATCTCTTGCTAAGCCATAAAATATCGGATTATTCCCCTTTGATCTGCCTTCAAAGTAATCTGCTTTTACCTTTCTAACTGCTCTTCTTTAGACATGAGGTCACGGTTAGTTTTTACGAGGTCATCACTGTCGTTTCGGAGGACTCTCACCTCCTGAATCAAACCTTTTGCTCGCTGTTAAAAACATGCAGTACACTGTCCACCGAGTCCCTGACCCCCCCCCTCCTCCCCCGCCCCCGCCCCCCCCCCCCCACCCCCACCCCCCCGCCTTGCATCCTGGAACTTGCTGTTGATGATCGTGTTTCTGGACTGCAGCATGTCCATCACGTCGTCTGTCTCCGAGTGTCAGGTGGGCTGGTCTGGCAGAGGGGTCGACAGGCCGATGTCTGGAATACAGTGCCGTCCTATTCGTGCCAGTCCTTCGTCTGTTTCTGCTCAGACTGCTCAGTTTAGGCTACCTCAGAACTGTCTGTTTTTGCTCAGACTGCTCAGTCTAGGCTGCCTCAGAACTGTCTGTTTCTGCTCAGACTGCTCAGTTTAGGCTACCTCAGAACTGTCTGTTTCTGCTCAGACTGCTCAGTTTAGGCTGCCTCAGAACTGTCTGTCGCTCAGACTGCTCAGTTTAGGCTACCTCAGAACTGTCTGATTCTGCTCAGACTGCTCAGTCTAGGCTGTCTCAGAACTGTCTGTTTTTGCTCAGACTGCTCAGTTTAGACTGCCTCAGAATTGTCTGTGTTTGCTCAGACTGCTCAGTTTAGGCTACCTCAGAACTGTCTGTTTCTGCTCAGACTGCTCAGTTTAGGCTGCCTCAGAACTGTATGTTTTTGCTCAGACTGCTCAGTCTAGGCTGCCTCAGAACTGTCTGTTTCTGCTCAGACTGCTCAGTTTACGCTGCCTCAGAACTGTCTGTCGCTCAGACTGCTCAGTCTAGGCTGCCTCAGAACTGTCTGTCGCTCAGACTGCTCAGTTTAGGCTGCCTCAGAACTGCCTGTCGCTCAGACTGCTCAGTTTAGGCTGTCTCAGAACTGTCTGTTTTTGCTCAGACTGCTCAGTTTATGCTGCCTCAGAACTGTCTGTTTCTGCTCAGACTGCTCAGTTTAGGCTGCCTCAGAACTGTCTGTCGCTCAGACTGCTCAGTTTAGGCTACCTCAGAACTGTCTGTCGCTCAGACTGCTCAGTTTAGGCTGCCTCAGAACTGTCTGTGTTTGCTCAGACTGCTCAGTTTAGGCTACCTCAGAATTGTCTGTCGCTCAGACTGCTCAGTTTAGGCTGTCTCAGAACTGTCTGTCGCTCAGACTGCTCAGTTTAGGCTGTCTCAGAACTGTCTGTCGCTCAGACTGCTCAGTCTAGGCTACCTCAGAACTGTCTGTCGCTCAGACTGCTCAGTTTAGGCTACCTCAGAACTGTCTGTCGCTCAGACTGCTCAGTTTAGGCTACCTCAGAACTGTCTGTCGCTCAGACTGCTCAGTCTAGGCTACCTCAGAACTATCTGTCGCTCAGACTGCTCAGTCTAGGCTGTCTCAGAACTGTCTGTCGCTCAGACTGCTCAGTTTAGGCTGCCTCAGAACTGTCTGTCGCTCAGACTGCTCAGTTTAGGCTACCTCAACTACTGTCTGTCGCTCAGACTGCTCAGTTTAGGCTGCCTCAGAACTGTCTGTCGCTCAGACTGCTCAGTCTAGGCTACCTCAGAACTGTCTGTCGCTCAGACTGCTCAGTTTAGGCTGCCTCAGAACTGTCTGTCGCTCAGACTGCTCCGTTTAGGCTACCTCAGAACTGTCTGTCGCTCAGACTGCTCAGTTTAGGCTGCCTCAGAACTGTCTGTCGCTCAGACTGCTCCGTTTAGGCTACCTCAGAACTGTCTGTCGCTCAGACTGCTCAGTCTAGGCTACCTCAGAACTATCTGTCGCTCAGACTGCTCAGTCTAGGCTACCTCAGAACTATCTGTCGCTCAGACTGCTCAGTCTAGGCTGCCTCAGAACTGTCTGTCGCTCAGACTGCTCAATCTAGGCTACCTCAGAACTGTCTGTCGCTCAGACTGCTCCGTTTAGGCTACCTCAGAACTGTCTGTCGCTCAGACTGCTCAGTTTAGGCTGCCTCAGAACTGTCTGTCGCTCAGACTGCTCCGTTTAGGCTACCTCAGAACTGTCTGTCGCTCAGACTGCTCAGTTTAGGCTGCCTCAGAACTGTCTGTCGCTCAGACTGCTCCGTTTAGGCTACTTCAGAACTGTCTGTCGCTCAGACTGCTCAGTTTAGGCTGCCTCAGAACTGTCTGTCGCTCAGACTGCTCAGTTTAGGCTGTCTCAGAACTGTCTGTCGCTCAGACTGCTCAGTTTAGGCTGCCTCAGAACTGTCTGTCGCTCAGACTGCTCAGTTTAGGCTGCCTCAGAACTGTCTGTCGCTCAGACTGCTCCGTTTAGGCTACCTCAGAACTGTCTGTCGCTCAGACTGCTCAGTTTAGGCTGCCTCAGAACTGTCTGTCGTAGGCCCTTGGTCGTGCTCCCCCAACCTCCTCCCCCCCTTCCCCTCCCTCACCACCGATCATAATTCTGGCTTTTTGGGGGGTAAGAAATGGTTTTAGGTTTGACTCCGGTGACATTTCAGACCCTAGCCACGCCTCGTTTTGGGAAAATGGATGATAAGACTGAAAACAAACAAACAAACAAACAAACAAACAAACAAAGACTTATCAGAAAAAAAACAAAAAAACTTTTCATTATTTGTTTTTTCTTAAGCAAATCCACGCCAAGATTAATCAATGTCCTCTTTGAACAAACGATAGGCAGTATACATAACAAATGAAGATTGCTACGACTTTTATTCATCTACCAAACAATTCATGCACCAAAGTGAAACAACTTGACTACACACATTAAATAATAATAATAATAAAAAAAAAGCCTCAAATATGAATTGCTACCTGTATCACAGAAACTGATGGCCGAAACAGAAGGAAGAATCCAGGTGTTTGAGACCAAGTGCCTGAGGAAACTACTCCGCATCTCCTACAAGGAGCACAAGACCAACAATTATGTGTGGAACCTGGTCACCAACCTAGTTGGGCCCCACGAAGCACTTCTGGCAACCGTCAAACGACGGAAGATGGCATGGTTTGGCCACGTCATTCGTCACAACACCCTCTCCAAAACCATCCTCCAAGGTACCGTTGAAGGAGGGCGCAGACGAGGAAGGCAGAGAAAGAGCTGTTCCGAAAACATGAAGGACTGGACCAAAATGACCATGCCAGATCTCCTCACGACAGCCACCAACAGAAGAGCCTGGAGAGAAACGGTGGCTGCCTCATCACGTCCCCCCAACGACCTCATCACGTCCCCCCAACGACCTCATCACGTCCCCCCCAACGACCTCATCACGTCCCCCCAACGACCTCATCACGTCCCCCCAACGACCTCATCACGTCCCCCCAACGACCTCATCACGTCCCCCCAACGACCTCATCACGTCCCCCCAACGACCCCAGCGGTCAGGGGCATGAGGTGATGAGATGATGGTCACAGAAACGTCTTTTCGAGATTTAAAAAAAATGTCCAGTTTGTGAGGCTGTCTCTTTAAAACACAGTTTGTTTATTTGTTTATATCGGGCACTCCTCTTCCCCCTTGAAAAATAAACACATTCGTTTTCAAAATTATACATATCAAAAACGCATTTCTTAAAAAAAAAATCACAAGCTCACCTGTCTACTTTCAGGTTACTATCTTTTTTCGTTTGTCTTTTTTCGCGTACCCAGGCTGATACTCCTGCGGACACTCCCTGTACAACAGGCAAAGATTAACCCCATCTACCCAACAAGGGGAGTGGAGTTTTGCGTATATGACGGTTTTTTTTTTATCCCGCCATTAAGGCAGCCATACTCCAACTTCGGGAAGGTGCATGCTATGTGTAACGTGTCATCCATACCAACGGCCAAACTGGCCTTCTCTTCCGAAAGTTGGTGATGGGATTTGACGTGTGTGCAAGATGTTATGCGTGCGTTCAAACACGGAACCTCGGTTTTTTGTCTAATTCGGAGGACTGTATGGAAATGGAGTCAGAACCAATGTTAACTCCGGGGAAAAATCCCCCTGTACCGAAACGGCCCGGCGGAGAATCGAACCCGCAACCCCAGGATCACCAAGATTACGAGTCCGGCGCTCTACCACTGAGCTATTCCGGCCTCCAGATTACTGTCAAAGACAATACTTCACAGACTCAAAAATCTTGGCTGTTTGTCTGACGCATTTTAAATCCGTAACTCAAACACATCATCCACAGATTACGTTTGGTGAAAAGGTATTGGTTTGCAGACTCAGTATGGTAAGTACTGAATTTCTTTGTCCCACCCCCCCCCCTCCCCGCCCCTCCCGCTCTCCTTCCCCTCCATCACCCCATCCCCTGCACACACACACACACACACACACACACACACACACACACACACACACACACACACGCACTCCTCTCTCCTCCTCATTCTCTCTTTCTTCCTCACACACACACACACACACACACACACACACACACACACACACACACACACACAACACACTACACCACAGCACACACACCACACGCACATACACACACACGCACACACGCGCACACACGCACATACACACACACGCACACACACACGCACGCGCGCACCACACACACACACTCCGTAAGTATCAATACCATCAACAAGTGAAAACGACTGATCAAACGTACCTCCTACTTGTGCCAAAGATAACAGCACACTAACATCACTTTTACCATCACCACCCCTTCCCCACCCAACTCACACCCCTACCCCACAGCTCATCATCGATCATCCCCCTTATCCTTCCCCACCTACCTTGTCCACTCTCCCCCGCCTCACTGTCGTCCCCTCCCCCCCCATCCCCCTTATCCTTCTCCCCCCACCCCCACTGTCCCCTCTGCCCCGCCTCACTGTCGTCCTCCCCCCCCCCATCCCCCTATCCTTCCTCCCACCCCCACTGTCCCCTCTGCCCCGCCTCACTGTCGTCCCTCCCCCCCCCATCCCCCTTATCCTTCCTCCCCCACCCCCCACTGTCCCCTCTGCCCCGCCTCACTGTCATCCTCTCCCCCCCCCATCCCCCTTATCCTTCCTCCCCCCACCCCCCACTGTCCCCTCTGCCCCGCCTCACTGTCGTCCTCCCCCCCATCCCCCTTATCCTTCCTCCCCCACCCCCCACTGTCCCCTCTGCCCGCCTCACTGTCATCCTCCCCCCCATCCTATCCTTCCTCCCCCACCCCCATGTCCCTCTGCCCCGCCTCACTGTCTCCCCCCCCCACCCCTTATCTTCCTCCCACCCCACTGTCCCCTCTGCCCCGCCTCACTGTCGTCCTCCCCCCCCATCCCCCTTATCCTTCCTCCCCCCACCCCCCACTGTCCCCTCTGCCCCGCCTCACTGTCGTCCTCCCCCCCCCCATCCCCCTTATCCTTCCTCCCCCCACCCCCCACTGTCCCCTCTGCCCCGCCTCACCTGCCATCCTTCCCTCCCCCCCCCATGCCCCTTGTCACTGTCCCTCCCCCCCCCACCCTTCTCCCCCCCGCCCGCCTCACTGTCTCCATCCCCCCCCATCCCCTTATCCTTCCTCCCCCCACCCCCCACTGTCCCCTCTGCCCCGCCTCACTGTCGCCCACCTACTCCCCCCCCCATCCCCCTTACTCCTTCCTCCCCCCACCCCCCCACTGTCCCCTCTGCCCCGCCTCACTGTCGTCCTATCCCCCCCCCCCATCCCCCTTATCCCCTCTCCCCCCCCACACGTCCACCTCTCCCCCCACTGTCCCCTCCCCCTCATCGCCTTCCCCCTCCACCCCCCCCCTCCACTGTCCCCTCTCCCCGCCTCACTGTCGTCCATTTCCTCTCCCCCCCCCAACCCTACCTCCTCCCCCCCCCCACTGTCCCCTCTGCCCCGCCTCACTGTCGTCCTATTCCCCCTCTACCCCCCCCCTCCACTGCCCCTCTCCCCTCACTGTCGTCCTATTCCCCCCTACCCCCCCCCCCACTGTCCCCTCTGCCCCGCCTCACTGTCGTCCTATTCCCCCCCCCTCTCCCCCCTTCCCCCCCTCCCACTGTCCCCTCTCCCCGCCTCACTGTCGTCCTATTCCCCCCTCTACCCCCCCCCTCCACTGTCCCCTCTCCCCGCCTCACTGTCGTCCTATTCCTCCTCTACCCCCCCCCCCCTCCACTGTCCCCTCTCCCCGCCTCACTGTCGTCCTATTCCCCCCTCTACCCCCCCCCCCTCCACTGTCCCCTCTCCCCGCCTCACTGTCGTCCTATTCCCCCCTCTACCCCCCCCCTCCACTGTCCCCCTCCCCCGCCTCACTGTCGTCCTATTCCCCCCTCTACCCCCCCCCCCCTCCACTGTCCCCTCTCCCCGCCTCACTGTCGTCCTATTCCCCCCTCTACCCCCCCCCCCCCTCCACTGTCCCCTCTCCCCGCCTCACTGTCGTCCTATTCCCCCCCTCTACCCCCCCCTCCCCCCCCCCACTGTCCCCTCTGCCCCGCCTCACTGTCGTCCTATTCCCCCCTCTACCCCCCCCCCCCTCCACTGTCCCCTCTGCCCCGCCTCACTGTCGTCCTATTCCCCCTCTACCCCCCCCCCCCCTCCACTGTCCCCTCTGCCCCGCCTCACTGTCGTCCTATTCCCCCCTCTACCCCCCCCCCTCCACTGTCCCCTCTCCCCGCCTCACTGTCGTCCTATTCCCCCCTCTACCCCCCCCCCTCCACTGTCCCCTCTGCCCCGCCTCACTGTCGTCCTATTCCCCCCTCTACCCCCCCCCCTCCACTGTCCCCTCTGCCCCGCCTCACTGTCGTCCTATTCCCCCCTCTACCCCCCCCCCCCTCCACTGTCCCTCTGCCCCGCCTCACTGTCGTCCTATTCCCCCCTCTACCCCCCCCCCCCGTCCACTGTCCCCTCTGCCCCGCCTCACTGTCGTCCTATTCCCCCTCTACCCCCCCCCCCTCCACTGTCCCCTCTGCCCCGCCTCACTGTCGTCCTATTCCCCCCTCTACCCCCCCCCCTCCACTGTCCCCTCTGCCCCGCCTCACTGTCGTCCTATTCCCCCCTCTATCCCCCACCCCCCCCCCCTCCACTGTCCCCTCTGCCCCGCCTCACTGTCGTCCTATTCCCCCCTCTACCCCCCCCCCCCTCCACTGTCCCCTCTGCCCCGCCTCACTGTCGTCCTATTCCCCCCTCTACCCCCCCCCCCTCCACTGTCCCCTCTGCCCCGCCTCACTGTCGTCCTATTCCCCCTCTACCCCCCCCCCCCTCCACTGTCCCTCTCCCCCGCCTCACTGTCGTCCTATTCCCCCCTCTACCCCCCCCCCCTCCACTGTCCCCTCTGCCCCGCCTCACTGTCGTCCTATTCCCCCCTCTACCCCCCCCCCTCCCACTGTCCCCTCTGCCCCGCCTCACTGTCGTCCTATTCCCCCCTCTACCCCCCCCCCCTCCCTACACTGTCCCCTCTGCCCCGCCTCACTGTCGTCCTATTCCCCCCTCTACCCCCCCCCTTACACTGTCCCCTCTGCCCCGCATCACTGTCGTCCTATTCCTTCCTCTATCCCCCCCCTCTTCCACTGTCCCCTTTCCAACCGCCTCACTGTCGTCCTATTCCCCCCTCTACCCCCCCCCCCCTCCACTGTCCCCTCTCCCCCGCCTCACCGTCGTCCTATTCCCCCCTCTACCCCCCCTCCCCCCTCCACTGTCCCCTCTCCCCCGCCTCACTGTCGTCCTATTCCCCCCTCTACCACCCCCCCCTCCATTGTCCCCTCTCCCCCGCCTCACTGTCGTCCTATTCCCCCCTCTATCCCCCCCCTCCCCTCCACTGTCCCCTCTGCTCCGCCTCACCGTCGTCCTATTCCCCCCTCTACCCCCCCCCTCCTCCACTGTCCCTCTGCCCCACCTCACTGTCGTCCTATTACCCCTATACCCCCCCCCCCTCCACTGTCCCCTCTGCCCCACCTCACTGTCGTCCTATTCCCCCCTATACCCCCCCCTCCACTGTCCCCTCTGCCCCACCTCACTGTCGTCCTATTCCCCCCTCTAACCCCCCCCCCTCCACTGTCCCCTCTGCCCCGCCTCACTGTCGTCCTATTCCCCCCTCTACCCCCCCCCCCTACACTGTTCCCTCTGCCCCGCCTCACCGTCGTCCTATTCCCCCCTCTACCCCCCTTATCCTTCCTCCCCTCTTGGTCTAATCACGTTTCTGCTTTATCTCGGAAGATCTCAAGTAAGATATTTCAATTAAACAGAATTAAGCATTTCCTTGACCAACATTCTCGGAAGTTATTTTTCCATGCCTATATACAATCTGATATTGACTATGCTTCAACTTGTTGGGACATGGCCAGTCACAATTGCTTGAAACCACTGGAGCGTTTGTATAGACGTTCACTAAAAATCGTACTCTGTAAATCATCTCTTCAAGTTGCAGACTATAAAGAACTTGAGATTCTCCCATTCAGTCAGAAATGTCGTTTCAATAAGGGTGTGTTTATGTGCAAAATAATGAACAATCTTGCACCTTCTGATCTACGAACCAAATTCCTTGTAAACACCTTTCGTAATAAACATTTGATATCCATTCTCCGGCCCAGAATTGATCTATTCATGTCTTCCTTAGCATATTCGGGTGGTAAACTTTGGAATGCAATTCCTTGTGACATAAGAAATAAAAATAGCTTATCTACGTTTAAAACACATTATCATAAATATCTAATGCTAAGCTATAGTTAACCTTCTGTGGTATTTTTGGATCGTAATCTTGTATCCAATTTCCTCAAATGTTTTTTTTACTCATCTTCTATGTCTTTATTCTGCAGCCTGCTTGTATTCTCTGCCTATTTGTCTATCTGTCTGTCTGTATTGTCTGCCTGTCAGTCTCTGTCTGTCTGTTTGTCTGTCTGTCTGTCTGTCTGTCTCTCTCTTCTCTCTCTCTCTCTTCTCTCCATCTCTCTCTCCTCTCTCTCCTCTCTCTCTCTCCTCTCTCTCTCTCCTCCTTCTATATCTGTCTGTCTTGTCTAGCTGTTGCCTGTCTACCTTTTATTGTCTGTCTCTAACTCATAAGGTTAAAGAATGTTTCTAAGGTATGTGCCCTTTCTCCTCATGACTTTTTGAATATATGTGTAAGTGGAAGTGTTGTGTAGGTATCTGCCCTATAATATGGGCCGGGGCCTGCGCATCAACATTCATGCTCTCACCTGCATACATACATTGTGTGCAAGTATGCTTTGTACATATTTATATGTATGCATGTTTATGCATATGTATATGTGTATGAACTATATGTATATGTATATATGTATGTGTAAATATATATGTGTGTGTGGTGTGTGTGTGTGCGTAAATATATTCGCAATTTTTTTTGTTTGTTTTTTGTTTGTTTTTTGCTTTTTTGTGAGGGCATGGTGTAAAAAAGCCATTATTGTTGCTTATCCATCTTATCCTCAACAAAACATTCGTTCGTTCGTTCCAATTACCCCAAACCTACCCCTTGGCCTTTTCCTTCTTCCTTCTCTCTCTCTCTCTCTCTCTCTCTCTCTCTCCTCTCTCTCTCTCTCTCTCTCTCTCTCTCTCTCTCTCTCTCTCCTCTCTCTCTCTCTCTCTCTCTCTCTCTCTCTCTCCATTTACCCCAAACCTACCCCTTGGCCTTTTCCTTCCCCGTTTCCTTCCCCTTGTTCGCTATGTTCACGCGTTTTTTCTATTTGCCTTCGTTTGTCAATGCCATGAACAGTAGCTAATTTGTTTTGAACTGGACAAGATCTTGTTATACTTTGTTCTTTTTATACATGTATTTGCATTAATTTGATGTTTAAATGCATTAATTTGATTTTTACATTGTTTTTCTTTCTTTTTGCCCCAGGGCTGGGTGGAAAAAAGCATTTGTATTGCTTATCTCATTACCCTGGTAAAATAAAATTTCGTTCGTTCGTTCGTTCGTTCGTTCGTTCGTTCGTCCCCCTCCACTGTCCCCTCTCCACCACCTCACTGTCGTCCTATTCCCGCCTCTACCCCCCCCCCCCCGCCCCCCTCCACTGTCCCCTCTCTCCCGCCTCACTGTCGTCCTATTCCTCACTCTATCCCCCCCCCCTCCACTGTCCCCTCTCCCCCGCCTCACTGTCGTCCTATTCTCCCCTCTACCCCCCCCCCCCCCCTCCACTGTTCTCTCTGCCCCAGCCTCACTGTCGTCCTATTCCCCCCTATACCCCCAACCCCCTCTCCACTGTCCCCTCTGCCCCGCTTCACTGTCGTCCTATTCCCCCCTCTAACCCCCCCTCCCCCTCCATTGTCCCCTCTGCCCCGCCTCACTGTCGTCCTATTCCCCCCTCTACAACCCCCCCTCCATTGTCCCCTCTGCACCGCCTCACTGTCGTCCTATTCCCCCCTCTACCCCCCCTCCACTGTCCCCACTGCCCCGCCTCACTGTCGTCCTATTCACCCATCTACCCCCCCCCCCCCCACTGTCCCCTCCGCCCCGCCTCACTGTCGTCCTATTCCCCCCTCTACCCCCCCCCCCTCCACTGTCCCCTCTCCCCTGCCTCACTGTCGTCCTATTCCCCCCTCTACCCCCACCCCTTCCACTGTCCTCTCTCCCCCGCCTCACTGTCGTCCTATTCCCCCCTCTACCCCCCCTCCTCCACTGTCCCCTCTGCCCCGCCTCACTGTCGTCCTATTCTCCCCTCTACCCCCCCCCCCCTCACTGTCCCCTCTCCCCCGCCTCACTGTCGTCCTATTCCCCCCTCTACCCCCCCCCCCCCTCCTTACACTGTCCCCTCTGCCCCGCATCACTGTCGTCCTATTCCTTCCTCTATCCCCCCCCCTCCACTGTCCCCTTTCTCCCGCCTCACTGTCGTCCTATTCCCCACTCTACTACCCCCCCCCCCACCACTGTCCGCTCTCCCCCGCCTCACTGTCGTCCTATCCCCCCTCTACCCCCCCCTCCACTGTCCCCTCTCCCCCGCCTACGCTATTCCCCCCTCTACCCCCCCCCCCCCACTGTCCCCTCTCCCCCGCCTCACTGTCGTCCTATTCCCCCCTCTACCCCCCTCCTCCACTGTCCCCTCTGCCCCGCCTCACTGTCGTCCTCTTCCCCCCTCTACCCCCCCTCCACTGTCCCCTCTGCCCCGCCTCACTGTCGTCCTATTCCCCCCTCTACCCCCCCCCCCCTCCTTACACTGTCCCCTCTGCCCGGCATCACTGTCGTCCTATTCCTCCTCTATCCCCCCCCCCCCTCCACTGTCCCCTTCTCCCCGCCTCACTGTCGTCCTATTCCCCCTCTACCCTTCCCCCCCCCCCCCCCACCACTGTCCGCCTCTCCCCCGCCTCACTGTCGTCCTATTCCCCCCTCTACCCCCCCCCCACCACTGTCCGCTCTCCTCCGCCTCACTGTCGTCCTATTCCCCCCTCTACCCCCCCCCCCCCACCACTGTCCGCTCTCCCCCCGCCTCACTGTCGTCCTATTCCCCCCTCTACCCCCCCACCTCCACTGTCCCCTCTCCCCCGCCTCACTGTCGTCCTATTCCCACCTCTACCCCCCCCCCCCCCCCACTGTCCCCTCTCCCCCGCCTCACTGTAGTCCAATTCCCCCCCTCCCCTATCCCCCTTATCCTTCCTCCCCCCCCCCCACTGTCCCCTCTGCCCCGCCATCACTGTCGTCCTATTCCCCCCTCTACCCCCCCCCTTCCACTGTCCCGTCTCTCCCGCCTCACTGTCGTCCTATTCCCCCCTCTACCCCCCCCCCCCCCCATCCACTGTCCCGTCTCTCCCGCCTCACTGTCGTCCTATTCCCCCCTCTACCCCCCCCCCCTTCCCCTCCACTGTCCCCTCTGCCCCGCCTCACTGTAGTCCAATTCCCCCCCTCCCCTATCCCCCTTATCCTTCCTCTCCCCCCCCCCCCCCACTGTCCCCTCTGCCCCGCCTCACTGTCGTCCTATTCCCCCCTCTACCCCCCCCCCCCCCCTCCACTGTCCCCTCTGCCCCGCCTCACTGTCGTCCTATTCCCCCCTCTACCCCCCCCCCTCCATTGTCCCCTCTCCCCCGCCTCACTGTCGTCCTATTCTCCCCTCTATCCCCCCCCCTCCACTGTCGCCTCTGCCCCGCCTCACTGTCGTCCTATTTCCCCCTCTACACCCCCCCCCCCCTCCTCCACTGTCCCCTCTGCCCCACCTCACTGTCGTCCTATTCCCCCCTCTACCCCCCCCTCCTCCTCCACTGTCCCCTCTGCCCCGCCTCACTGTCGTCCTATTACCCCCTCTAACCCCGCCCCCCTCCACTGTCCCCTCTGCTCCGCCTCACCGTCGTCCTATTCCCCCCTCTACCCCCCCCCCTCCTCCACTGTCCCCTCTGCCCCGCCTCACTGTCGTCCTATTCCCCCCTATACCCCCCCCCCCCCTCCACTGTCCCTTCTGCCCCACCTCACTGTCGTCCTATTCCCCCCTCTACCCCCCCCCCCTCCACTGTCCCCTCTGCCCCGCCTCACTGTCGTCCTATTCCCCCCTCTACCCCGCCCCCCTACACTGTTCCCTCTGCTCCGCCTTACCGTCGTCCTATTCCCCCCTCTACCCCCCTTATCCTTCCTCCCCTCTTGGTCTAATCACGTTTCTGCTTTATCTCGGAAGATCTCAAGTAAGATATTTCAATTAAACAGAATTAAGCATTTCCTTGACCAACATTCTCGGAAGTTATTTTTCCATGCCTATATACAATCTGATATTGACTATGCTTCAACTTGTTGGGACATGGCCAGTCACAATTGCTTGAAACCACTGGAGCGTTTGTATAGACGTTCACTAAAAATCGTACTCTGTAAATCATCTCTTCAAGTTGCAGACTATAAAGAACTTGAGATTCTCCCATTCAGTCAGAAATGTCGTTTCAATAAGGGTGTGTTTATGTGCAAAATAATGAACAATCTTGCACCTTCTGATCTACGAACCAAATTCCTTGTAAACACCTTTCGTAATAAACATTTGATATCCATTCTCCGGCCCAGAATTGATCTATTCATGTCTTCCTTAGCATATTCGGGTGGTAAACTTTGGAATGCAATTCCTTGTGACATAAGAAATAAAAATAGCTTATCTACGTTTAAAACACATTATCATAAATATCTAATGCTAAGCTATAGTTAACCTTCTGTGGTATTTTTGGATCGTAATCTTGTATCCAATTTCCTCAAATGTTTTTTTTTACTCATCTTCTATGTCTTTATTCTGCAGCCTGCTTGTATTCTCTGCCTATTTGTCTATCTGTCTGTCTGTATTGTCTGCCTGTCAGTCTCTGTCTGTCTGTTTGTCTGTCTGTCTGTCTGTCTGTCTCTCTCTCTTCTCTCTCTCTCTCTTCTCTCCATCTCTCCTCTCTCTCTCTCTCTCCTCTCTCTCTCTCTCTCTCTCCTCTCCTTCTATATCTGTCTGTCTTGTCTAGCTGTTGCCTGTCTACCTTTTATTGTCTGTCTCTAACTCATAAGGTTAAAGAATGTTTCTAAGGTATGTGCCCTTTCTCCTCATGACTTTTTGAATATATGTGTAAGTGGAAGTGTTGTGTAGGTATCTGCCCTGTAATATGGGCCGGGGCCTGCGCATCAACATTCATGCTCTCACCTGCATACATACATTGTGTGCAAGTATGCTTTGTACATATTTATATGTATGCATGTTTATGCATATGTATATGTGTATGAACTATATGTATATGTGTATATGTATGTGTAAATATATATGTGTGTGTGGTGTGTGTGTGTGCGTAAATATATTCGCATTTTTTTTGTTCGTTTTTTTTGTTTTTGCTTTTTTGTGAGGGCATGGTGTAAAAAAGCCATTATTGTTGCTTATCCATCTTATCCTCAACAAAACATTCGTTCGTTCGTTCCAATTACCCCAAACCTATCCCTTGGCCTTTCTTCCTTCCTTCCTCTCTCTCTCTCTCTCTCTCTCCTCTCTCTCTCTCTCTCTCTCTCTCTCTCTCTTCTCTCTCTCTCTTCTCTCTCTCTCATCCTACCTGCTCCTCCTCTCCTCCTCCTCTCTCCTCTCTCTCACCCCTCTCTCCTCTCCTCCATTTACCCAAACCTACCCTTGGCTTTTCCTTCCTTCTCTCTCTCTCACTCTCTCTCTCTCTCTCTCTCTCTCTCTCTCTCTCTCTCTCCTTTCCCTCTCTGCTCTTCCTCCTCTCTCTCTCTACTCTCTCTCCATTACCTCAAACTACCCTTGGCCTTTTCCTTCCCCGTTTCCTTCCCCTTGTTCGCTATGTCACGCGTTTTTTCTATTTGCCTTCGTTTGTCAATGCCATGAACAGTAGCTAATTTGTTTTGAACTGGACAAGATCTTGTTATACTTTGTTCTTTTATACATGTATTTGCATTAATTTGATGTTTAAATGCTTAATTTGATTTTTACATTGTTTTTCTTTCTTTTTTGCCCCAGGGCTGGTGGAAAAAATGCATTTGTATTGCTTATCTCATTACCCTGGTAAAATAAAATTTCGTTCGTTCGTTCGTTTTCGTTCGTTCGTTCGTTCGTCCCCCTCCACTGTCCCCTCTCCACCACCTCACTGTCGTCCTATTCCCGCCTCTACCCCCCCCCCCTCCCGCCCCCCTCCACATGTCCCCTCTCTCTCCCGCCATCACTGTCCGTCCTATTCCTCACTCTATCCCCCCCCCCCCCCCTCCACTGTCCCCTCTCCCCCGCCTCACTGTCGTCCTATTCTCCCCTCTACCCCCCCCCCCCTCCACTGTTCTCCTCTGCCCCGCCTCACTGTCGTCCTATTCCCCCCTCTAACCCCCCACCCCCTCTCCACTGTCCCCTCTGCCCCGCTCACTGTCGTCCTATTCCCCCTCTACCCCCCACCCCCCCCCCCCCTCCATTGTCCCCTCTGCCCCCCGCCTCACTGTCGTCCTATTCCCCCCTCTACACCCCCCCCTCCATTGTCCCCTCTGCACCGCCTCACTGTCGTCCTATTCCCCCCTCTACCCCCCCTCCACTGTCCCCTCTCCCCGCCTCACTGTCGTCCTATTCACCCCTCTACCCCCCCCCCTCCACTGTCCCCTCCCCCCGCCTCACTGTCGTCCTATTCCCCCCTCTACCCCCCCCCCTCCACTGTCCCCTCTCCCCTGCCTCACTGTCGTCCTATTCCCCCCTCTACCCCCCCCCCTTCCACTGTCCCCTCTCCCCCCCTCACTGTCGTCCTATTCCCCCCTCTACCCCCCCCTCCTCCACTGTCCCCTCTGCCCCGCCTCACTGTCGTCCTATTCTCCCCTCTACCCCCCCCCCCTCCACTGTCCCCTCTCCCCCGCCTCACTGTCGTCCTATTCCCCCCTCTACCCCCCCCCCCCTCCTTACACTGTCCCCTCTGCCCCCGCATCACTGTCGTCCTATTCCTTCCTCTATCCCCCCCCCCCTCCACTGT
This sequence comes from Conus canariensis, assembly GCA_033310375.1. NCBI lineage: Eukaryota > Metazoa > Mollusca > Gastropoda > Neogastropoda > Conidae > Conus > Conus canariensis. The sequence goes on along the minus strand of CM065742.1, from coordinate 577,877 downwards.
CCCCTTTCTCCCGCCTCACTGTCGTCCTATTCCCCTCATATCCCCCCCCCACTTCCCCCCCCCCGCCTCACTGCGTCCTATTCACCCCCCCCCCCCACTGTCCCCTCTGCCCCACCTAACTGTCGTCCTATTCCCCCCTCTACCCCCCCCCCTCCACTGTCCCCTCTCCCCCGCCTCACTGTCGTCCTATTCCCCCCTCGACCCCCCCCCCCCCTCCACTGTCCCCTCTCCCCCGCCTCACTGTCGTCCTATTCCCCCCTCTACCCCCCTCCCTCCACTGTCCCCTCTGCCCCGCCTCACTGTCGTCCTATTCCCCCCTCTACCCCCCCCCCCCCTCCCCCTGTCCCCCTCTCTGCCCCGCCTCACTGTCGTCCTATTCCCCCCTCTACCCCCCCCCCCTTACACTGTCCCCGCTGCCCCCCATCACTGTCGTCCTATTCCTTCCTCTACCCCCCCCCCTTCCACTCTCCCCTTTCCCCCGCCTCACTGTCATCCTATTCCCCCCTCTACCCCCCCCCCCCCTCCACTGTCCCCTCTCCCCCGCCTCCCACGTCGTCCTATTCCCCCCTCTACCCCCTTCCCCCTCCACTGTCCACCTCTCCCCCGCCTCACTGTCGTCCTATTCCCCCCTCTACCCCCCCCCCCCCCTCCACTGTCCCCTCTGCCCCGCCTCACTGTCGTCCTATTCCCCCCTCTACCCCCCCCCCCCTCCACTGTCCCCTCTGCCCCGCCCCTCACTGTCGTCCTATTCCCCCCTCTACCCCCCCCCCCCTCCATTGTCCCCTCTCCCCCCGCCTCACTGTCGTCCTATTCTCCCCTCTATCACCCCCCCCCTCCACTGTCGCCTCTGCCCCGCCTCACTGTCGTCCTATTTCCCCCTCTACCCCCCCACCCTCCTCCACTGTCCCCTCTGCCCCACCTCACTGTCGTCCTATTCCCCCCTCTACCCCCCCCTCCTCCTCCACTGTCCCCTCTGCCCCGCCTCACTGTCGTCCTATTCCCCCCTCTACCCCGCCCCCCTCCACTGTCCCCTCTGCTCCGCCTCACCGTCGTCCTATTCCCCCCTCTACCCCCCCCCCTCCTCCACTGTCCCCTCTGCCCCGCCTCACTGTCGTCCTATTCCCCCCTATAACCCCCCCCCCCTCCACTGTCCCTTCTGCCCCACCTCACTGTCGTCCTATTCCCCCCTCTACCCCCCCCCTCCACTGTCCCCTCTGCCCCGCCTCACTGTCGTCCTATTCCCCCCTCTACCCCGCCCCCCTACACTGTTCCCTCTGCTCCGCCTTACCGTCGTCCTATTCCCCCCTCTACCCCCCTTATCCTTCCTCCCCTCTTGGTCTAATCACGTTTCTGCTTTATCTCGGAAGATCTCAAGTAAGATATTTCAATTAAACAGAATTAAGCATTTCCTTGACCAACATTCTCGGAAGTTATTTTTCCATGCCTATATACAATCTGATATTGACTATGCTTCAACTTGTTGGGACATGGCCAGTCACAATTGCTTGAAACCACTGGAGCGTTTGTATAGACGTTCACTAAAAATCGTACTCTGTAAATCATCTCTTCAAGTTGCAGACTATAAAGAACTTGAGATTCTCCCATTCAGTCAGAAATGTCGTTTCAATAAGGGTGTGTTTATGTGCAAAATAATGAACAATCTTGCACCTTCTGATCTACGAACCAAATTCCTTGTAAACACCTTTCGTAATAAACATTTGATATCCATTCTCCGGCCCAGAATTGATCTATTCATGTCTTCCTTAGCATATTCGGGTGGTAAACTTTGGAATGCAATTCCTTGTGACATAAGAAATAAAAATAGCTTATCTACGTTTAAAACACATTATCATAAATATCTAATGCTAAGCTATAGTTAACCTTCTGTGGTATTTTTGGATCGTAATCTTGTATCCAATTTCCTCAAATGTTTTTTTTACTCATCTTCTATGTCTTTATTCTGCAGCCTGCTTGTATTCTCTGCCTATTTGTCTATCTGTCTGTCTGTATTGTCTGACTGTCAGTCTCTGTCTGTCTGTCTGTCTGTCTGTCTGTCTGTCTGTCTGTCTCTCTCTCTCTCTCTCTCTCTTCTCTCTCTCTCTCTCTCTCTTCTCTCCATCTCTCTCTCTCTCTCTCTCTCTCTCTCTCTCTCTCTCTCTCTCTCTCTCTCTCTCCTTCTATATCTGTCTGTCTTGTCTAGCTGTTGCCTGTCTACCTTTTATTGTCTGTCTCTAACTCATAAGGTTAAAGAATGTTTCTAAGGTATGTGCCCTTTCTCCTCATGACTTTTTGAATATATGTGTAAGTGGAAGTGTTGTGTAGGTATCTGCCCTGTAATATGGGCCGGGGGCCTGCGCATCAACATTCATGCTCTCACCTGCATACATACATTGTGTGCAAGTATGCTTTGTACATATTTATATGTATGCATGTTTATGCATATGTATATGTGTATGAACTATATGTATATGTGTATATGTATGTGTAAATATATATGTGTGTGTGGTGTGTGTGTGTGCGTAAATATATTCGCATTTTTTTTGTTCGTTTTTTGTTTTTTGCTTTTTTGTGAGGGCATGGTGTAAAAAAGCCATTATTGTTGCTTATCCATCTTATCCTCAACAAAACATTCGTTCGTTCGTTCCAATTACCCCAAACCTATCCCTTGGCCTTTTCCTTCCTTCTCTCTCTCTCACTCTCTCTCTCTCTCTCTCTCTCTCTCTCTCTCTCTCTCTCTCTCTCTCTCTCCAACCGCGCACGCGCGGCATGACGTGTTCTTCGTCAGTCCAAGAAAAATACTGAATTCTTTACTCAAGTAAGTGTTAAGAACGTAAAATCGAATTTCGAAAAAAACTGTGTACATGTGATGTAGGCCACAATGTAGTGCCGACCCATCAGATCATTTTTGTGGTGTAATTAGAGAAGAAAACAAAAAATCCAACCGACAGCCGTAGGCCGGCCATGGCGTGGTGCGTGCCGGCCGGCGGCATGCAGGAGCTGTAGGGCCTAGTTAGATGTGTCGGCTGTAGGTTACACCACCCATGATGCCAGCCATGGGGCCAACTACTCGATCCATGACCCAAGACACCGGTATATTTGTGTGCGGGGGTAACCTCGAGCAGATAACAGATACGCTTGATCCAATACAGAAAACAGTTACATGTGTTAAACAATGTATGCCCCATTGGAGGTTTGCACTACATCACAGGTATATGGGGAAATACATACCTAAAGGAGTGAAATGCACATGGAAAAATTACCGTGCACAACACAAAGAATATGTCTGCTCTGAAGACTTTACTACAATCTCTCCAATTCCCTCTGACCTCTGCCAATCTACCATAGAGATGAGATCAGAGGAAGTCAAGATTCTGAAAATACATGTGTACTATACAACGGGTACCATTCTTATACAAGGCAAAGCATGTCTACAGTGGGTCGATGAGGAGTTCGACAGGCTGCGTACTATTGTACACACACTGGGTGTGACTGCGTGCTCTGACCCACTCTCCATCACACACATGTGCGTGCCAGACATGGAAGCAGCGACGGCCGGCGCGAAAGGCGTCGGGGGGTGTGCAGTGGATGAGACCAACACTGGTGCGACCGTGAAAGAAGACACGCGCTGTGTGCTTATCCCGCCAGTTACACGGGCAGAAAGCAGTGAAGAGGAAGGAGATACAGACTGCCCTTTGACCGCTCCATCCTGCCAACACTCAGCATCCCCCCTCCACTCCCCGCCCCCTTCACCAGCTAAGGCCTGCTCTTCTCACCCAGTGACAGAACCTCCTCCCTCCACTGCCCCTTCATTGAGCCCATCTTCCGTCACCGTTCCAGTCGGCGTTAGTGCACAGGCTTCACAGTCCCCCACTTCTACTGATAACTCACCCCCCTCCTCACCATCCTCCACTGTAACCCCTGCCCCACCTGACTCAGTCATGCCCCTCCCCTCTCCCAAACAAGACACCACTTTCACAGCAGTTACTGAAAGCGTTAGCAGAGACACCACCACAGACACTGAAAGCGTTTCCAGTGACAAAGATGGTGACCAAGCTCCAAAGCCAGGGAACATGCCAGATGTGTGCTGCTGCCATGATGACTGTGTGTCCAAGGCAGAGTTTTTACAAACAACACAATCCCTACAAGCTGAAGTTTCAGCCCTTCGTGCAGCACTGCAAGAAGCAAGACAGACATTTAAGATTGACATAGATGCCATCACCACTCAGTTACTGCACTTACAAGCCCAAAACACACAAAAACCTCTTTCCCGCTCCTCAAATCACAAACTTCCCTCCAAGACTACATCCTCCAAACCACCCTCCCCCAAATCATCCACCCCCAAATCATCATCTCCCATATTGCCCACCCCGCCGAATGCCACTGCCACAGAGAGCAATGCTGACAGTGGACACAGCGCAGGCAAAGCAACTCCACAGCAGTGTCTGAGTCCCTCAGTCAGCAGACCTCCACCCCCAACCCTCTCCAACATGTCAGTGTCACTAAGGACACTACCCCCAACCCTCTCCAACATGTCAGTGTCACTAAGGACACCAACCCCAACCCTCTCCAACATGTCGGTGTCACTAAGGACACCACTACCATTCTGCTGGGGGATGATGTAGTGAAAGGGGTGGATCCCTCCCGATCCTCACCTCCCAACAGCAAGCCCCAAAAAGTGTGTGTCAGTGACCTGACAGTGACCCAGCTGACTGAGTGGCTCAGTCGCCAGACACCCTCAACTACCGTGAGACTGGCTGCAGTTCATGTTGGGATCCACGACTGTGCACAAGTCAAGGCCTCAGCAGACAGTGCCATCAGCAGTGACAAGTGGAAAGACCTTCTTTCCCAGTGCCGGAGGGTCTTTCCCAAAGCGTCACTGCTAGCTTCTGCTATCATGCCTGCCAGAGGACGACACCCCTTCAATCCAGTCATTCTCAACAGCAACAGGAACCTGCAGCAGGTGTGTGACGGCATGGGTGTGCACTACAGGGACCACACTGCTGTCTTCACCACCAGCAGTGGTGCACCCAGAATGGCATTGTACCAAAATGCCATTCTGCCAACGAGGAAAGGGACAGCACGCCTTGCTGAAAATCTGTTTGCTAGGAAACAGGCAGACAGCATGGGCACAAAGAGGGGCAGTGACCACAGGCCTCGCCCCACTGGACGTCTCTCCACTTCCCCCTTCTTGCATCACCGCTCCGTTCCTCCTCCCGTCCATTCACCTACTCCACGCATGTTACCAACAAACAATCACACATCACAGTCCTCTCAACCCGAGAACCCTCCTACTCTTCCCCATTCTCCGGCCGACCCACACTACTCGGAAGTCTTTCCTCCCCTCCCTACCACCACTCTAAACCCCACCCACCCACTCCGACGACCGGACAGTAAGCCCACTACCACGCGGGGAACTAATTCGTATGGTAGTAGAGAGACCTACACTTCGCCTCCACAGCCACCACCCATGATGCCACCGCCAATGTATCCTTCTATGTTCTTCCCTTCTTTTCCTCGTAGCTTCCCACCTGCTTTTTGGCAGTGGCCACACTTCATGCCAATGCCACCAAACTATGGCCAGTTGTAGACTTGAATCAGTGTGTGTGTGTGTGTGTGTGTGTGTGTGTGTGTGTGTGTGTGTGTGTGTGTGTGTGTGTGTGTGTATGCGTGTGCGTGTGCGTGTGCGTGTGTGCTATATGTATATATACACTAGTGTGGAAAGTGCAGAGTTTGAACTATATGCATCTGCCAATGTGGACTGTGTAATTCCGAATCTGCCGACCATCTGATAAGCTGAGAAGAAAAAGTGGTTGCGAACTACATTATTAGCATTTCTGAAGAAAGCAAGACTTTTATATCAGTTTTATTGTACCTGAATGGTGTGTGAGCACGCTCAGAAACCTCCTGTGGTGTAGATAAAGCTTCGGTGACACTTGCCACAAGCGTGTTACGTAACTTTGTGAATTTAACTTTTGTGCTTTTTCATATTCATTATCCTTTTTCATTGAGCATTGTTGGATTTGGTGTGTAAGTGTGTTGTATCACACTTATTTGTAGTTTTGACTTGCTTGTTTCTCATTTTCATTATCCTTTTGAATTGAAGATAGTTGTTGTGTGTGTATACCATACGGACACATTGAGTTTGTATTCAAGTGTATCCTTGCTATATTTGTTTTAGTTGCACAAATGGTGCAATCATCTTCAAAGTGGCCACAGGAAGACGGACTACGTATTGGACATCTTAATATAAACCATATACAAAACAAGTTACAGGAGGTACCCACTATACTGTATAATCAAGACAAACCCTTTCATATATTTGGCTTCACTGAATCAAGACTTTCAGATATTGTCCCTAATGCCACTGTCTTAATCTCTGGCTACAATATTGTACGCAGAGATCCCACCGAATCCAAATCTACAGGCATATTACTTTACGTTCATGAAACATTAAATGCCCAACGTTTGTATGATCTTGAAAGTTTTGGAATTGAAGCAGTTTGGTTAGTAATCAAGTTGAAGAGAACAAAACCCATCAAAATAGGATTTGTATATCGAAACCCAGCGGAAAATGCTGGTTGGATGGACAAGTTTACGGCCATGATGGATGCAGCATCGCTTGATGCCACAGAATTAATGCTTTTAGGTGATTTCAACATTGATCTATTGAAGGGCCAAACATCGTGGTCAGATAGGACCACCTCATACAACTTATCCCAAATTATAGACATGCCAACCAGAGTAACACTCACTAGCAAAACATTAATTGACCACATCTATCTTTCTGAACCACAAAACGTCATTGAGAAATGTGTGCCTTTGAATGGATGCAGCGACCACTTTCCAGTATGCATTACGTGGAAAAGAAGTGGAATCAAAATTCCTAAAACTGGCCACAAACACATCACTTACAGATCTTTCGGACACTTCCACGAAGATACCTTTCTCACTGACCTCATGAATTCCCCCTTTATAAATGTTTATAATTACACTGATCCAGAGAAAGCGCTTGAGTATTGGCTACACACGTTTAATTCTGTTTATGACAAGCATGCGCCATTCAAAACGCGTCGAGTTAAACATAGTGCACAACCAAAGTGGATGACTGATGAAATACAAGCTGCTTGTTTCTTACGCGACGATCTGCTTGAAGCAGAAGGGAAGTCGGATGGATTTAAAAGGCAACGTAATAAAGTCAATTCACTCAAACGGACAGCAAAAATGAATTTTTTTCGTGAACTTGTAGCCAACAAACAAAATTCGAAGTCCATATGGCAAGCAATAAATGAACTTACGAATAAAACTTCACAGTCAAAGACAAGTCCCATTACCAGCGTAACAACAAATGAACTCAACCAATACTTTACAACAGTTGCAGAACACATTGTCAAAGAAAAGAATACTGACTCAAATGAATTACAAAAATTAAGAAAATTTTGCAATGCTATGAACATTCGTCCAGCAACACCAGTTCCGCCTATGACAGTTAGTGATGTTTGCCAAGCTTTATGCCAATTGAAGCAGACAGGAAGCCGCGGACTTGACGGGATTGATGGAAAAATACTGAAACTATCAGCACCTGTTATATGCGAAACTCTTACCTACATTTACAATTTATGCATTGATAAATGTCACTTTCCCGCTCAGTTCAAAGTTGCAAAAGTAATACCCATTTTCAAATCTGGAGACAAATCGGAACCATCCAACTACAGACCTATATCCATTTTGTCAGTTCTGTCCAAGCCCTTGGAAAAACACATAAATAAACATCTTTGCCACCATTTTGACTCCTCCAACCTACTAAATAAAAATCAATCAGGATTCAGGAAAAATCATTCTTGTCATACAGCGCTTACAAACCTAGTAGATCAATGGCTAGCCAGTGTTAATGAGAATAAATATTGTGGCGCACTGTTTGTTGATTTTGCAAAGGCTTTTGATGTAATTGACCACAAACTGTTATGCAGGAAGCTTTTATTATATGGTATAAAAGGAAATACCTTCCAACTGATAACATCATTCCTAGAAGATCGTCAACAAATCGTTTGTGTCAACAACAATTTATCAGAGAAGCTACCTATCCAACATGGCGTACCCCAGGGTTCTGTGTTAGGTCCGTTGCTGTTCTCAGTTTATATAAATGATCTCCCTCTTTATATTGAGGATTCATGTGAACTCTTTTGTGATGATACCACTGTCCATACAAGTAGCTCCAGCTTGGAAGCTGTTTTCACTTCATTACAGAAGAATGCTGACATCTTAACTAATTGGTGCAATGTAAATCACATGTCACTGAATCCTAACAAAACAAAACTAATGCTGATAACAACAAGGCAGAGAAGACAAAACATAACCACACAGCCCCCATCTGTTTTTATCAATAATCAGGAAATTGAAGTGGTGGATAGCCATCGAGTTCTAGGCGTATATGTTGATAATAATCTTTCTTGGTCTTATCACCTTCGCAGTTTATGTAAATCAATATCCAGACAAACATATCAGCTGTGCAAGATTAAGCATTTCTTAAACCTTCATGCCAGGAAATTGTTCCTACACGCACATGTTCTCTCTTCAATCAATTATTGTTCAACACTATTTGATTCTGCTAGTGCTAATGCCATGAAACCTCTTAAGAGTGTCTACAAAAGAGCACTTAAAGCAGTCCTATTAAAATCATCTAGTCTTAGTGAAGGGGATTATGCTAAAGCGGGGGCTCTTCCGTTACAAGAAATGTTTGCTGTCAACAAATGTCTGCTAATGCAAAAAATTGCATCGGGTTTAGCACCACAAACTCTTCAGTCCAAATTTAGCATAAACCCTAGGGATTCAACCAAATTCCAGGTTCCCACACCTAGAATAGATCTATTTAAATCAAGCTTATCTTACTCAGGTAGCGTGGTTTGGAATTCACTTCCACTACATTTCCGATGTACTCAAATTACAGAATCCTTCAGGGAAAAACTAATTACACATTTCACAGCAGACCATTGCTATTAGGGACAAAATACATATACCAGGGCACACCCTCTGTTTTGCTGCATATTAAACTGATACGCCGTTTCCTTTCCACTGATGTTTTCAAAACTAGATAATGATAAATGAGAGATATGGTTACTGTCGGTTTTATTAATGATTGAAATTATAGTATGATGAATGACTGTTGTGGTCGCTGGTTTTATTGGTGCATTGTCACTAATTGATTGATGTCTTAATACTTTGATTTCTTCGTGCACTGTAACTGCAAGGTGATAAATGTGTGTCCGGATTACTGTTGATCATATTGATGTATTGCTCTTTATTCAAATTTATAGCAATGTTTAGCATGTGATATTTTGGATAGAAAAATGGAATTACTCTCTCTCTCTCTCTCTCTCTCCTCTCTCTCTCTCTCTCTCTCTCTCTCTCTCTCTCTCTCTCTCTCTCTCTCTCTCTCTCTCCTCCCCGTTAATTACGGCTGCGTTTCGATGGATTGTCGCTTAATTAATAATTATAGTTTTGGATAGTGTATGAATGGTCGAAAAGAAAAAAAAAAAGATGGAAGGGGAAGGTAAATGATAATGGCACCTCTCTCTCTCTTTCTTTCTCTCTCTCTCTCTCTCTCTCTCTCTCTCTCTCTCACACACACACACACACACACACACACACACACACACACTACACACACACACACACACACACACACACACACACACACACACACACACACGCGCGCGCACACACACACACACACACACACACACACACACATGCACACGCACACGCACACATCATGAAAAATAAGTGTTATGATTATTGATGCTAGGAATATTGCTGCTTACTGATAACTGATTGTTCGTTCTCGTTTTGCCTTATAACCACATCATGTAAATGTAAAAGAAAGTACAAATGTTGATATTATTGATGCATTGTAATTGTCTAATTATCATCCTTAGCAGTTTGTTGTATGTTCATTTTTTACAAAAGGAATGTAACTCTCTCTCTCTCTCTCTCTCTCTCTCTCTCTCTCTCTCTCTCTCTCTCTCTCTCCTCTCTCTCTCTCTCTCTCTCTCGCTCCCCCCTCTTCGATAGGAGGATCGCTTATTCCATATCTGTGTGTGCCGAATCTTTTCTTCTTTGTAATACATTTCTTTATTCTTGTTTTTGTTTAAATAGTTTCTTTTTTCCTTTTAAAGTCATCTACGCCTTAATGGATGAACTTTTTAATGTTGTGAAGATATGTGTGTTTGTTAAAAGTTTTGTAAGTCTTAGTCGCTAATCATACTTAGTCCCTTAACGGGGCAAGGGCCGGATGAAAAAAAGCATGTGTTTGCTTATCTGTTACCCTTGGAAATAAAGATTATCATCATCATCATCATCATCTCTCTCTCTCCATTTACCCCAAACCTACCCCTTGGCCTTTTCCTTCCCCGTTTCCTTCCCCTTGTTCGCTATGTTCACGCGTTTTTTCTATTTTGCCTTCGTTTGTCAATGCCATGAACAGTAGCTAATTTGTTTTGAACTGGACAAGATCTTGTTATACTTTGTTCTTTTTATACATGTATTTGCATTAATTTGATGTTTAAATGCATTAATTTGATTTTTACATTGTTTTTCTTTCTTTTTGCCCCAGGGATGGGTGGAAAAAAGCATTTGTATTGCTTATCTCATTACCCTGGTAAAATAAAATTTCGTTCGTTCGTTCGTTCGTTCGTTCGTTCGTTCGTCCCCCTCCACTGTCCCCTCTCCACCACCTCACTGTCGTCCTATTCCCGCCTCTACCCCCCCCCCCCCCCGCCCCCCTCCACTGTCCCCTCTCTCCCGCCTCACTGTCGTCCTATTCCTCACTCTATCCCCCCCCCCCTCCACTGTCCCCTCTCCCCCGCCTCACTGTCGTCCTATTCTCCCCTCTACCCCCCCCCCCCCCTCCACTGTTCTCTCTGCCCCGCCTCACTGTCGTCCTATTCCCCCCTCTAACCCCCAACCCCCTCTCCACTGTCCCCTCTGCCCCGCTTCACTGTCGTCCTATTCCCCCCTCTAACCCCCCCTCCCCCTCCATTGTCCCCTCTGCCCCGCCTCACTGTCGTCCTATTCCCCCCTCTACACCCCCCCTCCATTGTCCCCTCTGCCCCGCCTCACTGTCGTCCTATTCCCCCCTCTACCCCCCCTCCACTGTCCCCACTGCCCCGCCTCACTGTCGTCCTATTCACCCCTCTACCCCCCCCCCTCCACTGTCCCCTCCGCCCCGCCTCACTGTCGTCCTATTCCCCCCTCTACCCCCCCCCCTCCACTGTCCCCTCTCCCCTGCCTCACTGTCGTCCTATTCCCCCCTCTACCCCCCCCCCCCTTCCACTGTCCCCTCTCCCCCGCCTCACTGTCGTCCTATTCCCCCTCTACACCCCCCTCCTCCACTGTCCCCTCTGCCCCGCCTCACTGTCGTCCTATTCTCCCCTCTACCCCCCCCCTCCACTGTCCCCTCTCCCCCGCCTCACTGTCGTCCTATTCCCCCCTCTACCCCCCCCCCCCTCCTTACACTGCCCCTCTGCCCCGCATCACTGTCGTCCTATTCCTTCCTCTATCCCCCCCCCTCCACTGTCCCCTTTCTCCCGCCTCACTGTCGTCCTATTCCCCCCCTCTACCCCCCCCCCCACCACTGTCCGCTCTCCCCCGCCTCACTGTCGTCCTATTCCCCCCTCTACCCCCCCCCCTCCACTGTCCCCTCTCCCCCGCCTCACTGTCGTCCTATTCCCCCCTCTACCCCCCCCCCACTGTCCCTCTCCCCCGCCTCACTGTCGTCCTATTCCCCCCTCTACCCCCCTCCTCCACTGTCCCCTCTGCCCCGCCTCACTGTCGTCCTATTCCCCCCTCTACCCCCCCTCCACTGTCCCCTCTGCCCCGCCTCACTGTCGTCCTATTCCCCCCTCTATCCCCCCCCCCCCCCTCCCTTACACTGTCCCCTCTGCCCGGCATCACTGTCGTCCTATTCCTTCCTCTATCCCCCCCCCCCCCCCCTCCACTGTCCCCTTTCTCCCGCCTCACTGTCGTCCTATTCCCCCCTCTACCCCCCCCCCCCACCACTGTCCGCTCTCCCCCGCCTCACTGTCGTCCTATTCCCCCCTCTACCCCCCCCCCACCACTGTCCGCTCTCCCCCGCCTCACTGTCGTCCTATTCCCCCCTCTACCCCCCCCCCCCACCCTGTCCGCTCTCCCCCGCCTCACTGTCGTCCTATCCCCCTCTACCCCCCACACTCCATGTTCCCCTCTCCCCCGCCACTGTCTCCTATTCCCCTAACCCTCTCTCCCCACTGTCCCTCTCTCCCTGCTTCAATGTAGTCCTATTTCCTCCCCTCTCCCTATGTCCCCTTTATTGCAATCCTCCCCCCCCACTTGTCACACTTGCACCGCCTCACTGTCGTCCTATTCCCCCTCTAACCACCGAAACCCTTTCCTGTCCCCTCTGCACCCCCTCACTGTCGTCCATTCCCCCCACTTACCCCCCCCCCCCCTCTCCACTTCCCGTCTCTCCCGCCTCACTGTCGTCCTATTCCCCCTCTACCCACCCACCCCCCACCCATCCACTGTCCCGTCTCTGTTCCTGCCTCACTGTCGTCTATTCCACCCTATCTATTACCCCCCCTTTCCCTTTCCACTGTCCTCTGCCCGCCTCACTGTAGTCCAAATCCCCCCCTCCCTATCTCCTTATCCTTCACCCCCCACCCCCACTGTCCATTGCCCGCCTCACTGTCGTCCTATTCCCCCCTCTACTCCCCCCCCTTCCACTGTCCCCTCTGCCCCACCTACTGTCGTCCTATTCCGCCCTCTACCCCCCCCCCTCCACTGTCCCCTCTCCCCCGCCTCACTGTCGTCCTATTCCCCCCTCGACCCCCCCCCCTCCACTGTCCCCTCTCCCCCGCCTCACTGTCGTCCTATTCCCCCTCTACCCCCCCCCCTCCACTGTCCCTCTTGCCCCGCCTCACTGTCGTCCTATTCCCCCCTCTACCCCCCCCCTCCTCCACTGTCCCCTCTGCCCCGCCTCACTGTCGTCCTATTCCCCCCTCTACCCCCCCCCCCTTACACTGTCCCCGCTGCCCCCCATCACTGTCGTCCTATTCCCCTTCCTCTAACCCCCCCCCCTTCCACTCTCCCCTGTCCCCGCCTCACTGTCATCCTATTCCCCCCTCTACCCCCCCTCCACTGTCCCCTCTCCCCGCCTCACCGTCGTCCTATTCCCCCCTCTACCCCCTTCCCCCTCCACTGTCCACTCTCCCCCGCCTCACTGTCGTCCTATTCCCCCCTCTACCCCCCCCCCTCCACTGTCCCCTCTGCCCCGCCTCACTGTCGTCCTATTCCCCCCTCTACCCCCCCCCCCTCCACTGTCCCCTCTGCCCCGCCTCACTGTCGTCCTATTCCCCCCTCTACCCCCCCCCTCCATTGTCCCCTCTCCCCCGCCTCACTGTCGTCCTATTCTCCCCTCTATCCCCCCCCCTCCACTGTCGCCTCTGCCCCGCCTCACTGTCGTCCTATTTCCCCCTCTACCCCCCCCCCCCTCCTCCACTGTCCCCTCTGCCCCACCTCACTGTCGTCCTATTCCCCCCTCTACCCCCCCCCCCCCCTCCACTGTCCCCTCTGCCCCGCCTCACTGTCGTCCTATTCCCCCCTCTACCCCCCCCCCTCCACTGTCCCCTCTCCCCGCCTCACTGTCGTCCTATTCCCCCCTCTACCCCCCCCCCTCCACTGTCCCTCTGCCCCGCCTCACTGTCGTCCTATTCCCCCCTTCCCCCCCCCCTCCACTGTCCCCTCTCCCCGCCTCACTGTCGTCCTCCTATCCCCCTCTCACCCCCTCCCCCCCCCTCCCACCCTTCCGTCTTCCCTCTGCCTCCCGCCTCACTGTCGTCCTATTCCCCCTCTACCCCCCCCCCACTGTCCCCTCTCCCCGCCTCACTGTCGTCTATTCCCCTCTATCCCCCCCCTCCACTGTCCCCTCTCCCCCGCCTCACTGTCATCCTTTCCCCCACCCCCCTCCTCCACTGTCCCCTCTGCCCCCCTCACTGTCATTCCATTCCCCCCTCTCCTATCCCCCCCCCCCCCTCCACTGTCCCCTCTCCCCGCCTCACTGTCGTCCTATTCCCCCCTCTACCCCCCCCTCCACTGTCCCCTCTACCCCGCCTCACTGTCGTCCTATTCCCCCCTCTACCCCCCCCCTCCCCCCACTCCCACCGTCCCTCTACCCCCCTCACTGTCTCCTATTCCCCCCTCACCCCCCCCCCTCCACTGTCCCCTCTCCCCGCCTCACTGTCTCCTATTCCCCCCTCTACCCCCCCCTCCACTGTCCCCTCTCCCCGCCTCACTGTCTCCTATTCCCCCCTCTATCCCCCCCCTCCACTGTCCCCTCTCCCCGCCTCACTGTCGTCCTATTCCCCCCTCTACCCCCCCCCCCCCCCCTCCACTGTCCCTTCTGCCCACCTCACTGTCGTCCTATTCCCCCCTCTACCCCCCCCCTCCACTGTCCCCTCTCCCCGCCTCCTGTCGTCCTATTCCACCCCCCCCCCCCCCCTCCATCGTCCCCTCTGCCCGCCTCACTGTCGTCCTATTCCCCCTCTACCCCCCCCCCCCCTCCACTGTCCCCCTCCCCGCCTCACTGTCGTCCTATTCCCCCCTCTACCCCCCCCCCCTCCCTTTTCTCTCTGCCCCGCCTCACTGTCGTCCTATTCCCCCCTCTACCCCCCCCCCCTCCACTGTCCCCTCTCCCCCGCCTCACTGTCGTCCTATTCCCCCCCTACCCCCCCCCTCCATGTCCCCTCTGCCCCGCCTCACTGTCGTCCTATTCCCCCCTCTACCCCCCCCCCCCCCTGTCCCCATCTCCCCGCCTCACTGTCGTCCTATTCCCCCTCTACCCCCCCCTCCACTGTCCCCTCTCCCCGCCTCACTGTCGTCCTATTCCCCCTCTACCCCCCCCCCCCCCCCCCCACCCTGTCCCTTCTGCCCCCTCACTGTCGTCCTATTCCCCCCTCTACCCCCCCCTCCACTGTCCCCTCTCCCCGCCTCCTGTCGTCCTATTCCCCCTTCTACCCCCCCCCCCCCCGTCCCTCTACCCCGCCCCTCACTGTCGTCCTATTCCCCCCTTACCCCCCCCCCCCCCACTGTCCCCCTTGTCCCCCCCTCACTGTCGTCCTATTCCCCCCTCTACCCCCCCCCCTCCACTTCCCTCTCTCCGCCTCACTGTCGTCCTATTCCCCCCTCTACCCCCCCCCCCCCCACTGTCCCCTCTCCCCGCCTCACTGTCGTCCTATTCCCCCCTCTACCCCCCCCCTCCACTGTCCCTCTGCCCGCCTCACTGTCGTCCTATTCCCCCCTCTACCCCCCCCCCCCTCCACTGTCCCCCTCCCCGCCTCACTGTCGTC
>CM065742.1:530000-555000 GCA_033310375.1 Conus canariensis | reverse complement strand
ACACAAACAAACAAGACAACTTGTTACAAAATTTACATAACTTCATTTTACAATGGCTAAGCTACTGGCATTCCTAAGTTGAACTATTGGCGTTTTTAAAGAAGGCTATGCCAAGAGTACCAGTTCTGCTTGATTTATCACTTCTGATGCTGAAAAACAAAACGGATAACGTCAAGACATCCAATGAAACCTCAACAGCACTTGAAGTAGGAAAGCCACGAGAAGAACGACACCAATCCTGAGAAGAGGAAGAAGAACCACGAAAAAGAAGCAAGAAAAATCCGAAGACGAAGGAGAAGAGCCCTAGTAAGTCAAAGAAGAGCCCCAGTAAGTCAAAGAAGAACCATCCTAAGAAACAGAACCCAAGAACAGGAAGAAAGCCAGCCACAAGAATAACACGAATGTCTCTGAGAACAAGATGAAGAACACTAAGAGCAGGAATAACCCTGACTGCACTCAGTAGAACAGGCCAAAGTGAACCTACAGACTCAGTAGGACAGGCCATAGTGAACCTACAGACTCAGTAGGACAGGCCATAGTGAACCTACAGACTCAGTAGGACAGGCCATAGTGAACCTACAGACTCAGTAGGCAGGCCAAAGTGAACCTACAGACTCAGTAGGCAGGCCATAGTGAACCTACAGACTCAGTAGGCAGGCCAAAGTGAACCTACAGACTCAGTAGGCAGGCCAAAGTGAACCTACAGACTAGGGATGCCTAAAGTCCGCTCTTAGAAAATGGAGCGCTAAACTGCATCCAGAGAAAAGGGAAGGCTAGAATGAGCTCCTACAGAAGGGAGGGTAAAATGTGCTCACAGAAAAGACAGAGATAAACAGTGCTCCTACAGAAGGGAGGGTAAAATGTGCTCACAGAAAAGACAGAGGTAAACTGTGCGCATGCAGAAGGGAGGGTAAAATGTGCTCACAGAAAGACAGAGTAAACTGTGCCACAGAAGGAGGGTAAAATGTGCTCACAGAAAAGACAGAGTAAACTGTGCTCATACAGAAAGGAGGGTAAAATGCGCTTCCAGAGATGACAAGGATAAAATGCATCCAGACAGGAGGGAGAGCAAAATGCGTTCACAGAGAAGACAGGGATAAAATGCGTCCAGACAGGAGGGAGAGCAAAATACGTTCACAGAGAAGACAGAGATAAAATGCGTCCAGACAGGAGGGAGAGCAAAATACGTTCACAGGAAAGACCGGGATAAAATGCATCCAGACAGGAGGGAGAACAAAATGCGTTCACAGAGAAGACAGGGATAAAATGCGTCCAGACAGAAGGGAGAGCAAAATGCGTTCACAGAGAAGACAGGGATAAAATGCGCTCAGACAGAAGGGAGAGCAAAATGCGTTCACAGAGAAGACAGGGATAAAATGCGCTCAGACAGAAGGGAGAGCAAAGTGCGCTCACAGAGAAGACAGGGATAAAATGCTCTCATATAAAATGGAGGGCTACAATGTGCTCATAGAGAAGGCAGCGTTAAATTTCACCCAGTGATTTAGTCTAGAACTGTTGCCTGAGTGGATGACAGCCCTGCTGATTACAAATATAAAGACGACACCAGCATTTCGTATCAACAGCGTCAGCATCGCTGGCGATATTTTCACGACTTTCCGTGGCCACGAGACCAGAATGTAGTCACGTCAATTATAAATCCCCCCATGAAACATGACGACAGCTTAAAAATGACGTTGATATGAATTACGAGATTATTTCCCATTTAGAGAACGTAGCCACCGTGGGTCGGGGACGGGAGCAATTTGCTGATGAAAGGGGGTGGACGGAAAATAAAGGGGTGGCAGTGGGGAGTGGGGGAGGGGAAACGAATGATAAAGTAGTGTGTGAATGGGAGTCCTAGGATGCTCTAAGTGCGTCCACAAAAACGAGGAAGTCAAACCACCTTTGTTGTGAGCGGTTCATTTCTTTCTTTCTTTATTCAAAGCAAAGAGCTAGCATGGAGTCACAGGGTTGTGTACACGTTTGTTTCATATAAGAACGTCGATTTCTGTCTGGTAAACAGACGTAAAGCATGAAACGGTCGGTGAAACAGGTGTCTGGCCGGAGGTGCAGTCACTGACAGAAGAGCTGCAGGCTGAACATTGCCGTAAACCACTTTCTGTAGGTCCGCAGTTTCTGCTGTTTTACGGTCACACACCATAAGAACGTTATCTATTATCTGGATTGTCAGTCCGAACTTACACACACTCACACGCACGCGCGCACGCACGCACAGAGAGGGAGAGAGAGAGAGAGAGAGAGAGAGAGAGAGAGAGAGAGAGAGAATGCTGTTTTTGAATTTTCATGTCACTGAGTTTTTCCACTGCAGGCTTGTAAACGAGCTTTCTGTGTGTCTTCGTTGACTTGTTTTCTTTTTTTTTTCTTTTTTCTTTTCACGTTTGTTTTTACTTTGTTGCAAAAAAAAAAAAAAAAAAAAAATGAAAGTAAAAAAAAAGAAAGAAAGAAAGAAACACATTATATTCTCTCTCCGAATTGTTGGTCTTCTTTACGTTTAACACCGTGTTGAGGTCGTCGTCTTCAAACATAATCTGCGACAAGATCGCACACAAGTCGTTGGCATCGCCATATTGTTTAGCCGTCAATCAGCAAAGTGTTCGCAGCAAATAGCTCTCTTTATAGCCATGGCTGCTAGTAAGTTTTTGTTGTTGTTTTTTTTCCCACGGAACATCCGGCGGGCAATGCTTGACGCGTGTGTCCTATGAGTGTGTGCCCATTTCACCCCCATGTTCTCTTGATCTTGTCATCAGTTGCTGGCTGTTACGTTCTTTCCGCTGAGATCAGTGCCGCTGACAGTATAAAGCAAGAGGATTCGGGGGAGTGTCATACAGCAGATGTTGCTGCATTTCTGCACGTTGTTGATGGTTTTCGTTGTTGTTCTCCACGTCCTTGCTCCCTATAGTAGCACTACGCACTTCACGCTGGGGCTGAGTTGAACAGTCATCAAAGCGGATAGCTGGCTTTGAGCTCTGGATGTCGCTGGAGTTGAACAGTCATTAAAGCGGATAGCTGGCTTTGAGCTCTGGATGTGTCTTGAGTTGAACAGTCATTAAAGCGGATAGCTGGCTTTGAGCTCTGGATGTCGCTGGAGTTGAGTTGAACAGTCATCAAAGCGGATAGCTGGCTTTGAGCTCTGGATGTCTCTTGAGTTGAACAGTCATCAAAGCGGATAGCTGGCTTTGAGCTCTGGATGTCTCTTGAGTTGAACAGTCATCAAAGCGGATAGCTGGCTTTGAGCTCTGGATGTCTCTTGAGTTGAACAGTCATCAAAGCGGATAGCTGGCTTTGAGCTCTGGATGTGTCTTGAGTTGAACAGTCATCAAAGCGGATAGCTGGCTTTGAGCTCTGGATGTCTCTTGAGTTGAACAGTCATCAAAGCGGATAGCTTGCTTTGAGCTCTGGATGTCTCTTGAGTTGAACAGTCATTAAAGCGGATAGCTTGCTTTGAGCTCTGGATGTCTCTTGAGTTGAACAGTCATTAAAGCGGATAGCTGGCTTTGAGCTCTGGATGTCTCTTGAGTTGAACAGTCATCAAAGCGGATAGCTTGCTTTGAGCTCTGGATGTCTCTTGAGTTGAACAGTCATCAAAGCGGATAGCTTGCTTTGAGCTCTGGATGTCTCTTGAGTTGAACAGTCATCAAAGTGGATAGCTGGCTTTGAGCTCTGGATGTCTCTTGAGTTGAACAGTCATCAAAGCGGATAGCTTGCTTTGAGCTCTGGATGTCTCTTGAGTTGAACAGTCATCAAAGTGGATAGCTTGCTTTGAGCTCTGGATGTCTCTTGAGTTGAACAGTCATCAAAGTGGATAGCTTGCTTTGAGCTCTGGATGTCTCTTGAGTTGAACAGTCATCAAAGTGGATAGCTTGCTTTGAGCTCTGGATGTCTCTTGAGTTGAACAGTCATCAAAGTGGATAGCTTGCTTTGAGCTCTGGATGTCTCTTGAGTTGAACAGTCATCAAAGTGGATAGCTTGCTTTGAGCTCTGGATGTCTCTTGAGTTGAACAGTCATCAAAGTGGATAGCTTGCTTTGAGCTCTGGATGTCTCTTGAGTTGAACAGTCATCAAAGTGGATAGCTTGCTTTGAGCTCTGGATGTCTCTTGAGTTGAACAGTCATCAAAGCGGATAGCTTGCTTTGAGCTCTGGATGTCTCTTGAGTTGAACAGTCATCAAAGCGGATAGCTTGCTTTGAGCTCTGGATGTCTCTTGAGTTGAACAGTCATCAAAGCGGATAGCTTGCTTTGAGCTCTGGATGTGTCTTGAGTTGAACAGTCATCAAAGTGGATAGCTGGCTTTGAGCTCTGGATGTGTCTTGAGTTGAACAGTCATCAAAGCGGATAGCTGGCTTTGAGCTCTGGATGTCTCTTGAGTTGAACAGTCATCAAAGTGGATAGCTGGCTTTGAGCTCTGGATGTGTCTTGAGTTGAACAGTCATCAAAGTGGATAGCTGGCTTTGAGCTCTGGATGTCTCTTGAGTTGAACAGTCATCAAAGTGGATAGCTGGCTTTGAGCTCTGGATGTCTCTTGAGTTGAACAGTCATCAAAGTGGATAGCTGGCTTTGAGCTCTGGATGTGTCTTGAGTTGAACAGTCATCAAAGCGGATAGCTGGCTTTGAGCTCTGGATGTCTCTTGAGTTGAACAGTCATTAAAGCGGATAGCTTGCTTTGAGCTCTGGATGTCTCTTGAGTTGAACAGTCATTAAAGCGGATAGCTGGCTTTGAGCTCTGGATGTCTCTTGAGTTGAACAGTCATCAAAGCGGATAGCTGGCTTTGAGCTCTGGATGTCTCTTGAGTTGAACAGTCATCAAAGCGGATAGCTGGCTTTGAGCTCTGGATGTCTCTTGAGTTGAACAGTCATCAAAGCGGATAGCTGGCTTTGAGCTCTGGATGTCTCTTGAGTTGAACAGTCATCAAAGCGGATAGCTGGCTTTGAGCTCTGGATGTCTCTTGAGTTGAACAGTCATCAAAGCGGATAGCTGGCTTTGAGCTCTGGATGTCTCTTGAGTTGAACAGTCATCAAAGCGGATAGCTTGCTTTGAGCTCTGGATGTCTCTTGAGTTGAACAGTCATCAAAGTGGATAGCTGGCTTTGAGCTCTGGATGTCTCTTGAGTTGAACAGTCATCAAAGTGGATAGCTGGCTTTGAGCTCTGGATGTGTCTTGAGTTGAACAGTCATCAAAGCGGATAGCTGGCTTTGAGCTCTGGATGTCTCTTGAGTTGAACAGTCATCAAAGTGGATAGCTTGCTTTGAGCTCTGGATGTGTCTTGAGTTGAACAGTCATCAAAGCGGATAGCTGGCTTTGAGCTCTGGATGTCTCTTGAGTTGAACAGTCATCAAAGTGGATAGCTTGCTTTGAGCTCTGGATGTGTCTTGAGTTGAACAGTCATTAAAGCGGATAGCTGGCTTTGAGCTCTGGATGTCTCTTGAGTTGAACAGTCATCAAAGTGGATAGCTTGCTTTGAGCTCTGGATGTGTCTTGAGTTGAACAGTCATTAAAGCGGATAGCTGGCTTTGAGCTCTGGATGTCTCTTGAGTTGAACAGTCATCAAAGCGGATAGCTGGCTTTGAGCTCTGGATGTGTCTTGAGTTGAACAGTCATCAAAGCGGATAGCTGGCTTTGAGCTCTGGATGTCTCTTGAGTTGAACAGTCATCAAAGCGGATAGCTTGCTTTGAGCTCTGGATGTCTCTTGAGTTGAACAGTCATCAAAGCGGATAGCTGGCTTTGAGCTCTGGATGTGTCTTGAGTTGAACAGTCATCAAAGTGGATAGCTGGCTTTGAGCTCTGGATGTGTCTTGAGTTGAACAGTCATCAAAGCGGATAGCTTGCTTTGAGCTCTGGATGTCTCTTGAGTTGAACAGTCATCAAAGTGGATAGCTTGCTTTGAGCTCTGGATGTGTCTTGAGTTGAACAGTCATCAAAGCGGATAGCTGGCTTTGAGCTCTGGATGTCTCTTGAGTTGAACAGTCATCAAAGTGGATAGCTTGCTTTGAGCTCTGGATGTGTCTTGAGTTGAACAGTCATTAAAGCGGATAGCTGGCTTTGAGCTCTGGATGTCTCTTGAGTTGAACAGTCATCAAAGTGGATAGCTTGCTTTGAGCTCTGGATGTGTCTTGAGTTGAACAGTCATTAAAGCGGATAGCTTGCTTTGAGCTCTGGATGTGTCTTGAGTTGAACAGTCATTAAAGCGGATAGCTGGCTTTGAGCTCTGGATGTCTCTTGAGTTGAACAGTCATCAAAGCGGATAGCTGGCTTTGAGCTCTGGATGTCTCTTCAGCTGCATGAGTGCAAGTACGTGTTGGCAGTGCTATCAGTGTGACGTCATTTGGACGAGCACGTGCACACAGGTAGTGGCTCCTTCCGGAAAACAATCCAATATGGCGTCCAGTTTTTAAGTTGACATCCAAAAACACGCCGACAGTCACAACCAATTTCAAGCCCTCTGGACTATAAAATGACATTACACAATCGTCAATGCTGGACAGTTTCAGTTTGTGTCTCGTTTATGTAGTTGTAGTAGTACTTTCATTTTACGTCTTTTGAGAAAATTCTGTGTTTATTCTTGAGCGTGAATGCGACGGTTTGCCGTTCATCCAACCGACTCATTTCGGTGGTCTTCTAGATCCGTCCAAACCTAAATGAATTCCCCTCATCTACCTCTGGTGGTCGCAAAGAAGAAACGGTTTTATACCGGCTGCACACTGGCCATTCGTGGCCATGTCATGTGCCACTCACAATGAAACATATTCTTTTAGAGTGTTGGGACTTGCACGATGTGAGACACAAATATTTGACAGCAGACTCCATCAAAACCTTGTTCAGAGATGTTCCACCTGATGTGATCTTTGAATTTCTGAAAGAGATTGACATTTGTCATCTGATCTGAATTCTTACGGTGGAAAGATTTTTAACAAAATTTCGGGTGTGTTTTAAGAAGATGTACTTTAAAGGGTTGTGTGAATAAATGGCTTGTGAGTTTACTTCAACGCGGTGAGAGCCTTGATATTGCCCTTTGCGGTCAGCTGGGCTGTATGCAGCATTACCTTACCTTACCTTCGTCCTCGGTATTTTCGTTCAGCGTAAAAGGCATCGTGTGTAAAAGGCATCGTGTGTAAAAGGCATCGTGTGTAAAAGGCATCGTGTGTAAAAGGCATCGTGTGTCCAGCTTGTGCACTGTCCGCTGTTGCACGCCGCCGTCGGCACAGAAATGCTGAAGTAGTGCTGAATTCTCTCTCCCAAGACACGTCAATTTTGCACCCATCACCCCATAGAGAATGACACAACGGCGTTTGACTGAACACGCATAACGTCTGTTCACGCCTGTTAGGCCTATCACCCCATAGAGAATGACACAACGGCGTTTGACTGAACACGCATAACGTCTGTTCACGCCTGTTAGGCCTATCACCCCATAGAGAATGACACAACGGCGTTTGACTAAACACGCATAACGTCTGTTCACGCCTGTTAGGCCTATCACCCCATAGAGAATGACACAACGGCGTTTGACTGAACACGCATAACGTCTGTTCAGCCCTGTTAGGCCTATCACCCCATAGAGAATGACAACGGCGTTTGACTGAACACGCATAACGTCTGTTCAGCCCTGTTAGGCCTATCACCCCATAGAGAATGACAACGGCGTTTGACTAAACACGCATAACGTCTGTTCAGCCCTGTTAGGCCTATCACCCCATAAAGAATGACACAACGGCGTTTGACTGAACACGCATAACGTCTGTTCAGCCCTGTCAGGTAGAACCGGTAATTGGTGAACAGAGTGATGGCTGGTGACTGGTCCTATTCTCAAGAATCCGTTACTGCCAATCTCTCTGTCTGTCGGTCGGTCTGTATGTCCATCAGTCTATCTGTCTATCCATCTGTCTGCCTGTCTTACTGTCGGTCTGACTGCCTATCTATCCATCTCTCTCTCTCTCTCTCTCTCTCTCTCTCTCTCTCTCTCTCTCTCTCTCTCTCTCTCTCTCGCTAGCTATCTACCTACCTACCTCTGCCTGTCTTTGTGTCGGTCTGTCTGCCTGTGTATGTATGTATGTATGTATGTATGTATGTATGTATGTATGTCTATCTATCTGTCTGTCTATCTATCTACCTATCTGCCCTCCTACCTGCCTGCCTCTCTACCTACCTATCCCTGCCTGTCTTTGTGTCTGTCTGTCTGCATATGTATGCATGTATGTATGTGTGTATTCATCCATCTGTCTGTTTGCCTGTCTGTCTATCTTTCTGTTTCCTTATTTGATGATCTTGAAGAATGGCCACAGCTACAATTCTTCTTATTCACTATATAAGCCATAACCATGCTACTATTTCTGTTCAACTAAGGATACACTTTCGACGAAAGTGCTAATACAGAAATCCGTCTCATCCAAATTCAATTGTATAATGTTAGCTCCTAGACCCATCAGACTCGAAGCGGACCACACCAAATGTGATCAGTTTGAGCCTATGAAGTGTATTATGAAATTGCAGGCTGTGCGAACACTAAGCCACTTCATTAAGTCAGCTCTGATGCCACCCCCCCCCCCCCCCAAGCCATATTATTCCAGAGAAATGTACATTTTCAGCGGCATATGTGACAAAAATTATGTTATATCCGAATCATGACGTCAATACGATGATTCGTCATGATTCAGTTTGTCTGAGACACTGACTTGGATTCTTGAATTGCCAAGAACTGCAAATTCTGTGTTAGGGTAGCTGAGATTCATCCGTGGGCATACAAAATGTGTGTGTATGTGTGTGTGTGTGTGTGTGTGTGTGTGTGTGTGTGTGTGTGTGTGTGTGTGTGTGTGTGTTCAAAATATGTTTGTTGATTGTGGTCCGTAGCTGTTGCTACAAAGCATGAACAATATTCACACTGCATATGCAGACATCTCACTCATCGAAACCACTGCGAGGCCCTGTATTCTATTAAATGGCATGATCTCAAAGGTGAAAGGGAAACAGAGGGCGGGGGGGGGGGGGGGGGGGGGGGGGGGGGGAGGGGGGGGCACCTGAATTTTCACAAAAACACTTTAACTGATGGAACAAGCGCACATTAAATTTTCCTAGAGGCTGAAACACAATTCTTAAAGCATCAAAAACAAAGTTCACAGATGTCAAAATTTAAGGTCAGAGTTAAGGGTAGGTTGCAGTTCCATAGCACAATGGCCTCAGGCACAGCAACCTGTAGAAGGTTCACTGTGTCTATAGCCACAGGGCAGCAACCTGTAGACGGTTCACTGTGTCTGAGAGACGATGACCACAGGGACAGCAAACTGTAGAAGGTTCACTGTGTCTGAGAGACAATGGCCACAGGGCAGCAAACTGTAGAAGGTTCACTGTGTCTGAGAGACAATGGCCACAGGGCAGCAAACTGTAGAAGGTTCACTGTGTCTGAGAGACAATGACCACAGGGACAGCAAACTGTAGAAGGTTCACTGTGTCTGAGAGACAATGGCCACAGGGCAGCAAACTGTTGATGGTTCACTGTGTCTGAGAGACAATGGCCACAGGGCAGCAAACTGTAGAAGGTTCACTGTGTGTGAGAGACAATGACCACAGGGCAGCAACCTGTAGAAGGTTCACTGTGTCTATGGCCACAGGGCAGCAACCTGTAGAAGGTTCACTGTGTCTGAGAGACAATGACCACAGGGCAGCAAACTGTTGATGGTTCACTGTGTCTGAGAGACAATGGCCACAGGGACAGCAAACTGTAGAAGGTTCACTGTGTCTGAGAGACAATGGCCACAGGGCAGCAAACTGTAGAAGGTTCACTGTGTCTGAGAGACAATGGCCACAGGGCAGCAAACTGTAGAAGGTTCACTGTGTCTGAGAGA
This sequence comes from Conus canariensis, assembly GCA_033310375.1. NCBI lineage: Eukaryota > Metazoa > Mollusca > Gastropoda > Neogastropoda > Conidae > Conus > Conus canariensis. The sequence goes on along the minus strand of CM065742.1, from coordinate 545,144 downwards.
CAATGGCCACAGGGCAGCAAACTGTAGAAGGTTCACTGTGTCTGAGAGACAATGGCCACAGGGACAGCAAACTGTAGAAGGTTCACTGTGTCTGAGAGACAATGGCCACAGGCCAGCAAACTGTAGAAGGTTCACTGTGTCTGAGAGACAATGGCCACAGGGACAGCAACCTGTAGAAGGTTCACTGTGTCTGAGAGACAATGGCCACAGGGACAGCAAACTGTAGAAGGTTCACTGTGTGTGAGAGACAATGGCCACAGGGCAGCAAACTGTTGATGGTTCACTGTGTCTGAGAGACAATGGCCACAGGGACAGCAAACTGTAGAAGGTTCACTGTGTCTGAGAGACAATGGCCACAGGGACAGCAAACTGTAGAAGGTTCACTGTGTCTGAGAGACACAATGGCCACAGGGCAGCAACCTGTAGAAGGTTCAATGTGTCTGAGAGACAATGACCACAGGGCAGCAAACTGTAGAAGGTTCACTGTGTCTGAGACGGGCGGAACCCAGACCTCTCCTTCCGCTGCCTTAACCTTTCTTTTTTTTTTCTGTCCCATCTTGTGTGCCGCCTCAGTGGCATTGCACCTACGCCGCTAATTCCGACCCCTCTGTCCACAGCCAACAGTCCGGCCCCCCTGTCCACAGCCAACAGTCCGGCCCCCCTGTCCACAGCCAACAGTCCGGCCCCCCTGTCCACAGCCAACAGTCCGGCCCCCCCTGTCCACAGCCAACAGTCCAGCCCCCCTGTCCACAGCCAACAGTCCGGCCCCCCCTGTCCACAGCCAACAGTCCAGCCCCCCTGTCCACAGCCAACAGTCCGGCCCCCCCTGTCCACAGCCAACAGTCCGCCCCCATGTCCACAGCCCACAGTCCGGTCCCCCTGTCCACAGCCCACAGTCCGGCCCCCCTGTCCACAGCCCACAGTCCGGCCCCCCTGTCCACAGCCCACAGTCCGGCCCCCCTGTCCACAGCCAACAGTCCGGCCCCCCTGTCCACAGCCAATAGTCTAGCCCCCATGTCCACAGCCAACAGTCCGGCCCCCCTGTCCACAGCCCACAGTCTGGCCCCCCTGTCCACAGCCAACAGTCTGGCCCCCCTGTCCACAGCCAACAGTCTGGCCCCCCTGTCCACAGCCCACAGTCTGGCCCCCCTGTCCACAGCCAACAGTCCGGCCCCCCTGTCCACAGCCAACAGTCTGGCCCCCCTGTCCACAGCCAACAGTCTGGCCCCCCTGTCCACAGCCCACAGTCTGGCCCCCCTGTCCACAGCCAACAGTCCAGCCCCCCTGTCCACAGCCCACAGTCCGGCCCCCCTGTCCACAGCCAACAGTCCAGCCCCCCTGTCCACAGCCCACAGTCCGGCCCCCCTGTCCACAGCCAACAGTCCAGCCCCCTGTCCACAGCCCACAGTCCAGCCTCCCTGTCCACAGCCAACAGTCCAGCCCCCCTGTCCACAGCCCACAGTCCAGCCTCCCTGTCCACAGCCAACAGTCCAGCCCCCCTGTCCACAGCCCACAGTCCGGCCTCCCTGTCCACAGCCAACAGTCCAGCCCCCCTGTCCACAGCCAACAGTCCGGCCCCCCTGTCCACAGCCAACAGTCCAGCCCCCCTGTCCACAGCCCACAGTCCGGCCCCCTGTCCACAGCCCACAGTCCGGCCCCCCTGTCCACAGCCAACAGTCCGGCCCGGTCCATCTCGCCGCAGCCCCGGCACCGGCCCATGTCCTGAATGAATCATGCTTCCTTACTAATGGTCTGACAGAAAGGGTTCTCCAGCCGGGAAATCTCACCCAACGAGTGGTTCAAAGCCACGACCGTCAGCTGTACAGGAAAACGCTAAAAAAAAAAAGTATCACTTTCCGAAGCTAAAAAGAATATTTCGAGTAGTAAAAGCAGCCAACACAGTGTTATTGCAAATTTTCGGTTTGTTTAAAACCTTCCTCAAGCTGGAACCCAGAAGCAAAAAAGTAAAAAGCACACATATAGCATTTCAGCAACCTATGTCCTTACCACTCTTTCTTTTCCTTGTCTACCCTTCGATGGCTGCTTTGGGCTGCTGCTGGAATCCGTTTTGGGGCCCTTGGTGAATGTACATGCTGAGTCATTAATGTACTACTAAAATATTCTTCCTTACTTGTTCTATCCATAAAAAAGATACTCCATCCATCTCGGATAGATTACCGCCCTTCGTAACTTTACAACATGCGATCTGTCTACACCTGCGAGGTTATCATATCCCTTTCTTTTCTGCTCATGGAGTGATCGCACGTCCATATTTGAAAAGTTACATGACTCTTTCTTCCTTATTATAAAGTAATATGTCGAAGGTCGAAAGTTCACTACTCTTCGTCGTTTCTGATCAAGTCGTCTTCTGCCCGCGAATCCTAAATGTTTTTACTTTTTCTTTCGTCTCATTGGCTGATCTTCCGTCAAAGTCAACAGCTTATTATTCTTTCTTGTTTCTAAACAAATGAGTTTCAAAGGGAGGTGACTGCAGGTGGAAATTGATACAAACTTAAAAGAAACTTGCTTTACTGCCAAACGAAAGAACCAAACAAGTTATAAGACAAGCACCTGTCTTAGTTACAAGACAAGCACCTGTCTAGTAATGTGTTCGTTTCTTTTGTTTGGAGGCATCGTCATTTTCTTTGAAGTGTGTTTGAAACCAGTAATCTGGGAACATCTGAAGAGTAATCACCCTCACCTGATTCTAAGAAAACCGATTTCCGGTACACATCTGAAATGTTATATTGATTACGCTTTCTTCTCATCAAGCGATCTGAAGATGAAGAAGCTCCGTGGTGCATTCCATGTTATGTACCATTCACAGTGCAACATGTTCTTTCAGAGTGTTGGGACTTGCACGATGTGAGACATAATCATTTTACAGCAGACTCCATGAAAACCTTCTTCAGAGATGTCCCACCTGATGTGATCTTTGAATTTCTGAAAGAGATTACCATATTTTTGTGATCTAAGATTTTACGGAGGAAACATTTGTAACAAAACTTCTGGTGTGTTTTTGGAAGGTATGTTTTAAAGAGTTGTGCAGGCTGCCTTTGGAAAGGCAAAGGCTACGGGAGTAAATCCCTAACGAAAAATCCGGAGTGGAGCCCCTAAGACGGCTTGGTGGTGAGTTCCATCATCACTTCGGCAGCTCCTGCAATCCAATCGTGGTCAAAATGTTATGCCCTGCATCCCACTTGGCAATAGCCGCTCGGACCGAGAGGGGGGTCGTGTTGCCTGGGCAACCCACGGCCTCCATATACTTCTTTGCCCAGGATTCATTGACTCCACCTCTCCTTTCTGCTTTCCCAAGTCCTGGGGCGACAGGCGAGTGACGACGGTGGCAGGTGGGAGATGGCACTGGGAGCTGCTAGTCACGGACCTGCACTCGGGCGATTCAGGGCAGGATGGTCGTCACTCTACTCACCGGGGCAAGAGTAGGTTTCGCCAGCCACCTTGGCGATGGAGCAGCCCTATTCAGGGATAGCACTGCTCCCCCCTCATGGGGAGGGGCCTAGAAAAGGTGGCCTAAAGAAAGCTTGCCTCATCTCATCCTGTCAGCATACCGCAGCTGACCGGATATCTAATAACGCGGTCGAACTCATTCAAAAAGATCATCCACAAAGAACAAGCGCAAGCACACTTTATTTGTTGGAGCCTGGAACATCCGGACTCTAATGGACAACAGGAGGAGCGACAGACCAGAGCATCGAACCGCACTTGTGGGCCAAGAATTAAAACGTTACAAAGTTGATATTGATGTACTTAGCGAGACAGACCTGGCAGACATTGGAGAAATCACAGAAGAAGGAGCTGGATACACCTTCTTCTGGACAGGAAGGCCCCTGGATGATAAAAGTGAAGCAGGAGTGGGCTTTGCCATCCGCACCTCGCTGGTCAAGAACCTAGAGTCTCTCCCAAAGGGAACTGGTGATCGTCTGATGACTATGAGACTGCCTATCCAAGGAAAGCAGCACCTGACACTCATCAGTGTGTACGCCCCCACCATGACCTACACCCAAGAACAGAAGGAACTATTCTACCAGAGCCTCTCAAGCTTGTTACGCAGTATCCCAAAGGATGACAAGCTTTTACTTCTTGGAGACTTCAACGCTCGTGTGGGCAGGGACTCCCAGTCTTGGCCGAATATCATCGGACCGCATGGTGTGGGACAGGAAAACTCAAATGGCCAGCTGCTTCTTACACTCTGCGCCGAGTTTGGTTTGACCATCACCAACACACTGTTCCAGCTGCCGGACATCCACAAGGCCACCTGGATAGACCCTCGCTCCAGACACTGGCACTTGATCGACTATGTGATCACTAGGCGGCGTGACATCCAGGATGTCCACATCACACGAGCGATGAGGGGAGCGGACTGCTGGACTGACCACCTGCTGCTGAGGTGCTAGCTCTCCATCTCCATCGCTAGCACCCACAGCCGTCAGAAAGCCGACATCAAGAAGAAACTGGATGTCCAGAAACTGAATGAGTCAATGACAAGGGAAACCTTCGTGACCGACCTTACGAATCAGTTCAATAGTTTACCAGATGAAGCTGAATAGAAAAGGCCTGGGTAAACTTCAGAAACACAGTCTACGACTCTGTCAGGCTGTCTCTTGGGCACCCAAAGAGGAAACACCAGGATTGGTTCGACAGCAACAACACGGAGATCGGCAGACTGCTACAGCAGAAGCACGAAGCCCACACAAGCTGGCTCAGCGACAAGGGATCAACAGCCAAGCATGATCGTCTCAAGCATCTCAGAGGCAAGGTCCAGGCTGAGCTGAGACAGATGAACGACAAATGGTGGAAAGAGAAGGCTGCAGAGTTACAACAGTACGCTGATGAGCACAATTCCAAGAAGTTCTTTTAAGGGCTGAAGACTGTGTATGGCCCCTCCTTCAATGCGATGGCACCTGTACGGACAGCTGATGGCACTCTGCTTACTGAGAAGAGTGATATTGTACAGCGGTGGTGTGACCACTTCAGCCAGCTTCCTGAATAGACCATCTCAGATCGATCAGCAAGCGATCCGGGACATGCCCCAACGTCCAGTTTTGACATCGCTTGATGACCCACCGACTAAGGAAGAAACCCAGAAGGCGATCAAGCAGCTCCAAATCGGAAAGGCACCGGGCCCTGATGGCATTTCCCCTGAGATCTTCAAGGTTGGTGGAGAGGCCATGGTTGACAAGCTAACTGAGCTGATGCAGCAGTTCTGGGGTGAGCGAGCAGTACCACAAGACTTCAAGGATGCCAGCATCATTCACCTGTACAAGAACAAGGGCGACAGAGCATCATGCGACAACCACAGAGGCATCTCACTATTGAGCATAGCAGGAAAGATTATGGCCCGTGTCATCCTGAATCGCATCTTACACCACTTGCTGGACGATGTCGTCTCCAAGAGCCAGTGTGGCTTCAAGAGCAACAGGGGGACAATCAACATGATCTTCGCTGTTCGCCAGCTGCAAGAGAAGTGCCGGGAACAGAATCAGAACCTCTATATCCTCTTTGTGGACCTGACAAAGGCTTTCGATACAGTCAGTCGAGAGGGTCTGTGGGCTATACTGTCCAAACTTGGCTGCCCACTGAAGTTTATCAAGATTATACGATCCTTCCATGACGGCATGATGGCTCGCGTAGCGGAAAACGGCACTGTGTCTGACCCCTTCCCCGTGTCCAACGGAGTGAAGCAAGGATGTGTCCTGGCACCAATCCTGTTCAGCCTCATGTTCACCACAATGCTGTTCTCTGCTCTCTCCAATACCAATGCGGAGATCAATGTCCGCTACAGATGTGATGGCCGCTTCTTCGAATCTTAAGGCGCCTGAAGGCCAGAAAAAAAGTTCTTGAGGCCCTTGTGAGAGACTTCCTGTTTGCCGATGACTGTGCACTCGCAGCGCACAACGAACCAGACCTGCAAGAGCTTGCCAGATGCCCGTCTGCAGCAGCAAAGGTGTTTGGCTTGACGATCAGCCTGCGGAAGTCAAAAGTGATGCTCCAACCAGCACCCGGCCTCTCTCCTCCAGAACCAAAGATCGTGATCGAGGACACGACCCTGAAGCATGTTGACAGCTTCACCTACTTGGAGGGCTGCTTGTCTTTATCGTGTGGCTTGGATAAAGAAGTGTCGAACAGACTGGAAAAAGCAGAAGCTTCCTTCGGCAGGCTTTGGAACAGAGCGTGGGGAGAGCGTGGCATCACTCCAAGTACCAAGCTGGCATTCTACAGAGCAGTCGTTGTCACCTCGCTGCTCTACGGCTGTGAGACCTGGACACTGTACATGAAACAACCGAAGACTCTGGATCAGTTCCACCTCCGCTGCCTTCGTAAGATCATGGGCGGGAGGACAGGATTTCCAACACAAAAGTGATTCGCAGAGCAAAGATGCCTGGTATCGAGGCGCTGATCATGAAAGCGCAGTTGAAGTGGGTTGGGCATGTGGTACGAGTGGACGACACGCGGCTTCTAAAAATGGTCTTCTTCTCTGAGCTGGCGGCTGGAACAAGGAACACTGGGCGGCCATTCAAACGCTTCAAGGACTGCCTGAAAGTATCACTGGCTTCCTGTGGCATCCTGCTTCAGGGCTGGGAAACACTTGCCACAGACCGCAGTGCCTGGCGACTTGCTGTCCACCAAGGAGTAAATAGCTTCGAAGAGAAGCGTTTGCAGGAATTGGACCAGAAGCGCCAAGCCCGCAAAGAGAAGAGACCTGACCCAATGACAGCGGTCACATGCCCAGAGTGCGGACGTATCTGTGTCCAGCTTTGGCTTGCGCTTACACATGCGGAGTCGCTGACGTCTTCGTCGACCACGACGGACATCCATGATGATGTGAATGTTTTATCCCATCTTTAAAAAGAAATGACTTGTGAGTTATTTTCAACGTGGTGACAGCCCTGATATGGCCCTTTGCGGTCGGCTGGGCTGTAAGCAACATTACCGTTACCATTACCAAGCGATCGGTCCGTACCTGAAAAACTGTTACCTGTCATTGTTTGTCATCAAGTGACCTATCCATATCTGAAAGTTGATCAACATTCCTTACTTCTATACAACTGATCTTTTGTCCACAACTGAAAAGTTATTGTCCTTACTTACATCTCATTACCTGAAGGATCCATACCTGTTCATTGTTCTTTTTCTTTATGACTCATTTAGTCATCTTCTGTCCAAATCTGAAAGGTTATTATTACGCTTCTTTACTTCGAAACAGCTGATCTCCTCTCCACATTTGAAAGGCGAGTACTCTTCCTTACTTCCCATCAACTGATCTGTCCACACTTGTCAGGTAATTACACCTCCTCATTCCTAATCTAGTAATATATCCACAGCTGACAGGTTGTTACACTACCTTGTTTTAAATAATCTTCTGTCACTTCACATCAACTGATCTACCCATCTCTGAGAATTCATTCCCCTACTTAAAGGGTTTTACCATTGATTACTTCTAAATAACAGATCGACTGTCAAGAAATGAAAGGTTTTACCATTGATTACTTCTAAACAACAGATCGCCTGTCCACAGATGAAAAGGTTTTAATCCTTATTAAGTTTACAAGTAAACATTTGATCTTCTGACCGCGTACGAGAGATGTTGCCGTCCCTTACCTCTAAACAATTGATCTTCTGTCCACATAGGAAAGTTTTCACCTTCTTTACCTCTAAACAATTGATCTTATGTACACATAAGAAAAGTTTTCACCCTATTCACTTCTAAACAATTGATCTTCTGTCCACATAGGAAAGGTTTTCACCCTCTTTACCTCTAAACAATTGTTCTAAGCTCCACAGATGAAAGTTGTTTTTTTTATATCCTTCCTCACGTCTGAAACTGATATGTCCGCACATGACATGTTTGTATTCCTCCTTACTTACAAGCAGGCGATCTTCTGTCCACATACTGAAGTTTTCTTTTACCAGTCTTTACTTCCGAATAATTGATATTTTGTCCACATCTAAAAGCTTACTACCCATCCTTAACAGATAATCCGTCTGCAAATGAAAAGTTAGTACTTTTCCTAAGTTCCCACTATCATTAGGCGATTTTCTTCAAACTATATTCTGTAACAAAGTGAAACAAATATTTAAGAATTGTAATCGATAATGAATAAGTGCACACAGACTCAGAGAGACACACGCACATGTGCAGCGTGCTTACACACACACGCGCACGCGTGCGCGCGCACGCACGCACACACACACACGCGCGCGCGCGCGCACACACACACACACACATATATATATACATACATATATACATACAGAGAGAGAGAGAGAGAGAGAGAGAGAGAGAGAGAGAGAGAGAGAGAGAGAGAGAGATTGATTGATCTTTAATACACAAGGATGGAGATTTTAGGCCAAAGCCTAGTCTTACAATCTGTCCTTGTCATGCATACATTATTTCAGCACATATCATTCATACTGACAATTCAACATAGCAACATGGTAATCTAATTCTACAATGATAAGCAAACTATTCATAAAAGCACTAATGAGATGGGGGATGGTAAAACAGAAGGAAACTTACAAACAAACAAACAAAACTACAGAGAGAGAGGTCAGAGGAGGGTGGGGAAGAGAGAATGGTAGGTAGGGGGAGGAGAAAAGGGATGGTAGACAGAGTGGGAGTGGGGATGAGCGATTTTAACGGAGTAGGTTATATGTTTAGACGATGTATTCAAAGTATGGTTCACAGAAGACTTTGCGAATGGGCGCTAATCATTGTAATCGATTAATTTAATTACTGAGACATAAAATGTTTATGCAAATGTTCCTTGAAAAGTTTTAAAGTATTCATGTTTTGTAGATTCGGTGGAAGTGAGTTCCAGACATATGGTCCAGAGTAAGCTAGGCTTGTTTTGTATAGATCAATGCGTGGGTAGGGAAGAAGGAATTTCGTCGAGCCAGAAAAGCTGTTCGATCTTGTAAAAAGGGCATTAATATAACATGACATAAGGAGAGAGAGAGAGAGGAGAGAGAGAGAGAGAGAGAGAGAGAGAGAGAGAGCGTTTTCCTGCTGAGCCAGATGGTCTGATGAGAAAACAAAGAAACATGCATTGTTCCGGTAATTTCTCACTGATGGATAAGATCCAGCTTTCTGCTGGGCCCACCTCTGACAAAGAACAATCACCTCTCCTAGGAGCTCAACAGCTCGGACATCACATTTTCAGACGGACGGAGATCGCCACCTCCACCACCCCCTTCATTAAACTTTCATGACATGAAAGCACTCGGCACTTGCGTTCGAGCGGGCCAGAGGTCCGTTGAGAGCGGGTCCCATTTTAATTCTCCCGTTTCCTACAAAAATGACGGACAGCGACACTGGAAACACAGGCGTGCGCAGACGTGTGTAAACACTTCCCCCTCTCGCAGCCGGCGAGGAGGAAGAGAAGCGGGAAAAATCGATACTCTGTGATGGACGACATTCGGGTCCGCTCTCTCTGCCCGTTTCCGATCGGTGTCCGCGCTGCCAGAGAGAGAGAGAGAGAGAGAGAGAGAGAGTTGGTGGGGGAGGGGGTGGGCGGCTGGTGGGAGGGTGGGGTGGGGTGGGGGGGGGATGTCGAAGCGAGGATGCCACACACAGGCAGAGGGAGGTGCGGAGAGGAAGGCAGTGGACAGCAGAGTCAGCCAACCTGACTGAGCTTGCAGGCAAAGGAAGTGGAGGCTAGGGAGAACCCTCCTGCTGGAAAAAAGATGGCTGCCGCATCCGCCACTGTCGTCTGCTGGATGACCGTTCTTCTCTTCGCTATCGTGGGAGTCGCTCAGTCTGGAACCGAAAAGAAGGTGAGCGCATGCTGTGTTGTCCTCCTGTCTTTCAGTCTTCGTCGGAACAGTCGTGGAACGTACACACACCCGTTCATCTGCCTGGCTCACCGGTGTTATGCGAACCGTTATGATAACGTGGATAGCACGGGTGGACAGTGCAGATCGAGGGGAAAAAATCCTTCGAACTACCACCTGCACGATGTAAGGAGCAAAGGATAATGGACATTCAGAGAGATGGAGGCAATCTCCTGGAGGGAATAGGAGAGAGAGAAACGTACTATCAGCCTAAAGAGGCGGCGAGAAGAACGATAAGAAGGATAACAAGAGGATGGAGTGCATTTGTCTCACATGAAGTGTCGCGTCACCAGAGCTGTGAAGTGTTTGTCTTCCTCCGTGTACCTACACAATGTTTAGAGATAGTGACGATCGATTATTGCCAATGTTGGTGTTATTCTGTATGAAACACATCAGTTTTCGTTCTTTCTTTCATTCTTTTCTTGTCGTTGTAAGAATAACTAGTTTTGGTTTTGGGTTCGGACAATTGCTGAATTCCAGGTTCATAAAGTATTCACATTTATGTCTGTCTGTCTGTCTGTCTGCCTGTCTGTCTGTATGAATGTATGTGAGAGAGAGAGAGAGATAAAGAGAGAGAGAGAGAGGAGAGAGAGAGAGAGTGTGTGTGTGTGTGTGTGTGTGTGTGTGTGTGTGTGTGTGTGTGTGTGTGTGTGTGTGGTGTGGACATCAGTTTCTGACATTAACCAGAACGATGATGCTACAACATGGATTGTAAGCCAATGTAAACGCATTTTGAAATACGATAGTAACAATAATAATGATCATGATCATCATGAAAATGGTAATGTTGTTAGAACTGTGCTAATGGTAGTTGTGATAGCAGTTCAGTTGCACTGCTAGTTGTTATAAAAAGTAAATGGTAGTGGTGGTTTGAAGGTGGTGGTGGTGATGATGATGATGATGATGATGGCAATGGTGGTTATGATGATGATGATGATGATGATGATGATGATGATGATGATGATGATGATCATACTACGACTGCTGCTACTACTGTAGAGATAATGTTGATTATATATATATATATATATATATATATATATATATAAAATATATATATATATGTAAAGTTCAATGCAAAACCCCATGCATTTGGTAATCGTTTATCTTATCACCCCCCCCCCACACACACACACACACACACACACACACTCCTTCTCTGTGCGATGAAGATTGTTAATGCTATTTTAGCTAAAATCCGACTTCACTATAACACACTCTGTAAATAGAAAACATCTAAACGTATTCATGTTTAAAAAAATGGCCGTAGACACTCATAGAAGAAACTTACCAAAAAAACAAAAAAAGAGAGAAAAACCCAGAACATTTATACATCGCCATTAACATTGAGAGGGAAAAAATAAAGCAGGAAGTACTGAAAATATAGATGATAAAGATTATGATGAGAACGATTAGAAAAAAATAAAGCAGGAAGTACTGAAAATATAGATGATAAAGATTATGATGAGAACGATTAGAAAAAAATAAAGCAGGAAGTACTGAAAATATAGATGGTAAAGATTATGATGAGAACGATTAGTATACATAAAATGAAACATCGGAACGTAAATTTGAGTGTTCATTACAACAATACAGCATCTGAAGGGTAGATGGAAAACAGATGTATTGTGATATAAATTGAAACAGACCTCATTACAAAAATACAGTATCTGAAGGACAGATGGAAAACAGATGTATTGTGATATAAATTGAAACAGACCTCATTACAAAAATACAGTATCTGAAGGACAGATGGAAAACAGATGTATTGTGATATAAATTGAAACAGACCTCATTACAAAAATACAGTATCTGAAGGACAGATGGAAAACAGATGTATTGTGATATAAATTGAAACAGACCTCATTACAAAAATACAGTATCTGAAGGACAGATGGAAAACAGATGTATTGTGATATAAATTGAAACAGACCTCATTACAAAAATACAGTATCTGAAGGACAGATGGAAAACAGATGTATTGTGATATAAATTGAAACAGACCTCATTACAAAAATACAGTATCTGAAGGACAGATGGAAAAAAATGTATTGTGATATAAATGTGAAATAGACCTCATTACAACAATACAGTATCTGAAGGACAGATGGAAAACAGATGTATTGTGATATAAATGTGAAACAGACCTCATTACAACAATACAGTATCTGAAGACAGATGGAAAACAGATGTATTGTGATATAAATGTGAAATAGACCTCATTACAACAATACAGTATCTGAAGGGCAGATGGAAAACAGATGTATTGTGATATAAATTTGAAATAAACCTCATTACAAAAATACAGTATCTGAAGGGCAGATAAAAACAGATGTATTGTGATATAAATTTGAAATAGACCTCATTACAACAATACAGTATCTGAAGGGCAGATAAAAACAGATGTATTGTGATATATATGTGAAATAGACCTCATTACAACAATACAGTATCTGAAGGGCAGATGGAAAACAGATGTATTGTGATATAAATTTGAAATAGACCTCATTACAATACAGTATCTGAAGGGCAGATGGAAAACAGATGTATTGTGATATAAATTTGAAATAGACCTCATTACAACAATACAGCATCTGAAGGGCAGATGGAAAACAGATGTATTGTGATATAAATTTGAAATAGACCTCATTACAATACAGTATCTGAAGGGCAGGTGAAAACAGATGTATTGTGATATAAATTTGAAATAAACCTCATCATTGTCATAAGCTGTCTGTCTCGTGGTGTGTATGTGTTTGTGAATAAGGCGGTGTGGGAAGCAAGGGAGAGAATACGAACAGAAATCTCTCCGATTGCCTTCCACTCCACCCACAGCAAGACACCAAGTCATGTTTGACAGCACAAAGTCCTCATGTGGCTTCAGTCAATAAACTTCTTCAATAGCACTCATTCATTCGGACAGTCAGACGTACCCATGGTTTTTAATCTGATGGTACCCATGGTACGCATGGTTTTTAATCTGATGGTACCTATGGTTTTTAATCTGATGGTACCTATGGTAATTAATCTGATGGTACCCATGGTTTTTAATCTGATGCTCCCAGGATTCACCGAAAGGGGGAGAGAGTGATGAATCCATCGGTGCTCAACCAATCACGACTGCAAATCCCAAACGGACTATGAACATGGACCAAATGGAATATCCATGTGTCTGTGGAAAGCGTTTCGCTGCCACCCGTGGCATGAAGATCCACAGAACAAAGATGGGATGTGTGAAGACTCATCTGAATGAGCAGCAGCACACTGCATCAGCAGATAAGACGTCGGAAGACCAAGGCCAGGATTTAAACCACAGTGCCAAGGACATCCACGCTGTTGGTTCGGATGAGGAATTTGCACAGGCCCTTGATTCCAGGCGCCTGAAACTCAACCTGCCACGAGCAAACGAAACTGAAGATTTGGAGAAACTGGATGCAAAAATCGTCCAAAGACTCGATGCACTGATAGGGAAAAGCACCCTGGAACACAAACTAGCCACATATGGGGACATTGTGTATGCCACATGTAGAGACGCCTATGGAGCAAAACTACCCAAAGAGAAAACACCTCCAAAGAAATCCAGACGCCAAGAAGAGATGGACAAGATCAGGGTCCAAAAGAAAAACCTCAAGAAGCAAATGAAGACCGCACTGCCAGCTGAAAAACAAGGCTTGGAAAAACTGTGGAAAGACCTGAAAGAAAAACACAGCGCCCTCAGCAAAGCGGAATCTGCGAGGAAGAGGAAGAGCAAAAAGAAGACACAAGAGCGCTTCTTCAGAGACCCCTTCCAGTTTGCCAGAACACTGTTTGAGCAGCCAAAATCTGGGACCCTAAGTGTGGACAAAGGAGTTCTTGAGCAGCATCTGAGGAAAACATACTCTGACTCACAGAGCAAAGCACCACTCGACATTCAAGGTCTGGTGTGGCCAACCAACCCTGAGGAACAGTTCAATGGCAAGCCTCCAACGTTGACGGAAATCAAGAAGGTGGTCGACAAAGCCAGAGCCAAATCATCACCAGGGCCAAACGGAATACCTTACCAGCTTTACAAGAAATGTCCCAAGGTGCTGGAGTGGCTCCACAAGCTGCTGCGATCGGCTTGGAGAAACCAGAAGATCAGCGGCCAGTGGATGACGGCAGATGGTGTGTACATCCCCAAGGAGCAAAACTCAAGTGACATCAGCCAGTTCAGGCCAATATCACTACTGAACGTCGAAGGGAAAATCTTCTTCTCTGTCATGGCAGCAAGGCTGACCAAGTACCTGATGGAAAACAAGTACTTGGATGTGTCAGTCCAGAAAGGTGGCATCCCAGGCGTGGCTGGCTGTGTAGAGCACGCCACAATGATCTGGGACGCAATCCAAAAAGCAAAAACAGAAAAGAGAGACCTGGACGTAGTGTGGCTTGATCTGGCAAACGCATATGGATCTGTACCCCATGAGATGATACAGTTGGCTCTTGAGATGTACCATGTGCCAAAGAACATCTGCGACATGCTCAAGAAGTACTTCAATGGCTTCTCAATGCGGTTCTCTACCAAGGAGTACACAACAGATTGGATCAACTTGGAAGTGGGCATTGCAATGGGCTGGGGGGGGGGGGGGGGGGACAGCAGAGGGACATCCGGAGTCATGAACCGGGTGTGGCCCAACCCCCCTAGAGTGTCAGGAGATAAGGGCCGAAACACTTGCTTGAAGGGGGCTTCTCTTCTGAGGATTCTCTGCTGCCACGCTCTCCACGAGTTTCTTTCTACTGATGGTACCCATGGTTTTTAATCTGATGGTACCCATGGTTTTTAATCTGATGGTACCCATGGTTTTTAACCTGATGGTACCCATGGTTTTTAATCTGATGGTACCCATGGTTTTTAATCTGATGGTACCTGTTGTCTTTAAGAACGCTTGGGTTTCTTGTCATGTTGCCGTTCGAGGCAATGCTATGGCCGCTCACCTTGCTAAAAAAAATACCACAGATGAAAAGAAGCCATATCATCTCTCCTCTACTCTCATCTGAACCCAGACTTCATACTTGTCGTCTAAGACCTCTGGCAAGATGACAGGACCACAAAAACATAATACATTTGTTCAGATCCGTCTGAAGTTTAAAGAGTTTCAATCACCTGCCGCAGGTGTCCGCACAAAAGAAACCGCTTTGTGCCGATCTACTCTGTTCATACACATAGGTACTTTTAAATGATGAGGTCCATAGCGCATACCATCTGAGGAGCAAATCATTATGAGAGGTCCATAGCGCATACCATCTGAGGAGCAAATCATTATGAGAGGTCCATAG
>CM065742.1:512500-515000 GCA_033310375.1 Conus canariensis | reverse complement strand
GTATAGTGATAGTGTATTTGGTAGTGGTAGTGATAGTGGTAGTGACAGTGGTAGTGGTAGTGATAAGTAGTAGTGGTAGTAATAGTGGTAGTGATAGTGGTAGTGACAGTGGTAGTGGTAGTGGTAGTGATAGTGTAGATGGTAGTGTATGATGTGGTAGTGTAGTTATGTGTAGTGATAGTGTATGTAGTGATAGTGGTAGGGTAATGTAGTTGTAGTGTATAGTGACTATGGTAGTGAAGTGATAGTTATATAGTGGTAATGGTAGTGATAGTGTAGTGATAGTGATATGAGTGTAGTAGTGTAGTAGATAGTATAGTGATAGTGGTAGATGACAGTGTACTGAGTGTTTAGGTAGTGGTATGAATGATAGTGTACTATAGTGTATGATATGTAGTACTATGTAGTGATATATGAGTATGATACTATAGGTATGGTATGTAGTGACTAGTATAGTGGTACTGAGTGATATGACTATCGAGTAACGTTGTACAACGTAATTAGTATGTAGGATGTATGTATGTATGACTAGTACGTGTCATATTACTGAGTTACGTATGTACGTATTCACGGATACTATGACTATTTACGAGGTAACACTGATACTATCGATTTACAATACTATTACCTATCACTTATTACTATCACTATAGTATTACTAGTCTAGCACTATACTATCACTACATATTATACTATTGTACTATCACTATTACTATCACTATTACATTACTATCACTATTGTAACTATCACTGACGAATTACTATCACTATATATACTATTACTATCACTAGTGACTATCACTATTGACTATGCACTAATTGACTATCACTATGACTATCAGTATTTGATCATTAGCGTACTATACCTAATCACTATTTACTATCACTATTACTATCACTATTACATTACTATCACTGATCACATATACTATGTACTATCACATGACTATCACACTACATTTACTGATCACTATGTTACTATCACTATTACATTTACTATCACTATTACTATCACTATTATCTATCCTACTACGATTACTATCATATTCACCTACTACTATTACATCACTATTACTATTACGCTATTACTATCACTATTACTATCACTATTGACTATGCTATTACTATGTACTATCACTATTACTATCACTATTACTATCACTATCACCATCACTACTACTATTTACTATCACTATTACTATCACTATTACTATTACATCACTATTACTATCACTATTACTATTACTATCACTATCACTACTACTATTACTATCACTATTACTATCACTATTACTATTACTATGCACATTGACTATCACTATTACTATTTACTATATCACTATCCCTATTACTATCACTATTACTAGTCCCTATTACTATTCACTATTACTATCACTATTACTATAACTATTCACTATTACTATCACTATCACATCACTATACTATTACTGACTATCACTATTACTATCACTATTACTATCCCTATTACTATTCTATCACTATTACTATTACTATGTACTATCACTATACTATTACTATTACTATCACCGTATTACTATTCGACTATTACTATTATTGATTATAAATCATCCATACATCTATCCATCTTCAATGTTTCCTTACTCCTCCTTTGTTCTGCCTTCTCATGTGCGTCTTTATTCTTCACCCTTTCTTCATATTCTGTTCATCCTCTAAAATAACAACCTCTGTTAACCCACCCTCACATATGATAGATATAATATATAGTAGATATATAGTGAGTATAGAGTGATAGATATGATATAGTATGAAGATATCAAACCTGATTGAGCCCTCCAGATGTGGCCCGTCCAGAAATGCCCCCCCCACCAGCCTACCCCAGCCTTATAACCAACGCCTGCCTCGGCCCCCCCACACCATGCCCACAACCACCCGCCACCGCCGGCCTGCAACGGGGACAGGGAGATCAAAGCGAAGCCCACTCTGACGTGTCAGCTTAAACGAGAGAAGTGCGTCATCGTGTGTAGGACGTCATGTGCGTGTGTGTGTGTGATGTATGTGTGATAGTTGTGTGATGTGGTAGTGAGTGTGAGTGTGTGTGGTGTGATTAGGTATATGTGATGGTGGGGTGTGGGTATGGGTTGTGTTTATATGGAGTGTAGGGAGAGGAGGGTGGAACTTGTTTGTGTAGTGTGTAGTGCGCGCGCGCGCGCGTCGCGCAAGCATGCGTGCGTGCGTGCGCGCTGCGCGCGTGTGTGTAAGTGTGTAAATGCCCTGCCATGGTAAGATATCTTTTGAGTTTCTTTTTAAAGCCCTGGTCCAACCCTATCCCCATCCCCACCCACCCACGCAATAATTCATTGTAAGACAGTCTTTGTGTCAAGATGGTCAGTTTCACTTCATGCCATAATTCATTGTAAGACAGTCTTTGTGCAAGATGGTCAGTTTCACTTCATGCCATAATTCATTGTAAGACAGTCTTTGTGTCAAGGTGGTCAGTTTCACTTCATGCCATAATTCA
>CM065742.1:375000-510000 GCA_033310375.1 Conus canariensis | reverse complement strand
ATATCACTTTAAAGTGATGCCTTCTCATAAAAGACTGGGAAAAATTCAAGAACAACAACACAAAATTCAAGAACAACAACAACAACAACAACAACAACAACAACAACACACACACACACACACACACACACACACACACACACACACACACACACACACACACACACACTGTCTAATATCACTTTAAAGTGAAAAGACGTTAAATCGAAGAACAACAACAACAACAACAACAACAACAACAACAACAACACACAACACACACACACACACACACACACACACACACACACACACACACACATACACACACACACACACACACACACACACACACACACACACAAAAGACAGACAAAGTGATGAAGACAGTTTCCCCACCCCACCCCCCACCCCCCACCCCCCTACTTGTGAGGCAGGTCACTGGACAGTACAGTATAAGTTCTGCACCAAAATCTTCCAAAACAAACGGGAATGCAACGAAGGGGAGAGGGCCGCTACCGTCACCACCGAGATCAAATCCTGGCACCCGGACATGGCCGAACCCAGATGTCGCTGCCCCACCGGCCTCTTCCAGATCGACGGCTGGAAGCGAGAAGGGGTGCAGTGGAAGTACTTCTACAGCTGCGAAAAGGTAAGAGGTATGGTACCACGCTGACTTCAAAAGAGCATTTTTTACTGGGGAAAAGGTAAGAGGTATGGTACCACGCTGACTTCAAAAGAGCATTTTTTTTTTTACTGGGGAAAAGGTAAGAGGTATGGTACCACGCTGACTTCAAAAGAGCATTTTTTTTTTACTGGGGAAAAGGTAAGAGGTATGGTACAACGCTGACTTCAAAAGAGCATTTTTTTACTGGGGAAAAGTAAGAGGTATGGTACCACGCTGACTTCAAAAGAGCTTTTTTTTTTTACTGGGGAAAACAGTTGTTTTGACCTGTGAAAACAGCTCTTTATTCCAGGAAATACGTTTATGGTTACCTCCCTTGATACGACAACAACAACAACAGCAACAACAACAACAAATAATGAACAGAAAGCCGTTACTTCCCATAAAGCGGCGAATTGTCCAGCCGTTACTTCCCCATAAAGCGGCGAATTGTCCAGCCGTTACTTCCCCATAAAGCGGCGAATTGTCCAGCCGTTACTTCCCCATAAAGCGGCGAATTGTCAGCCGTTACTTCCCCATAAAGCGGCGAATTGTCCAGCCGTTACTTCCCCATAAAGCGGCGAATTGTCCAGCCGTTACTTCCCCATAAAGCGGCGAATTGTCCAGCCGTTACTTCCCCATAAAGCGGCGAATTGTCCAGCCGTTACTTCCCCATAAAGCGGCGAATTGTCCAGCCGTTACTTCCCCATAAAGCGGCGAATTGTCCAGCCGTTACTTCCCCATAAAGCGGCGAATTGTCCAGCCGTTACTTCCCCATAAAGCGGCGAATTGTCCAGCCGTTACTTCCCCATAAAGCGGCGAATTGTCCAGCCGTTACTTCCCCATAAAGCGGCGAATTGTCCAGCCGTTACTTCCCCATAAAGCGGCGAATTGTCCAGCCGTTACTTCCCCATAAAGCGGCGAATTGTCCAGCCGTTACTTCCCCATAAAGCGGCGAATTGTCCAGCCGTTACTTCCCCATAAAGCGGCGAATTGTCCAGCCGTTACTTCCCCATAAAGCGGCGAATTGTCCAGCCGTTACTTCCCCATAAAGCGGCGAATTGTCCAGCCGTTACTTCCCCATAAGACGGCGAATTGTCCAGGCTGAACAGTTATTCAACGATGAAATAAGCTGAATATTCCGGCAGGTCAATTTCCTGCTAACACAGCTAAGCAAGCGCTCAAGGAAAAGTAATTTTCCTGTCAAAACGGCTCGTTATTCTGCAAAATTAACCTTTCCTCTGTGGAGACTAATATTAATTGGGGATGGAAAAGGTTTTCAACAACTATTTATCGTGTGAAAACATTTAATCGTCGCGTGAGAGTGACTGTTTTCTTCCCGCAATGGTTTGATGTTTCTCTGAGAAATAAACTGTTTTGCTGGGGAAAATAAATGCTTTTTCATTGATAATAGACTTTAGACGTTATCATGGAGCCATAAAGAAGAGGAAATGAGGTGGCGGGAAGATCGGGAGGGGATTGAGGGAAAAGTTACTGTTTAACGGTATTGGCAATGGTGAGGGTGAGGGTGGTGATGGTGATGAGGACGACGGTAAAGTTAGACTGCTAAAAAAAAAAGGATTTATCTGTCTGTTTGTGCCTTTTTCTTTTTCTTCCTTCCTTCCTTTTTTTCTTCCTTCCTTTGTTTCTTTGTTTCCTTCTTTCTTTCTTTTCTTTTTATTCTAAGCTTTTCTTTCCCCAGTCAGTGCCTGTCTTCCTCTTGTTCTCACTGTTTCTCTTTTCTTCTTCCTTCCTTTCTTTCTTTTCCGTTTGGTCTTTCTTGTTTTTAACCATTTTCGTTCTGTCTTTCTTCCTTCATGTGTGTCTGTCTGTCTTTCATTCTTCCTTCCTTTCTTTTTCTTCTTTCTTTCATTGTCTTTTTTCTTTTAATATGTTTATCCCTTTTCTTCTTTTTTCTCTTCGTTTTTTTCTGTCTTTTTTCTTTCTTTCTTGATTTCTGTCTGTTTTGTTCTTTTTTTTTTCCTTTCTTTTTTCTCTCTCTGTCTTTCTCTTGCTTTTTCTTTCTCTCTTTCATGTCATGTTTTCTTTCATTCTCTTATATTTCTTCTTTCTTTTGTTCTTTCTTTTGCTTCCTGTCTGTTTGTCTGCCTGTCTGTCTGTCCGTCTCTCTCTCTCTCTCTCTCTCTCTCTCTCTCTCTCTCTCTCTCTCTCTCTCTCTCTCTCTCTCCTCTCAATGCCTCTTTCTCTCCGGAAAACAAACCAGCATCTCTCTCTCTCTCTCTCTCTCTCCCCTCCAATGTTAGGACAAAGAAATGCTCGGTAAGGACTTCTAATGTTTGAGTTGTTTGTTTTTATGTATTCCGCAAGCCTGATGACCTTATGAAGACAAGGTTTTGTTTTCTGCACTAGTCTAGCTAATGATGAAGCGGACGGTGATGATAGATCTGACAGTGCAGGAAAGATTTAGAACAGTGAATATGTGTGCCTGGGTGAGCCACTTGTGTTTATGATCATGTTGTGACTTTTAAAAAAATGAAGAAAAATTACATATTCATTCTGAGTGACGAAAAAGCACGATATTATTTACTTTTTCTTTTTCTTCTACATGGCTTCTAGCCTCATCATTAACATTTACGCAATCCGTTGCAATTTATGCTTTTTTGCGTCATAAACTTTCTGTTTTCGGCGCTGCAAATATTCATGTATACCCCCTTGACATAAAGACTGTGTAGGCCATTGTCAATAAACACGTCTCTCTCTCTCTCTCTCTCTCTCTCTCTCTCTCTCTCTCTCTCCTCTCTCTCTCTCTCTCTCTCTCTCTCTCCTCCCGTTAAAGCACTCTACCCTCCTCGTTTTACATTTGAAAAAATTACAAATACATTCGATAATCACGACAAAGGCAAAAGATCAATCCATTAACTGAAGGTACAATGCAATATTCCTATCAAGTTTGTAATTAGCAAGATGTGGGCAAAAATCAGAAATATGAACATTTCTAGACATAGTGCACTGTAGCAATATTCCTATCAAGTTTGTAATTAGCAAGATGTGGGCAAAAATCAGAAATATGAACATTTCTAGACATAGTGCACTGTAGCAATATTCCTATCAAGTTTGTAATTAGCAAGATGTGGGCAAAAATCAGAAATATGAACATTTCTAGACATAGTGCACTGTAGCAATATTCCTATCAAGTTTGTGAATAGCAAGATGTGGGCAAAAATCAGAAATATCAACATTTCTAGACATAGTCTTTTTTTTTTTACCCCCTATTACTTTCAACAAGATTCTGAAATGGATATCAGTTTCTACGGAATTATATGAATTACATTCCCATACCGTGCACATATTTTTTCGGTTTTATAGTTGCTCTTTAATTCGCTTGAAAATTATTGAGGGTCAGGTTTAATTGGAAATGAAATGAGGCAGGGAACAGTAAACGGTAAACAAGTGGGGTATTTTTTGCTCCCATAAGAAAACCTAACACAGAGTAACTTTTATTCAAGACTGGCACAGCCTTTTAAACTTGAATAAAGTCAGACAAATACATAGACGAACAATCTAATAGTGGGGGAAAAAACAAGCGCAGGCCAACAACTGAACTGTTTCATAGTAATGACTTGGCAAAGATTTGGACTTGGGGGGGGGGGGGGGGGGGGGGGGAGTTTGAAGATGGAGAAACTGGGAACATGAAATTAAGAAAATATGTTACAGATATGAAAACTCTTCACTAGCTGCATAAGGGAACCATTGCAATCCCTTTTGAAGACAGACATATTTGTATTGCCTGCTCCGAGGCCTTTCATCCGCTGGGTCGGAACTCATCAGGGAGACACGGCTGGTTGTGTCTGTGCTCCTGGCGTCAAATAGAGACACACCACAGTCCATAATACTGTGGTGTTATCACCACCAAGGGTGCAAAAAAGAATCCAATAGCACCCCCAAAGCAGCCAGCGAAGAGTAGCAAATGAAACCAAACGAAAGTGTGGGGAGGAAAAATGTTGCTGAAAAACTAAAGACATTATGCAAATAATATAAAATGTAGTGGACAATCTTTGAGCCTACGCTTGAGGATCCACCCAAAGATGCAAGAGAGATCAAAAGACAAACACACAGATGGACAGAAACAAATATAAATAACCTCAATTTAATCAAAAGAAAATTGGAAATGAAATGAGGCAGGGAACAGTAAACGGTAAACAAGTGGGGTATTTTTTGCTCCCATAAGAAAACCTAACACAGAGTAACTTTTATTCAAGACTGGCACAGCCTTTTAAACTTGAATAAAGTCAGACAAATACATAGACGAACAATCTAATAGTGGGGAAAAAACAAGCGCAGGCCAACAACTGAACTGTTTCATAGTAATGACTTGGCAAAGATTTGGACTTGGGGGGGGGGGGGGGGGGGGGGGGGGGGGGGGGGGGGGGGGGGGGGGGGGGGGGGGGGGAGTTTGAAGATGGAGAAACTGGGAACATGAAATTAAGAAAATATGTTACAGATATGAAAACTCTTCACTAGCTGCATAAGGGAACCATTGCAATCCCTTTTGAAGACAGACATATTTGTATTGCCTGCAAAAAATATCCCACTTGTTTACCGTTTACTGTTCCCTGCCTCATTTCATTTCCAATTTTCTTTTGATTAAATTGAGGTTATTTATATAAATATGTTACAGATATGAAAACTCTTCACTAGCTGCATAAGGGAACCATTGCAATCCCTTTTGAAGACAGACATATTTGTATTGCCTGCAAAAAATACCCCACTTGTTTACCGTTTACTGTTCCCTGCCTCATTTCATTTCCAATTTTCTTTTGATTAAATTGAGGTTATTTATATTTGTTTCTGTCCATCTGTGTGTTTGTCTTTTGATCTCTCTTGCATCTTTGGGTGGATCCTCAAGCGTAGGCTCAAAGATTGTCCACTACATTTTATATTATTTGCATAATGTCTTTAGTTTTTCAGCAACATTTTTCCTCCCCACACTTTCGTTTGGTTTCATTTGCTACTCTTCGCTGGCTGCTTTGGGGGTGCTATTGGATTCTTTTTTGCACCCTTGGTGGTGATAACACCACAGTATTATGGACTGTGGTGTGTCTCTATTTGACGCCAGGAGCACAGACACAACCAGCCGTGTCTCCCTGATGAGTTCCGACCCAGCGGATGAAAGGCCTCGGAGCAGGCAATACAAATATGTCTGTCTTCAAAAGGGATTGCAATGGTTCCCTTATGCAGCTAGTGAAGAGTTTTCATATCTGTAACATATTTTCTTAATTTCATGTTCCCAGTTTCTCCATCTTCAAACTCCCCCCCTCCCCCCCCCCCCCCCCCCCCCCCCCAAGTCCAAATCTTTGCCAAGTCATTACTATGAAACAGTTCAGTTGTTGGCCTGCGCTTGTTTCTTCCCCGGTCAGGTTTAAGTTTACTAATTTTACATGAGTATACAACATATTTCTGTTTAATCCAAATCATGTTTTAAGCTTGTATGTACTTGTCTATGTCTGGTATTCCTGTATCTCAATGTTCGATGTTGTGCATTGTATGTATGTACTTGTCTATGTCTGGTATTCCTGCATCTCAATGTTCGATGTTGTGCATTGTATGTATGTACTTGTCTATGTCTGGTATTCCTGCATCTCAATGTTCGATGTTGTGCATGGTATGTTTGTACTTGTCTGTGTCTGGTATTCCTGTATCTCAATGTTCGATGTTGTGCATGGTATGTATGTACTTGTCTATGTCTGGTATTCCTGTATCTCAATGTTCGATGTTGTGCATGGTATGTTTGTACTTGTCTATGTCTGGTATTCCTGCATCTCAATGTTCGATGTTGTGCATGGTATGTATGTACTTGTCTATGTCTGGTATTCCTGCATCTCAATGTTCGATGTTGTGCATGGTATGTTTGTACTTGTCTATGTCTGGTATTCCTGCATCTCAATGTTCGATGTTGTGCATGGTATGTTTGTACTTGTCTGTGTCTGGTATTCCTGCATCTCAATGTTCGATGTTGTGCATGATATGTTTGTACTTGTCTGTGTCTGGTATTCCTGCATCTCAATGTTCGATGTTGTGCATGGTATGTTTGTACTTGTCTGTGTCTGGTATTCCTGCATCTCAATGTTCGATGTTGTGCATGGTATGTTTGTACTTGTCTATGTCTGGTATCTCAATGTTCGATGTTGTGCATGGTATGCTTTCTTTTGATTCAACTCTCTTCTAGTTGCAAAGTGTGGCGACTGCCGGTGGAAATCTAAACAAATCTGAAAAATTATCACGAAAACTCCGCCGAAAAAACGACAAAAGAATCACAAGACAAAACACGACGCGTTTCGACCTGTTAGGTCTTATTTAGCGCAAGATAAACAACACTCGGGACAAAGGAAATGAACGAGCAATCACTTCTCTTCATCCAATGAACGAGCAATCACTTCTCTTCATCCAATTCGGGGCACGATGGGCGATGAATACACTCTTTTCTTATGCTACACAAACTCATAACACGTTCTATGTGATTCTTCATATGCTACACCAACTCATAACACGTTCTATGTGATTCTTCATATGCTACACCAGCTCATAACACGTTCTATGTGATTCTTTTATTTCTGTGTCTGGAGGGTTTGGTAAGTGTCTCCATAAGAATCCAGGCTTAGAAAGTATAACTGGTTTCAACACTACAATTCTGCCCGCGTTGTACATATCTGCTTGGACTAGATTGTAAACAGATTCTTTGCCTCGATTAATTTATCTTCTGTATTAAATTTGGTCATTTTTGACAAATTATTGAAACCTATATGCTGAATAGTTTAAATTATGGGGGATTCCATATCACTTACTTCCTTTTTATCATTACTTCCTAATAGTTGTTTCTTTTCCGAATTTTTACTCTGTCCCAGTCAAACATTGATTATTATAATCGAAGTTTTGTTTCAGATCAGAATTTAGAAAGAGAGGGGATTCATTACCGCCAAGGACATAGACAAACAAAGTACAGGACAAGACACAATGCATTTCGACTTCTTGGGTCTTCTTCAGGCAGAAACAAATGACATTTAGGACAGTGGAAACGAAGAACGAAAAACCACTTATCTTCTCATATTAAGCGCACGACCAAAATGGCCGCCGGACGGAAACGAGGCCACCCAGAATTTTCTTTAAATTCAGATATAGTTTCAAACAGCTTTTCATATGATTTTTAAAGTTGTGTCGTCTGCAACCTGCGTAACTTTAAACTCTGTGACTGCTATGACACTGCCTTTCATGTCATGGTAGTCTTGAATCCTGCTCGCTAGTATTTCAGAGCACAAAATGAATAGACATGGCTAAACTGGGTCACCCTGACGACAGCCTTTTTGTATTCCCAAGCTCTGACAGACTTTTCTATTCATTGTATCATAAGTTTACATATGATCTTATATTTACTTTTTTGTAATAAGCTTAGATCCAGCTACACAGCTAGTCTCCAAATCCTGATACTCTCAGAACTTTTTTTCACATATTCTCAGTTTATCGTATCAAAGCTTTTGTTCAAAATCTCTTGACACTAACAAACCCTGGAGAGATTTCGTTTCTGGGTAATGTATTATATCATGTAGAATTCTTACATTATTTCCCATTTATCTGCCCAGAACGTATTCTGTTTGATCTTCATTTAATACCTTCGAAAGGACCTTCTTTATTCTGTTTGATCTTCATTTAATACCTTCAAAAGGACCATTATTCTGTTTGATCTTCATTTAATACCTTCAAAAGGACCTTCTTTATTCTGTTTGATCTTCATTTAATACCTTCAAAAGGACCTTCTTTATTGTGTTTGATCTTCATTTAATACCTTCGAAAGGACCTTCTTTATTCTGTTTGCTATGCACTTGGTTCCTGTTTTCTAAGATGTACTTAACAAAGATATTGATTACGAAAGAGAGGGGGTTAGCTACCGCCAAGGACACAGACAAACATAGCACAGGATAAGACACTGTTTGTCTCTGTCCTTGGCGGTAACTAACCCCCTCTCTTTCAAAATTTTGCTTCAGTTTCCGCCTCAGTCATTCTGTTTTGAAACTCAAAGATATTGATGTCTAATTATTCACATTTTTCTTGCTTTATCTTCCTTTGGTGCATATGTTATTATTTCTTCTCTGACTGACATTTCACATTGTGACGAATAATGGTGTAAGTGTAGTCCTCCTGGGGATGGAACCAGCTTGTGTTCTCCATGACAATGAAACGATTTCTTTATCAAAATTCTCTCATCTCTCAACTGGTGATGAAGGAGTCAAAAGAACATCTTTTTTCGGAACTGTGAAAACACCAAGAATGGCTCAGGTGAAATTACTTTAGTTTATCACTGAAGTGCTTTGCTGCGAGTGACAGACTGAAGTTGATATAGCGCTACACATGAAATAATGTATAAACAACACATAGACTGACACAAATGAAGTGCAATTTCCCAGGCAGAAGTGCACTTTTGTATCATGCATTAAAAATATAACATTGTTATAATTTGATAAAGATCAGTTGTCTGTTTGGGACGGCCTTTCTCTCTTAATCTCATCATAAGAAACATATTCTTATTGATCTGCTGGTGTCCATCATAAGGAAACATATGTCTTATTGATCTGCTGTGTCCTCATAAGGAGAACATATGTCTTATTGATCTGCTGGTGTCCATCATAAGGAGAACATATGTCTTCATTGATCTCAGCTGGTGTCCATCATAAGGAGAACATATGTCTTATTGATCTGCTGGTGTCCATCATAAGCAGAACATATGTCTTATTGATCTGCTGGTGTCCATCATAAGGAGAAATATGTCTCATTGATCTCAGCTGGTGTCCATCATAAGGAGAACATATGTCTCACTGATCTCAGCTGGTGTCCATCATAAGGAGAACATATGTCTTATTGATCTGCTGGTGTCCATCATAAGGAGAACATATGTCTAATTGATCTCAGCTGGTGTCCATCATAAGCAGAACATATGTCTAATTGATCTCAGCTGGTGTCCAGCGGGCAGAAGAGCTCTCAGATGATGTAAAGTTTGAGAGCTGCTCAAATCTCACTCCAGCTTGTTGACGTTAGCACTAGGCCTTCTGTGTAGTCAGTTAACCACTTGGGCACGTGGTTGCGTGGATTCTTGTTCCTATGCTGGGCCGGTTCTTAAGGACGAGAGGGACCCAATGTCTCTCAAGGTGACAGAACCTGGTTTGTACGAGTGGCTAGGATTCTGGCTTGACGAGTCCTCGCTCTTGCCCATTGAACTTGCAACAAAAAAATGTGAGGTCCCAGTAGACGCAAAGACTCTAAGACAAACGTATCGCCTTTAATGTTCTGTCTCCACTTCAGTTTCTTCACTCAGGCTTGAACTGGGTTTTAACAGATGGTAGGAGACAAGCAGAAACTGCGACACAACTGAAGGGACATAACTCTCCAAAGTAGTCAAATTCTCTGTGGTATAATCAACTATTTGCGTACGACTGACACAGACATAGTGCATTTATTAGTCACCTACTATTAACTATTTGCGTTTCATTAAGATAAACATAGTTATTGATTAGTCACCTACTGCAAAGCAAGAAGACAGTCAACAGCATTTATTTATTATTTCAACAGATTGTACCAAGGATTGGCATAAGATTATCCTATAAAAGTATAAGGCGCTGCATAAATACAAGGATTCGTAGTCTCAAGACATAGACACAAGATTCCACGCATTTTCTTTTATCTGGGTCAGTCAGTGGAACCTCACACAGGATCTCAGAGTAGGAAAGAGAAACATGCCACGATCAGTCTCTTTAGTCTGAATGCAAAATATGGTCTTGTCTTTTCTCTGAGGAAGACCAACAGGTCAAAACGTGTTGCATTTATTTTGTGATTTGTTTGTTCCTTCGTTTTGCGGCCCAGTAATTCTATTTTTCGTCTTCAGTTATGGATGGTAGAAAAGACATCATCATGCGATAGTGTAAAAGACTGGCAAGGATGACAACTCTTTCACATAAAATCACCGAATTGTCTACTTCATCGTGTGCGTGTGTGTGTGTGTGTTGCAGGCGGAGTGCACTTCCAAGAATCCGGATCCTGACGCATACAACGAAAAGCTGCCCTGTGCTAAGATTTACGTCGATCGTTACAAGACCACAGACAAAGTCCTGGAGGTGCAGTTCGCCTGCGCGTGCCCGCATGCCCACATGTGCCCCGCCCATCTCAAGAAGAAGGAGGAGCCCGAGCTAAAGACGGACGACAAAGGAAGCTACGTCATCAATTACTGCGAGCGTAACGTTAAGCCGTCCGATTCCTCCAAATCCTAAGTATTCCTCCAAGTGCTAAGAATTCCTCCAAGTGCTAAGTATTCCTCCAAATCCTAAGTATTCCTCCAAGTGCTAAGAATTCCTCCAAGTGCTAAGTATTCCTCCAAATCCTAAGTATTCCCCAAGTGCTAAGAATTCCTCCAAGTGCTAAAGTATTCCTCCAAATCCTAAGTATTCCTCCAAGTGCTAAGAATTCCTCCAAGTGCTAAGTATTCCTCCAAATCCTAAGTATTCCTCCAAGTGCTAAGTATTCCTCCAAGTGCTAAGTATTCCTCCAAGTGCTAAGTATTCCTCCAAGTCCTGACTATTGGGTATTCGGGGGTAAAAAAAAAAAAAAGGTAAGAAAAAAATAGGCCCAAGCTCGAAAAGCCCCACTTGCTAATTTTGTGAAGTTTTGCTTGAGGACATGAGTAGTTGAAAAGAAAAAAAGAAAAAAAAAAAAGAAAAAAAAAGAAGGAAAGAACGGAACCGTACATTTTTCAGACTCTGTTTTTGTTGTTTATTTTGGTTGTCGTAGTTGTTTAATTGAAAACGAAACTGTTTTGAAACGGCCAAAAATGAATGTGTTTTTGAGTGTGGATGACAATATTGGAGATGACGATGATGATGATAGTCATGATGGTGATGATAATAATGATGATGATGATGATAATAATGATGATGATGATGATGATTATGATGATGATGATGAAGGTGATGATGATGATAATGACGATGACGACGATGATGTTGTTGATGATGATGATGAGATGATGATGATGATCAAAATATAGACACATTTACCTCAAGAACCTGTAAATCTGAAAAAAAAAATCTGATTAATTGGATAACCTCGGTATGGGTGTAAGGGAGAAAGGGCTATTTAATGTGACAGCTTGCCTCAATAAACTGCATTCCCCGATACATATGGGCAATGCAATGTTTAAAAAAAGCAGATAATTATTCAAATAATCAGTCAGCATTTCATTTCTTACTTTGTAGGCTTGCTTTTGATGATGAAGATACAGTCACCCATAGACCTATGACGCTTGAGCACACTGTGTTTAAAGTATGTAAGGTATGAAGTTATGTCAATGATCATACAGTCACCCACAGACCTATGACGCTTGAGCACACTGTGTTTAAAGTATGTGAGGTATGAAGTTATGTCAATGATCATTAAACAGAACAGTTGCCGTTCTATAAAACCGTTTTCGTATTGAACGACAAGCTGTTCAGTATTATTCGACGTGGGGGTTACCTACGGAAGAAACAACTTTTTTCTGTTGGACCTATTATGTATTCATCCATAACGGTTTGAATTTGATTTATGGTTTTGTAAAAAAAATAATTTAAAAAAAAGCAAAAAAAAAAAAAAAAGCATTCGATTCTCTGTAAAGCCGGAGTTATGTAAAACAGGGAGAAGCTCTAGGGCGAGCCAGGTCAGCAGTGGGTCATAACAAATAAACAAAACAAAACGAAACACAAACAAAAAACAAAAAACAAAACAAAAACCATCGTACAGGTGTTTTGACCCTGAACTCGTACTCTAAGGGGGCCGGGCCGCAATCACGCCATGACATCTGAATACTCTGTTCCTATTGTTTTCTTTCTTTCTTTCTTTCCTTTTCCTTTCTGTCTTTTTTTCCCTTCTTGTTTGTGTGGGTTTTTTTTTTTTTTTTTTTTTTTTTTTCCCAAACTTTGATTCGAAACTGTACCCCCGGTACTGTTCAGCGGCCTCATGGCCAGATGACTTTATGACGATTATCTTAAAGTTATTGTTGACGCCCTCCCCCCCCCCTCCTCCCCCCCCCCCCCCCCCCCCCCCCCCCCCCCGCCACCATCTTTAGCGATGATTTCCGGTTTTGCGTACGTGTTCTTAGTTTGTTGACTTTCTCATAGGTACTGGAGCACTTAATAATAATAATAATAATGATTTCTTATATAGCGCTTAATCAAACGAATTTCTCTAAGCGCTTTACAAAGTCATACTACATTCACCCTTCTCATATACAATAATACACCTTACACCCAACTACAAATACTATTACTACAATAACTAACAAATCCTAATCCTACCAATGTGACATTCACTTATTCTTCAAATATCACTACAAAAACTTAATCCTATAACGTTCAATCATACAACAAATACATATAATAGAGAACATACACATACGCTACATTTGAAAAGGCCCAGACGGCTATGAGTTAGGTTGTACCCCCCCCCCCCCCCCCCCCCACCCTCCCCACAGCATTGACTAATTATGAGAAAATAGATGGGTTTTAAGTTTAGACTTGAAAGAAGAGATAGAATCTGAATGTCTGAGACAGTCTGGCAGTCTGTTCCACGTCGCTGGAGCTTGAAAAGAGAAAGATCTTTCACCAGTAGTAGTCCTGAAGCGAGTCATTCGCAGAAGGCGGTCGTCAGCACAGGAGCGTAGTTGTCGAGAGGGGGTGTAGATTTTAAGGAGATCTGAGAGATAAGAAGGTCCATTTTCAAAGAGAGCAGAGAAAGTGAGAGTTGAGATTTTGTACGAGATACGGTTTGAGACAGATAGCCAGTGAAGAGAGTGGAGGAGAGGCGAAATGTGAGCATGTTTTCTTGCTCTACAGACGACTCGGGCTGCATGATTTTGGATTCGCTGTAATCTTTCTATCAGGTATTTTGGAAGGCCGGCCAAAAGTGAGTTGCAGTAATCTATTCTAGATAAGACAAATGCACAAATGAGAGTTTTTGTAGCATCTGTAGAGAGAAGGTGACGTACAGAGCTGATTCTTCTTAGTTCTAAATAGGCAATCTTGCAAATATTTGAAACCTGTTTCTCAAAGGAGAGGGATTGGTCAAGTATGACCCCTAGACTGCGGACAGAGGTGGAGACAGAGACAGCACAGTCATTGATAGTGACAGTTGAAGGCAGAGAAGGATGGTTAGGCTGTTTTGTCACGAACATGAGTTCCGTCTTGTCGTCGTTTAGTTGTAGTTTGTTGGTTGTCATCCAGTCCTTCAGGTCTGCAATGCAGCCCCGCGTCCGAGAAATCAGTGAGTCAGTTTCAGCAATGGGAGCCGACTGATGAAGCTGAGTATCGTCAGCAAAGCTCTCATGCGACATGGCGTGACCACTGATGACGTCAGACACAGGACTAGCATACAGCACAAAAAGGACTGGCCCAAGTACAGAACCCTGAGGCACACCGTACCTAAGAGGAGAACTGTCTGAGTATCTTCCCTGTACACACACTGTCTGAGTACGTCCAGTCAAGTAAGAGATAATCCAGTCGAGAGCTGTGTCTTTGAATCCAAAGGAAGTTTGAAGCCGTGAGAACAAAATATTATGATCGATCGTGTCAAATGCTGCAGAGGTCTAACATCGCTAATAAGGAAACATTCCCATCGTCAAGCCGCAGAGGAGGTCATTGACTATACGGAGGAGTGCTGTCTCACAACTATGGCCTTGTCTGTAAGCAGATTGATGAGGATTCAAAAGGTGATTCTTTTCGAGATGTTCTAGAATTTGTTCCAAAACGATCTTCTCCAATAATTTTGATAGAAATGACAAATTTGATACAGGCCGATAATTCTTTAAAACATTTTTATCTAATGAAGGTTTCTTGATCAATGGACGTACCACTGCGGACCGGAAGATTTCAGGAACGTGACCAGAGGACAAAGAGGTATTGATAACATGAGTAAGATGGGGTAGGACATCATCAATGCACTGAAAGAGCAAGTTAGTGGGAATGGCATCAAGTTCACATGATTTAGGGCTGCATCGCAAACAAAGTTTTTTGACATAGTCTTGACTAACAGGACTAAAACAAGCCAAAGGAGGTCCACAGTAAACTTTGTCATTCAGAGGATGTACAGGTGCAGTAGAATCTAGCTTTTCATGGATAGTGTCAATTTTTCCATTGAAAAACTCTAAGAATTTCTGAGGGAGCTCTTGAGTTTGGAAGATGGTGGGAAGGGGGGAGTAGCTGACTTTGCCTAGGAGACTATTTGTGACATTAAATAGTTGCTTGGCCGTATTACAGGCCAATATCTTTGAAGAATAGAACAAAGTTTTTGCTTGATGAACAATGTCAGTAACATGATTTCTCGCAGTTTGATGTATTTCCCTGTGCACAGTCAGTCCCGTGGCGCGCCATCGCCTCTCAGCCCCCCTCCTCTCCTGCTTGGCCTCCGACAACTCGGGACCCACTGTGTTGTGCCATTGACACAGTGAGCGATCAGTGATCAAGCGCCTGCTCACTGGAGCATGCTTATCAAGCATGGCACGGAGGGCAGAGGTCAGCTGACAGGCCGATGGCTCGCTCGGTATGGCCGTGCTCAGATCAGATTTGAAAGCCTCTATATCGATAGCAGAAATTTTCCTAACTTCCTTGTAAGTCTTTGGAACGGCGGGCCTAACGATATCTAATTCACACTTCACAGCATAATGATCCGATGCTAGGTTATCGTCAACGGTTGAGGATTTGAGAAGATGATCACTTACCGCTGCACCGAGATCATAGCTGTTAGATGCTTTTGTTTCCTAGTTCTTTGGGATTTTTTTTCCATCGAGTAAAGAAAGGGGGGTAAGTCAGTGTAGTGCAGAGTGACTCAGCCTGTTCCTCTGCTGTCGGTACACGTCGAGAAGCATGACGTTCGCGATACTGAAGTCGTTCTCGGGGCGGCGAGGGTGGCGTCCTTGCTATAGTTCTTATATACTACAAGATGGTGACAGTTATTCTGGAAAACGGTGGATGGCAAACATGTTCACAGAACAGCTTGACAAGGATGACTTTACCCAGTACCCAAAATAATTGTTTTGATCTCCCCAACATGTAAAAGTCAGCTTTTGGTAAATGTGTGTATCTCTTCGACGGATAGACAAGTAGTGTTTGTGAGTAGAAGACCGATACAGTGTACTGAGGTAGTGTTGAAAGTGTTGTTTGTCCTGTCTAGTGTATAGAGGGTATTTGGTTCAAATGTTGAAACGAATGCCTGCGAATGTAAACACTGCACAGTATGAGTGCAATGCACATATTTGTGTGTGTGTGTGTGTGTGTGTGTGTGTGTGTGTGTGTGTGTGTGAATGGATACTGCGCGCAGACGATCGATTTAACGAAGAATTTTTTTTCGTTTTTGTTTGTTTGCTTTATTTGTGGTAACATGCCATCCTTTGCCCAAAATATTCAGTCTGCAAATGTGTGTTGATTTCAAGTATTGTTCTGCGATAGTGATTCAGCTTTGCTGTAATGTCTTTCATAACACTGGGAAAGCCGAAAAGAGAAGAAGAGGTAGGTTTTGTTTTTGTTCTTGATCAATTCAAAGTTGCAAAGTGTATTTGTCACATTGTTTAGTCCATGTTTCAATGTTTTAAAGCGTAGCTGGCACATTTTTTGTCCATAGATGCGGCATTTAAGGTGTAACTATTATATACCTTATCCATCAGTGAGACTTTCTGAAGTGTAATCATGACAATGCATTGTCAAGCAATATATCAAAGTGTGTTACAATACTTTGACTGCCAATGCCACGTCTCAAGGTTTGACTGTTACAACGCCTGACCATTAATGTAACGTTTTAAGGTGTAACTGTTACCACGCACTGTCCTATAATACAATGTTTCAAGGTGTAAATGTTACAATGCTTTGTCCATCAATACAATTTTTCAACATGTAACTGTGGCCATGCTTTGTCAATCAAGGCGATGTTTCAAGGTTTTGGATTTACAATGCTTTGTCCATCATTGCGATATTTCATGGAGCAACTGTTACGGTGTTTTGCCCCATGACTGCGAATTTTCAAGATGTTACTGTTATGACGGCTTATCTGTCAAGGCGAGGCGTCACTCTCGCGATGCTTAGTTCATTAAGGCGACGTTTTAAGATGTAACTGTTACAGTGCTTAGTTCGCCAGTGCGATGCTTTAAGGGGTAACTGTTACAATGCTTTGTCCATCAATACTACGTTTTGAGGTGTAACTGCTAAAATGCTGTGTCCATCAAAGTGAGATTTCAAAGCGTCACTGCTACAATGGTTTGTCCATCAGTGAAAACAGCAACTGTAGAATCATGAAAGGTTTGCCATTATAAAGATATCATAACTTAGGATAGCCGTAGAATCGGGAAAGGTTTGCCATTATATAACTTAGGATAGCCGTAGAATCATGAAAGGTTTGCCATTATAAAGATATCATAACTTAGGATAGCCGTAGAATTGGAAAGGTTTGCCATTATAAAGATATCATAACTTAGGATAGCCGTAGAATCATGAAAGGTTTGCCATTATAAAGATATCATAACTTAGGATAGCCGTAGAATCATGAAAGGTTTGCCATTATAAAGATATCATAACTTAGGATAGCCGTAGAATGGGAAGTTTGCCATGATATGGAGGACTGAGCTTATATCATAACTTAGGATAGCCGTAGGGCAGTGAGCTGTTGGAGACTGGCTTTATACAGGAGACTGGCTTTATACAGGAACTGGCTTTATACAGGAGGTGGCGTTATACAGGAGGCTGGCGTTATATAGGAGGCTGGCTTTATACAGGGGACTGGCTTTATACAGGAGACTGGCTTTATACAGGAGACTGGCTTTATACAGGAGGCTGGCTTTATGCAGGAGGCTGGCTTTACACAGGAGGCTGGCTTTATACACAGCCAGGTATTTTGGGAGGTAGAGCGCATCCCTCTCCTTCCGCTGCTCTGAGCACCCCTGTTTTCAGTCCGGCTCCCGTTGACTGCTGGGTAGCCTGAGCAGGTTCCAGCCATAGAATTCCGATTCCAGGGAGTCAGGCTCCCGTTGACTGCTGGGTAGCCTAAGCAGGTTCCAGCCATAGAATTCCGATTCCAAGGAGTCAGGCTCCCGTTGACTGCTGGGTAGCCTGAGCAGGTTCCAGTCGTAGAATTCCGATTCCAGGGAGTCCGGATCCCGCTGACTGCTGGGTAGCTTAAGCAGGTTCCACCGTAGAATTCCGATTCCAGGGAGAGGCTGCAACTTACCATTGTCAGCTCCGCAACCGATCGCATTAACGTTTGGATTGGGCGTTCTCTCTGTCTGTCTGTCTGCCTGCCTGTGTTTCTCTTTCGATATATATATATATATATATATATATGTATATATATATATATATATATACATACATGTGTGTGTGTGTGTGTGTGTGTGTGTGTGTGTGTGTGTGTGTGTGTGTGTGTGTGCTATTTGCTGCACCATTCTACGTCATAACCAAGCCTCACAAATCCGTAGCGCTTCATGTCGTGCTTTCCTGATGACGTCAGTGTCGATTTCCTCTCCACGTCCATGGCCGCAGTAAGTTTGCGTCACAAGTCATCGGTAGCGTCACAAGTCATCGGTAGCGTCACAAGTCATCGGTGTCGGAACGTTGAAATGGGCTGTCACTGGATGGATGTGGGGCGCCCTCCTCAGGGGATGAGGTGGAAGGGAAGGGGCGCTTACCCCGCACTGGATCCATCACTAGTTATGTATCGTGGCCCGTTGGGGGAGTAGTAAGTGGTGTCCCGCATATGTCAAATCAGAACAAGCGCGACTGAACGCCGCGCTAAAGTGACTGGAAAGCACTGCAGTGTCTTTTATGGTGGGTGGCCTCAAGGCGAGCTGGTATTGGTTGAACGCTGTGGACTGCCAGTACTGTAGCTGTGGAAAGGGGTCACTTGGATATGGCTGTGTGTGAAATAGCGGTATGGCGACACCGCTGAGAGGGGGAGGAAGACGAGAGAGTTCTTCACTCCTCCCCTTTCTCTGTGTCAGCTCTTCCCTCCTCCCTTTCTCTGTGTCAGCTCTTCCCTCCTCCCTTTCTCTGTGTCAGCTCTTCCCTCCTCCCTTTCTCTCAATGTAAGCTCTTCCCTCCTCCCCTTTCTCTGTGTCAGCTCTTCCCTCCCCCCTTTCTCTGTGTCAGCTCTTCCCTCCTCCCTTTCTCTCAGTGTCAGCTCTTCCCTCCTCCCCTTTCTCTGTGTCAGCTCTTCCCTCCCTTTTCGCAGCTCTTCCTTTCTCCTTTCCTGTGTCAGCTCTTCCCTCCTCCCTTTCTCTGTGTCAGCTCTTCCCTCCTCCCTTTCTCTGTGTCAGCTCTTCCTCTCCCTTCTCTTTCAGCTCTTCCTCCTCCTTCGTGTCAGCTCTTCCCTCCTCCCTTTCTCTGTGTCAGCTCTTCCCTCCTCCCTTTCTCTTGTCAGCTCTTCCCTCCTCCCTTTCTCTCAATGTCAGCTCTTCCCTCCTCTCCCTTTTCTCTCAATGTAAGCTCTTCCCTCCTCCCTTTTCTCTCAATGTAAGCTCTTCTTCCCTCCTCCCTTTCTCTCGTAGCTCTTCCCTCCTCCCTTTCTCTCAATGTAAGCTCTTCCCTCCTCCCTTTCTCTGTGTCAGCTCTTCCCTCCTCCCTTTCTCTCAATGTAAGTCTCCTTCTCCTCCTCCCTTTCTCTGTGTCAGCTCTTCCCTCCTCCCTTTCTCTCAATGTAAGCTCTTCCCTCCTCCCTTTCTCTCAATGTCAGCTCTTCCCTCCTCCCTTTCTCTCAATGTCAGCTCTTCCCTCCTCCCTTTCTCTCAATGTAAGCTCTTCCCTCCTCCCTTTCTCTCATGTACAGCTCTTCCCTCCTCCCTTTCTCATGTCAGCTCTTCCCTCCTCCCTTTCTCTCAATGTAAGCTCTTCCCTCCTCCCTTTCTCTCAATGTAAGCTCTTCCCTCCTCCCTTTCTCTCATGTAAGCTCTTCCCTCCTCCCTTTCTCTCAATGTAAGCTCTTCCCTCCTCCCTTTCTCTCAAAGTAAGCTCTTCCCTCCTCCCTTTCTCTCAATGAAAGCTCTTCCCTCCTCCCTTTCTCTCAATGTAAGCTCTTCCCTCCTCCCTTTCTCTCAATGTAAGCTCTTCCCTCCTCCTTTCTCTCAATGTAAGCTCTTCCCTCCTCCTTTCTCTCAATGAAAGCTCTTCCCTCCTCCCTTTCTCTCAAAGTAAGCTCTTCCCTCCTCCCTTTCTCTCAATGTAAGTTCTTCCCTCCTCCCTTTCTCTCAATGTAAGCTCTTCCCTCCTCCCTTTCTCTCAATGTAAGCTCTTCCCTCCTCCCTTTCTCTCAAGTAAGCTCTTCCCTCCTCCCTTTCTCTCAATGAAAGCTCTTCCCTCCTCCCTTTCTCTCAATGTAAGCTCTTCCCTCCTCCCTTTCTCTCAATGTAAGCTCTTCCCTCCTCCCTTTTCCTCAATGTAAGCTCTTCCCTCCTCCCCTTTTCTCAAAGTAAGCTCTTCCCTCCTCCCTTTCTCTCAATGTAAGCTCTTCCTTCTCCCTTTTTCTCAATGTAAGCTCTTCCCTTCTCCCTTTCTCTCAATGTAAGCTCTTCCCTCCTCCCCTTTTCTCAAAGTAAGCTCTTCCCTCCTCCCTTTCTCTCAATGTAAGCTCTTCCCTTCTCCCTTTTTCTCAATGTAAGCTCTTCCCTTCTCCCTTTCTCTCAATGTAAGCTCTTCCCTCCTCCCTTTTCTCAGTGTAAGCTCTTCCCTCCTCCCCTTTTCTCAGTGTAAGCTCTTCCCTCCTCCCCTTTTCTCAGTGTAAGCTCTTCCCTCCTCCCCTTTTCTCAATGTAAGCTCTTCCCTCCTCCCCTTTTCTCAATGTAAGCTCTTCCCTCCTCCTCTTTCCTCAAAGTAGAAAAAAACTGTCTCTTTTTGTGCAGTAATACGATATTTGGGAAATGATACCTATGCATAAAAAGATAGGAGAAATGCGTATACCTTTCTTGTCCAAGGTGTATAGTAATAATGTTGTGAAATCAAGGCTGTATACATTGAATACAAAGTTTACTTTAGCAGAGGGGGGGGGGGGGGGGGGGAAAGAAACTATTACAATTTCTAATATTACTTATATCTTAAGACTGATACCAAGTCAGGAAAAAAATCTTAGCATCTCAAACAATTTCCATGTTACATGTCCAAAAATGTCAAGCGTTGTAAACAGCGACTATTTCATTTGTTTGTAACCACCGTTATGTTAGAAGAGTAAGTAGGCTTCACGAATCTGTAAGTATAATTGAAACGTCTCTCCTTGGTGGTCACTGGAAAGAACGTTTGGTGCAGATTATACACAGGCCACTTGGTTCACCCACCGTTGTATCGTTTTAAAGATGAGGCTCCTCCATGATACATCCGCATTTAAGCATGTTGGGAATAAAATGTTTTAAAATAAACTTTTTACCATACCTTCAGAGCCGATTGTAATATGGTAATAACCTTGATATGGCCCCATGTGGTCGGCTGAATTTAACTGAATGCATCATTCGTACCTTTTTAACAGTATTAATATCTTTCAATCCTTGGTCTGTGTCTTGTAGCATAATGTTTGTAGACATCATTTGTATTCATGAACTTCAGACTTTTTTTTCCAAGACGTGAGTCTGTGCATGAGAGAAGGTTGAACGTCGGGTTTTCATATATTTGCATGCTGTTGTTTTCTTCTTCATCTAATACTAGCATTTGAACCCGATTTGTCTGGCGTGTACCACCACCCCCACCCTCTATGCAGCCCATCTCCCTTTCTGTTGCTTTCTGTCTGTCTACTCCCGCAGCAACAGTATCACAGGCTTTAGAGGAGGGGGGGGGGGTGACACGGGGGTGGGGGAAGGGGGAAAGGGTGTGTGTGTGTGTGTGTGTTGTGGGGGGTGAGGTCGAGAGGTGACAAGTGTGACTGCTCCCAAACATTCAGCTGTTAAAAAACTGACCTCAGGAGCAGAGGACCAAAGTAGAGTCAGCAAAGAAAAGGGGGATTGTTGTGTGTGTGTGTGTGTGTGTGTGTGTGTGTGCGTGCGTGCGTGCGTGCGTGCGTGCGTGCGTGTGTGTGTGTGTGTGTGTGTGTGTGTGTGTGTTGTGTGTGCGTATGCGTGCGTGTGTGACTAGCAGACATCGAAAAATACTGTCACTAAAATAGCGTCTATACCACTTGCAGTCTGGTGGGAGGTGTGATTGTCACTGGCTGGCTTTCCGCGCATGCAGCAAACACTCATGTCTGCCACAGTCAAACAGCGGTTCAAGTGTTATTGATTAAGCTGATTAATCTAATTTGGAGAGTGGTACCCATGGAAACATTGAAGTGTGACTGAAGTTGGGTACCGGAGATTACCTGCACGGAACTGCTGGTCATTGTGCGGCCGTTTTGATGTGAAGGTATTGCAGAAAAATACCCCTCCAAATAGTGCTAAAGATGGTGACATTTGGAAGAAAATGACGGGTATCTGAGATGATTGAAAGGAAACAAATCAAGTTAACTTTAAAATATAAAAACAAGAAAGGTAGTTTTAGATCCCCTCTTAACAATCAAAAATCCTTAAAGTAATGTTGTTTTCGATACCAATTCACCTGGCACACATTCAGTTAAAAAGCGGTTAGACAAAAGACACACAAAACAAAGAAGGAAATTTCCCATTGTTGTTGTCGTGTTTGGCTCTCTTCTATATGTAAATTAGATAAATGAGTACCGGAAGCAGCACTGCTGTAATGTTGTTTATATGTGATCGATTCTAGATGGAAGCAATAGTTACCTTTCTTTGTATATATTTCACTGTTTATGTCTCCCTGCATAAAAAATCCATACCTCTGTATCTAACAATCATGGGTTCTATTGTGTAGTTGATGTTGTCCAGTGGCAAAGGTTCCAAGCGTGTATTTTTCTGTCGATTTTCAGCATATGAAATGTGCATGTTTTACCATTACTATTTGGAAGCAAGGGACGGTAGAAGGTTCGTGTGAAGGTTCAGGCCCTTTGCGTGTCAGAAAAACCCCATGTAAACCACAAGCAAACAAACGTGAAGAATAAGAATGTAAAGGAATAGTGTGGGGTTAAAAAGTGTGTTCGATCAAGTTTTTCACGGAAGAAACTAAGTATATTTACGGAGTCTTAAAAAAAATTCTTTGCTTTTTTTTGTTGTTGTCATATGCGGCAATCGTAGACTTAAAGCAGTCCTTGAATTTGTACGAACGCTAGAGATACCAGAGATCAATGAATCTAGACAATGTAGGTTCAGACAATGTAGTTGTGCGGCTCCAGCGCAATGTCTGGAATGATAGACACAGTCCTGGTTACCGTACAATGCACCTTTTAAAAGTATAATGGAAAATAACCGGAAGTATGGTCCATGTAAAAAAAAAAAAAGCATAATGGACGAAAACATTATCTGCTGTACAGGGTCCATATTTCACGTGCATATGTTGTGAGCAATGTGTGTGACAAGAACACAGGCCTTTTATCATGCCCTGTTTAGCAATGAAACGGATAGTCCAGAAAAACACTTGTCCAGTAACCTGAAACAAAAGTGTTGCAGTTATTTATATCCACTATGTTGTGAGGCTGAACGTAGGTTAAACACACTGTTCTGGGACTTACTTTGAAACAGACGGATGGTTGCTATGAAGTTTGCAGACTGTGAAGAGTTCGTTGATCAGATGCTGTGGCTCTTTCTTCATCCGCCTGTCTGCTTTCCATTTGATGATGCATGCATTGCTTCTTCCGGTGGCGTCGTTCTTGTGACACAAGTGTGTCTGTTCCTTTTTATTTTTTTCACCGTTGTGTTGGTAACCATCGCAACTGGACATTTCCTGCATTGTTTAGTTTACACGTAACAGAGATCCCACCTTATAGAGTCATTATCTGAACATGCACTTTCACTGACACATTATGATTTTTTTAAGCATCTTTTCAATTTGATTTTTCAGCATGTAAATTGCTTCAGACTGTTTCGTGTTTACTTGTCAAATATAAAGCCAGGTTTTACCACTGCATGTAAATTGCTTCAGACTGTTTCGTTTTTACTCGTCAAAAATAAAGCCAGGTTTTACCACTGGAAGTCTGACGAGTGTCTTTTTCAGTCAGTGTTGTGTTACTGTTAAATTTAACGGACACACGTGCACATATGCAAAATCCTGTGAGGCACTGTAAGTATGCGCACATCAAGTCATCTGCACACCTGTAACAAATACAATCATTGGAGATTACATGCTTGCAAACTAGTCTGGAAATTCCACTTATCAGCACACACTTCCCCATCTGTAGGCCTGCAAATATGACAGGGAGAAAATGTACTACAATTGTTCTGTTATTGGAAAGTAAAGTTGTGGTTTTTTTTTTAGTTCTGAGTTTACGAATAACGAAGACATGAACCCAGAAACATTAGCTTCCCTCGCCCGCCCCCCCCCCCCCCCCCCTCCACATACATTCCAATACATATTCTCTCTCTCTCTCTCTCTCTCTCTCTCTCTCTCTCTCTCTCTCTCTCTCTCTTATTGTAGTCAATAATCAGGGCATCAATGCTTACCTATTATCCTTGTAAATGAAGAATTTATCTTCTCTCTCTCTCTCTCTCTCTCTCTCTCTCTCTCTCTCTCTCTCTCACACACACACATACACACACACACACACACACACACACACACACACACACACACACACACACACACACACACACACACACATACACACAATAAACAAAATCCAAATGAACATCCTGGACAAAACAGAAAGACGTATGCAGCCTGACTAACGCGAAAGAAAATGTACGTTTCTTCTATTGAATTGTGTAACAGATCAGGAGAATGAAGTACATGTACATTTCTACTACTGAATTGTGTAACAGATCAGGAGAATGAAGTACATGTACATTTCTACTACTGAATTGTGTAACAGATCAGGAGAATGAAGTACATGTACATTTCTACTACTGAATTGTGTAACAGATCAGGAGAATGAAGTACATGTACATTTCTACTACTGAATTGTGTAACAGATCAGAGAATGAGTACATGTACATTTCTACTACTGAATGTGTAACAGATCAGGGGAATGAAGTACATGTACATTTCTACTACTGAATTGTGTAACAGATCAGGAGAATGAAGTACATGTACATTCTACTACTTGTGTAACAGATCAGGAGAATGAAGTACATCACTGACATCAAAACAACAGACTGACATAAACATACGGTGGCAAGATCAGTCAGTGGCTAACACCCACACCTTGGAGATGATGGGGTTGTAAGTTTGACAGTTCGTGGCTAACACCCACACCTTGGAAACGATGGGGTTGTAAGTTTTCGTGGCTAACACCCACACCTTGGAAACGATGGGGTTGTAAGTTTGACAGTTCGTGGCTAACACCCACACCTTGGAAACGATGGGGTTGTAAGTTTGACAGTTCGTGGCTAACACCCACACCTTGGAAACGATGGGGTTGTAAGTTTGACAGTTCGTGGCTAACACCCACACCTTGGAAACGATGGGGTTGTAAGTTTGACAGTTCGTGGCTAACACCCACACCTTGGAAACGATGAGGTTGTAAGTTTAACAGTACACACAACAGGATGTGATTCTTCTCCCCGTGTGAGCCACACTCGTGAATGCTGATATGGGTACAAGTTTCTTTTTTTTTGGATCAGGCGATCAACCATTGTTGCATACTCTCTAAAAAATAGTCCTGTTAAAGAAAATTCCAGCTATTAAACTGGTTTGACCCATAAATACACCCCCCAAAAAAACAAACAAACAAAAAACAACAACCAACCAACCAACCAACCAAACAAAAAAACAGAACAGCATATACACAAGTATGACCTGTAGACAACTGTACAATGCATACATCCAGTTTGTTGGGTAAAATACTTTGCAACATTCACATCCAGTCTGACAGGTGGACAACTGTATATCATACACATCTACTGTGACATGATCAAGTGGGCATCGGACACATGGACCACTGTACACCATATGCACCCACTATTGCATATGAATAACCGTGTATCACACACAACCAGTCTGACAGGCAAGCAACTGAACATCCAGTCTGATAGGGAGAGGCCGTACATCACACACCTCCACTATGACATGTTAACAACTGCACAACGTACAACAAGTCTGACAGACAAGTATATGCACACCATAAACATTCAGCCTGACATGTAAACAAATGTACACCATATATCCATATATATCCAGTTTAATAAGAAACGACTGTTCATGATGATATACATTCTGGCATATAAACAATTGTACACCATACACATCTGGTCTGACAGGTAAAGAAGAGTACATCATACGTATCCAGTCTGAATGTAGCCAGCTGTGCGCTATGCATACCCAGTGTGACAGGTACACAACTGTACACTACACGCATCCTGTCTCACATGTAAATAACTGTGTGTCAAATGCATTCAGACTCAACTATGCATCATGCACTGTATCAAATGCAT
The DNA here is from genome assembly GCA_033310375.1 of Conus canariensis. NCBI lineage: Eukaryota > Metazoa > Mollusca > Gastropoda > Neogastropoda > Conidae > Conus > Conus canariensis. The sequence goes on along the minus strand of CM065742.1, from coordinate 483,898 downwards.
TCAGATTCAACTATGCATCATGCACATCCCATCTGACATGTAAACAACTGTATGTAATACGCATCCAGTCTGATAGGTCAAAACACTACATCAAATCATCCAGTCTGACATGTTAACAACTGTATGTAATACACATCCAGTCTGACAGGTCAAAACACTACATCAAACTCATCCAGTCTGACATGTTAACAACTGTATGTAATACACATCCAGTCTGACAGGTCAAAACACTACATCAAACTCATCCAGTCTGACATGTTAACATCTGTATGTAATACACATCCAGTCTGACAGGTCAAAACACTACATCAAACTCATCCAGTCTGACATGTTAACAACTGTATGTAATACACATCCAGTCTGACAGGTCAAAACACTACATCAAACTCATCCAGTTTGACATGTAAACAACTGTATGTAATACACATCCAGTCTGACAGGTCAAAACACTACATCAAACTCATCCAGTCTAACATGTAAACAACTGTATGTAATACACATCCAGTCTGACAGGTCAAAACACTACATCAAACTCATCCGGTCTGACATGTAAACAACTGTATGTAATACACATCCAGTCTGACATGTAAACAACTGCTCATCATACACATCAAGTCTGACATGTAGCACATCCAGTTTGATACATAAACCACTGTATGTATTACGCATCCAGTCTGATACATAAACCACTGTATGTATTACGCATCCAGTCTGATACATAAACCACTGTATGTATTACGCATCCAGTCTGATACATAAACCACTGTATGTATTACGCATCCAGTCTTGCAGGCAGACAGCAGTAATTCATACACATATCACATCTGACAATAATTCATACACATATCACATCTGACAGTAATTCATACACATATCACATCTGACAGGTAAGCGATTATGTATCCTACAGGTCCAGTCTTACATGTAAACAACTCCACAGCGTATACATTCAGTCTGACAGATAAACAATTGTAACAAACAAATCCAGTCTGCCATGTAAACAACTGTACACCCTAACATCCAGTCTGACAGACAAACAACTATACACATCCAGTGGTGATAGGAAGACTGATCAAGAGCCCTGGAGGGTGGTATGGTACCTCTTTGAAAGCCACAAGGTTGGGAAACAAAAGCAAACAAATGGTATACAATGTACGTCATTGTCAAATACAAGGTGTGGGGTTTGCAGTTCATTCTGATCCTGAAGTTCACGATATTCACAATAACACAGTGGAGTTACTGGAGGACAACATCAACAACTACACATGAAAACAGTTTGGTGTCCCTCCACAGTGGAGTTACTGGAGGACAACATCAACAACTACACATGGAAACAGTTTGGTGTCCCTCCACAGTGGAGTTACTGGAGGACAACATCAACAACTACACATGGAAACAGTTTGGTGTCCCTCCACAGTGGAGTTACTGGAGGACAACATCAACAACTACACATGGAAACAGTTTGGTGTCCCTCCACAGTGGAGTTACTGAGGACAACATCAACAACTACACATGGAAACTGTTTGGTGTCCCTCCACAGTGGAGCTACTGGAGGACAACATCAACAACTACACATGGAAACAGTTTGGTGTCCCTCCACAGTGAAGTTACTGGAGGACAACATCAACAACTACATATGGAAACAGTTTGGTGTCCCTCCACAGTGAAGTTACTGGAGGACAACATCAACAACTACACATGGAAACAGTTTGGTGTCCCTCCTGGTCTCTCTGAAGTTGCACTCTGCTGTCTCTAAGTAAAGCTAAGGTATCACTATAATAGATCCTTGAGGAAGTACCAAAAGGGTAAATGGTTTACTGAACGTGCTTCAGGACTCGGGAGGCAGGGTTTGGGGATAAATCCAGCCTAAGCCGACGACTGATAAAAATGGAAAGTTCAGGAGGCAGTGGATGTGACAAAGAAAACTCTCAAGACCAGGGAAAAAGCAGGACGTATACACAGCAAGAAGAAGTGAGTGAGATCATCAGAAATGAAGTGGTGGTCAAAGGCAAAAGGGAAAGCACAGAGACACGGTAATGCAAGACTTGCAGAAAGAAGGGCATGTCCAGAGAATAGCGAGACACGGTAATGCCAGACTTGAAGAAAGAAGGGCATGTCCAGACAATACAGGACGCAGTCCAGCAAGGCCAGCAGGGGCAGTAGGCTACGTGGGAGAACAAGCCAAAGGATGCCATTAACGTGATGCAAAACAGACTGCAATGTGGTACAATGCAAACAATACAATGTAAATCATGTGCGCAATTATCACAACACAATACGAACTTTACGATGCAAGAAATACAATAAGAACAAACGATACAAACATACAGTTTAATACAATGCAATATGGATATTACAACCTGATCCAAATTTAAAATGCATGCGGCGCAATGCAAACAATAGAATGCGAGTGATGTAGCACAAGCAATACGATGTGATACAAGCAATACACGCCCAACAATGGATACAAACAATGCAATATGAAACAAGACATACATATCATACAAGTAACATCAAACAAACAATACAACTCTAACAATTGTCTTTCAGTTTCGGGTCAGTTTTTCCTAAGGTGTGTTGATGTATCAAAGCTATCTTCTCTGCCCCTTCTCCTCTTCGTTGATTGATCAAGGCTATCTTCTCCTCTTCGTTGATTGATCAAGGCTATCTTCTCCTCTTCGTTGATTGATCAAGGCTATCTTCTCCTCTTCGTTGATTGATCAAGATTATCTTCTCTACCCCTTCTCCTCTTCATTGATTGATCAAGGCTATCCTCTCCTCTTCGTTGATTGATCAAGGCTATCTTCTCCTCTTCGTTGATTGATCAAGGCTATCCTCTCCTCTTCGTTGATTGATCAAGGCTATCTTCTCCACCCCTTCTCCTCTTCATTGATTGATCAAGGCTATCTTCTCCTCTTCGTTGACTGATCAAGGCTATCTTCTCCTCTTCGTTGATTGATCAAGGCTATCCTCTCCTCTTCGTTGATTGATCAAGGCTATCTTCTCCACCCCTTCTCCTCTTCATTGATTGATCAAGGCCATCTTCTCCTCTTCGTTGATTGATCAAGGCTATCTTCTCCACCCCTTCTCCTCTTCATTGATTGATCAAGGCTATATTCTCCTCTTCGTTGATTGATCAAGGCTATCTTCTCCACCCCTTCTCGTCTTCATTGATTGATCAAGGCTATCTTCTCCTCTTCGTTGATTGATCAAGGCTATCTTCTCCACCCCTTCTCCTCTTCATTGATTGATCAAGGCTATCTTCTCCTCTTCGTTGATTGATCAAGGCTATTTTCTCCTCTTCGTTGATTGATCAAGGCTATCTTCTCCACCCTTCTCGTCTTCATTGATTGATCAAGGCTATCTTCTCCTCTTCGTTGATTGATCAAGGCAATCTTCTCCTCTTCATTGATTGATCAAGGCTATCTTCTCTTCGTTGATTGATCAAGGCTATCTTCTCCTCTTCGTTGATTGATCAAGGCTATCTTCTCCTCTTCGTTGATTGATCAAGGCTATCTTCTCTACCCCTTCTCGTCTTCATTGATTGATCAAGGCTATCTTCTCCTCTTCGTTGATTGATCAAGGCTGTCTTCTCTTCGTTGATTGATCAAGGCTATCTTCTCCTCTTCGTTGATTGATCAAGGCTATCTTCTCCTCTTCATTGATTGATCAAGGCTATCTTCTCCTCTTCGTTGATTGATCAAGGCTATCTTCTCCTCTTCATTGATTGATCAAGGCTATCTTCTCCTCTTCGTTGATTGATCAAGGCTATCTTCTCCACCCCTTCTCCTCTTCATTGATTGATCAAGGCTATCTTCTCCTCTTCGTTGATTGATCAAGGCTATCTTCTCCTCTTCGTTGATTGATCAAGGCTATCTTCTCCACCCCTTCTCGTCTTCATTGATTGATCAAGGCTATCTTCTCCTCTTCATTGATTGATCAAGGCTATCTTCTCCTCTTCATTGATTGATCAAGGCTATCTTCTCCTCTTCGTTGATTGATCAAGGCTATCTTCTCCTCTTCGTTGATTGATCAAGGCTATCTTATCCACCCCTTCTCCTCTTCATTGATTGATCAAGGCTATCTTCTCCTCTTCGTTGATTGATCAAGGCTATCTTCTCCTCTTCGTTGATTGATCAAGGCTATCTTCTCCTCTTCGTTGATTGATCAAGGCTATCTTCTCTACCCCTTCTCCTCTTCATTGATTGATCAAGGCTATCTTCTCCTCTTCATTGATTGATCAAGGCTATCTTCTCCACCCCTTCTCCTCTTCATTGATTGATCAAGACTATCTTCTCCTCTTCGTTGATTGATCAAGGCTATCTTCTCCTCTTCGTTGATTGATCAAGGCTATCTTCTCCACCCCTTCTCCTCTTCATTGATTGATCAGGCTATCTTCTCCTCTTCGTTGATTGATCAAGGCTATCTTCTCCACCCCTTCTCCTCTTCATTGATTGATCAAGGCTATCTTCTCCTCTTCGTTGATTGATCAAGGCTATCTTCTCCTCTTCGTTGATTGATCAAGGCTATCTTCTCTGCCCCTTCTTCTCTTCGTTCCCTTTTAGCCGCCAGTCTGGGAACGTCTAAAAGTCACGTGGTTTTCCTTTTTTGTGGAGGACAGAGATCTTCTTACATGTTTGTGACTGCAGATGGAGACTACGGCGTTGGGCCTGCTGGGGTTGAGGTCACGTGTTTGCCTGTGAATTGGTAAACAGCGAGTAATTTTCTTTTTTCTTGATTGACCCTCGACTTCTTCCAGTCAGCTGGGGATGTTACTTTTCTTTCCCCTCGGCCACAGCGAATTGTTTTCTATTTTCTTGATTGACCCTCGATTTGTTCCAATCAGCTTAGGAGGTTTCTTTTCCTTCCTCTCTGCCCACGTCTCCCCCTTTACTTGGAATGGGAAGGAGGGGTCCTGTCATTCGGATGATTTCCACTTGCTAGCTCGAACCTGTTGTCCGTGAACACCCCAGAGTGAAATGAAAACCGTGTTCCAGATCTATGGTTGGAGTGTCTCTCTTTCATCAGCTCTTGAAGTGAGAAACGTTGGCACAGTTACTTAAGGATCTTTAGCTGTCCTGTGGTCACCAGCATGTCTATGAGAAGAGCCATGCTGTTAGACTGTTTTAGTTCTTCAAATATTGCATTCATTTCATGTCATGAGAAGAGCCATGCTGTCACACTGTTTTATTTCTTCAAATATTGCATTCATTTCTTGTCTATGAGAAGAGCCATGCTGTCACACTGTTTCATTTCTTCAAATATTTGCATTCATTTCATGTCTATGAGAAGAGCCATGCTGTCACACTGTTTTAGTTCTTCAAATATTGCATTTATTTTTTTTTCCTTTCATGTTTGGCTTACTTTGAATTCATTGGAGAGAGTCTTTCTTTTCCGTGTTGATGTTTGCCTTTATATTTGTAACTGCTTCACACAGGGGGTTCAGCTTGGTGCCAGTTGTTCCTGGCGATTCGTGAGATTTTCTTGTTCTTTGCAGGCAGTGTTGCTGCAGGGAAGGGTGAGAATGGGGGAGGGGAAGGGCGAGGGGAGGAGGAGGTTGCGTCCCCTGTCCATGGGGATCGAGACTTGTGCTGAGGAGTAGTTCCTTCCTCCCTTCCCTTGAGAATTGAGCAGCCTTTCCTGACCTGTGTGCCTCTCTTTCACGATTATGACTTTGGGTGCTTACTTACGTTTTGCTATGTAAGCGTTTCTTTTCCTTGTGTCAGGACTATTCTCAGCTGCCATCAAACTTTGAATCGTTGCCCTTTAGTGCTCATCTACCAGGATGCAGTGTGGTTTATGTATACTTCTGTGTGTGTGTGGTGTGTGTGTGTGGTGTGCGTGCGTGCGTGCGTGCGTGCGTGCGTGCGTGCGTGGTGCGTGCGTGCGTGTGTGTGTGTGTGTGTGTGTGTGTGTGTGTGTTGTGTGTGTGTGTGTGTGTTGTGTGTGTGTGTGTGTGTGTGTGTGTGTGTGTGCTAATTAAACGCACAGGTCCAGATCCCTGAATGGACCCGGAATCACAGCATCCTTGCTTGCGTGGGCAACATGTCAGCTAGCTCTTTGCAAACAGCTTTGTTGCCATGCCACCTTCCTCAGGCTGGTAAATGACTAGGAGTCCAGACGCTGGTGGGTTGTTAACGCCAGAAGATCATCCCAGTGGGCAAGACCCCCTTGAGAAGCCGGTCCTCACCATCTCCAACGTCCCACTGGCTGCTGTCTGTAGTTCACGTGTGGTCAACGCCCCAGATCCTCGGCCAGTTCCTGCCCCACTGACAGGTTGCCTCTCCTCCTCACCTGGCATGCTGTGGGGTAGAGAGTCATCAGTTCTGCTTCCATTGATGTTGGGCTCATCCCTAGACATTACAGTCAGGATCAACCGGTGTCTGGGTCCAGAAAACACACCCCAACCAGCCTGTGGGTGTCACTTAACTTCATCATCATCATCTTCACCATCATCATCGTCATCATCATCATCAGTATATTTGTTGTTGTTTTCATTATTACAATTATCATCATCATTGCTGTTGTCGTCATCGTCGTTGCCATCATCATTGTTGTTGTTCTTGTCGTCGTTGTCATCGTCGTCGTTTTCGTTGTTGTTCTTGTCGTTCTTTTATCGATGTCATGTTTTTAATAATTGCTGCCGGCATTGTTTTCTAAACCCAATTCTCTCTCTCTCTCTCTCTCTCTCTCTCTCTCTCTCTCTCTCTCTCTCTCTCTCTCTCTCTCTCTCTCACACACACACACACACACACACACACACACACACACACACACACACACACACACACACACACGCAAGGAGACACAGTCACAGACACACAGACATGCAAGTGCGTGCGCACACACATGCACACATGCGCGCACGCGCACACGCACCACACACACACACACACACACACACACACACACACACACACACACACACAACTCATCGACTCACAGACACACACACAAAGACACATATAGACACACATATGTACACACGCACTCACGCACACACGCCTGCACGTATGCATGCATACCCGCACACGCACCCCCCGCGCGCCAACACACACACACACACACACACACACACATACCCACACAGGACCTCAAAACGGCTAAATGATTAGAATGTCTGATCAACCGAAATGTTGTGGTCAGAACTGTAAGAAAAAGGCGTGTAAGAAAAATGCAGTCTCACTGAACACAAGCAGTACGTGCCTATTCAGAGATCCTTTGACTTGTATTAGTGAAATATTTAAGATACATATAAATGTGGATGAGTTCTTTCTCCATCAGCATTGGCGCATAGAGAGAGAGAGAGAGAGAGAGAGAGAGGGGGGGGGAGGGAGGGAGGAGGGAGCGGGGGAGATGGAAGTGGGTGGGGAGTTGGATGAAGGCTGAGGAGAGGAAGTAATGTTTTGGAACGACAACTCTGATGAAACTTCCGTTTACTGATCAAAAAGAGGATCAAAAAAGCGTGACTGTCTTTCGTTGATCTCCACATTGAACGCTGTTTAACATTTACCCCAACAGATATGGTGGTATTTTTACATACTGACGGAGGCGTGTAGACATCAGCATCTCCAGCTTTTGCATTTAATGTAAGATGTGCTTCATGTATCAAACCGATTGTCAAATCGTAATGCACCGCTAGTATACGACTAATGACACGTAAGTCTGTACTCTAATAAATAAAGGGTAATTAAATTGCCATCCGTAGTTTAGACTCGAACCAAATCAATGTAGTAGGTAGTCGTGATCGATACAACCCTGACATGATCTGTATAGCGTTACATGTTGATGTATACGATGATCTCCGAGTGAGCAACAGTCGACTCGATGTGCTGTAGTCGGTGTCGACCGGAACATTTTGTGAGCTGACTGTTGAGAGGCGGGCAAGTGAAAGTGAATACTTTTAGTTTTAGGCAAAATTCTATTGCACAGCCATCATTCCATACCCCTTTGTCCACCTCCCCTACACACAAACTGTGTGCATCTTTTTCTCTTTTTTTCAGAGAGAAGACTCCATTTGCCATGAAGAAAGAAGAGGGAGGGGGTGGAGAGGGGTCTGTAACTCTAAGACAGGAATCAGCCAGATTAAAATCTGTAGCATGATCCTGCATTCCTTACTACCCAGAAATTACAAGTTTCAATATAATATCTACAAAACAAAACAACAACAAAAAAAAAAACTTATTTAAGCTGATAACAAGGTTTTAAGCAGTTCTGTTAATAAGTATTAGTAGCTCTTGAGTTTGGGGTTGGGTAATTTCAATATTCACCATTCACTAGTCTTCAGAGTTGGTCATGTCTATGTGCTATTGAAATATATGCTGTATCTGATGTCTGTCATGAAATGTTGTCCTGATTGTGCTTTTATTTCTCCAGCAATAAGGGGCATTGCCCCCTCCCTCCTCCCCCTCCCCCCCCCCCCCCTCCCAGTCCTTTCACCACCACCACCAGTAGGGGTACTGCCTTGTACCAGGTCAGGATCTTTTTTTTTTTTTTTTTCTTTTTGGGACAATTTTACAGTTTCATCCTTGAACACAACACATACACACACATACACACATGCACACGCACACACACACATGCACACACATTACCTGATGTCACAGAAAGTACACAACATTGAAATGAAATAGGGGCCAAATTGTGTGTGTGTGTGTGTGTGTGTGTGTGTGTGTGTGTGTGTGTGTGTGTGTGTGTCACTGCACAGCTGACCACTTTAATGGTGTGTCTTTCTTTAGCCTCCAGAGATTTCAGGCCTGTTACTCCTGACACTCACCTCTTGTGGGCAGGCTGCCAGCACTGATGGGGAGGTATTGCAGTTTGGCCAGTCGCTGCCACTGAAACACACTGTGCACCATGTCGTGTACGAGTACAAGGTAAAGCAAAAGAGTAAACAAGCAGCTCAATGTTTTGTCTGTAGGGGATCAAGGAGTGGGAAAGAGGGTAAACCTTGATAAAAAAAACAAAATAAAAAAACATTGAAAAACATATACACATACATGCACAATATACACTGTCTCGCACATAATCGCACGCATGGGGAGCGCACACACACACACACACACACACACACACACACACACACACACACACACACACACACACACACTACACACACACATAACACACACACAAACACACACACAATCACACTCCCCTCACACACATACACACATGCACACACCCCAATGATCTTTTTTTCATGAAATTACTGAACAGAAGAACAAACCATACACATCCAGCATGAAGATGAAGACATTCACAAGAGACTCACACATAGATCAAGACACACTCCAGTGGAAACACACACACACACACACACACACACACACACACACACACACACACACACACACATTCAGGGGTGGGAGACCTTCTGTATTGATACGGAATTCCGTCTAGCAAATTTTTCCTTCTTTTTTTTTTTTGTGTGCGCGTTCCGTGTTCCGATTCAGGTTTTCGCACCACTCGTATTGGAAATCCACCATCTTGTTTTCAAAGCGTGAAGACCATATCATCGTGCTTTATATTTGTCAAAAATGGAGCTCATTAACGACAAAGCAGGGGCACAGAAGATCGACAATGACCTGTAGAAAAACAAGTGGGGAAATGGATGAGATGGATGAATTGAAAATGGCTGCGGAAAGAAATGAAGTGGGCACTGCCTGATGTGTACCCCAACCATTTTGTGATTTGTCTCCCAGAACAAGTCAGCTAATGAAACGGAAAGCCACTCCCACAGCAGACATAAGAAGCTTCTTTGCAAAGAAGTAAAAAAAAACTAAGAAACAAACCGACAACAATCGGATATAATCAGTTGATTTTCATTTCCAAGACTTGTCTCTCTGCTGTTATTGATTTCCATTTTCAGGACTTAACCCACTGCAACTTCTAGTTTTCAAGACTTGCCCCTCTGCTAACACTGATCATTTTAAAGACTGACCTTGCTGCAGTCACTGACTTCTGTTTCCAAGACTCGCCTCAATGTAGGTTTAAAAAAAAAAAACCAACTGATCCCACTGACCTCTGTTTCCAAGAATCGCCCCACTGTAGTCATTGAAAAGCTGACCCCCCTGCTGTCACTGACTTCTGTTACCATGATTCGCCTCACTGCAGCCACTAATTTCCAGTTCCATACTCATCTTGCTATTTTAGCTGATAGACTTTTTCAAGTTCACTCATTGCAGCCACTGATTTTCTTCTCAAGATTTTGTTCAGTTGGGGTTACTGATTTATTGCTTCCAGGTTCATCCACTCTAACCATTGACTTTCATTTTTCAGATGCCCCAGTGCCACCAGCCACTGATCTCTATTGTAAGAGTTGGCCCACTGCAGCTTTTGATTTTGCTCAGTGTTTGTTCCAATCCAGTGCTAGTGCAGACATTGACTCTGCTGAATTTAAGCCATGAAGACTTAAAAAAAAACAAAAAAAACAAACCAGGAATTCTCATTCTTGAACTTATAAATTAAGTGATTAAATCTGGCCACTATCTGCTATTAACATCACTGGTGAGTTATATTTATACATTGCATCCTATTTTGTTTGATGGTTTACTGAATTTAAGATGTATTCTAAGTACTTGACATAACATTTTCAGTTTGATATTGAGGCCTTAAGTCATATTTTGTCTTATTTGTTAATCTTTTGTATAGAAGTTAATTATTAACTTTGTTTTCAAGGAGAGGCCACAAAAGTGTCTTGGCAGGACAAATTTTCTTCAGCGTCTGGGTGGCGCTGCCCCCCAGACCCTCCAGCAGGGCATTGCCCCTACACCCCACCGGCGGCCTAAAAAAAAACCCACCCCCACCCCCCGGGCCTTTTTAGTATAGCTATAACTTTCTGCTCCCACCCCTGCACATACGTACACACACAGTCATATGCACATGTACATGCATGCACACACACACACACACACACACACACACACACACACACACACACACACACACACTCATACATACACACACGCACATACACACACATAAATGCACACACACACAACCCACACACACACACACACACAACACACACACACACACACACACACACACACACACACACACACATAAATGCAAACATGCATGAAAATACTCATGTGCATACATTTATAGCATGCACATATGCAAACATATGCATGCACACAGACACACTTGCACATTGCAAACAACCATGAGCATACATATGCACACACACACACACACACACACACACACACACACACACACACACACACACACACACACACACACATACATCATATGCACTCTTCCACATGTATGCATGCTCACATACACACATAGAATGTTCAAAGCGACATGCCAAGTAAAACAGGTGAGACTGGGTGTTGTTGCAAAGCGTATCGCAAGAAAATGCCGGCTCTCCTTTTTTTCATCTTTTCTCCCATGCCCCTTCAGCGGCATCACCCCATTGCTGTTTGTCCCAGCCACCACACACTCAGCCACGCCTGTGTTCTTCTGTCACAACTCTGGCACTAACAGTCCATTGGGAATGATCAATATTGTCAAGTCCCTCTGAGGCAGCCCAGAGGAGGAGACATTGCACTACTGCTGTGTCACTGTGATGGTGTTCACTTGTCCCGTTCTGGAGCCAGGGTGAGTGGTGCCATCCAGTCAACAGTTTCCACAGAAGACATCTGATAGAACTCACATGAAGTGAGGACATGGAGTGGAAATCGATCCTGAGATCATCATGAGACCTAAGCATGAAGGGCTCAGAGTTTTTCATGGAGGGGAGTGGAAGGGGGGATAAGAATGATGAAGATGATGCTTTGGAGTTCCAATCTGGTCTAACTTTTTTTTATCATGTATTCTAGTCAACCGAGCCTGAAATATACAGAAACTAATCAGCCAAAATGACTCACAGGTGAATGACTCTGGTGAGACTCGAACCCCTGACCTCCCAGCATGCAGCCAGTGTTTCAAGCCTCCTGGCTTTGGAAGTCTGTGAGTTGCAGCTTCTTTGTAGATGAGTGAACAAGCAGTGACACCACCTTGAGAAATCTGAACCTGCCATGGTTACTTTTTCAGATCGTCTCGGGGCGTGAAGGTCAACAAGCGCTACAGGGACGATGACGAAGATAATCAGTACTGCAAGCTTCCAAAGCGACGATGCGAGCGTGGCGGCTGTCCCTGTGATGTCCCCATCTGTTTTGCCAGGGTGTCTGATCGGTAAATACCAAATATGTGTGTAATGTCCTCATCTGTTTTTGCCAGGGTTTCTCATAAAGGAAACACCAAATGCCTGTGCAATGTCACTGTCTGTTTCGCCAGGGTTTGTTATTAGGTAGGATCAAATGTGTGTGTGATGACATTTGTTTCATCAGGGTGTGCTATCAGTAAACACACCAAATGTGTTATGCCCTTTACTGGTTTCCAGAGGTAACACCCAATGTCTGTTTAATTTCATCATCTGTTTAACCAAGTTTTGTGTGTAGATAAGATCAGATGTGTGCATGTTGACCCCATCTGTTTCATCAGGATTTTTTATTACATAAAATCAAGTGTTTGTGTAGTGACCTCATATGTTTTGACCAGGGTATATAAATAGTAAACACCAAATGTGTGTTATGTCCTCAACTGTGGGCCGGGGGGGGGGGGGGGAGGGGGGGGGGAGCTCAAACTGAGGTATGAAGGGTGATGGAACTGGAGGGAGAAAAGCAGGCTGTCTGAACGGATCTATATAGGAATGTGTTTTGCAGGATTGTAGGATCTATATAGGAATGTGTTTTGCAGGATTGTAGGATCTATATAGGAATGTGTTTTGCAGGATTGTAGGATCTATATGACTAAGTGCCAAAAGGTGGTCACAAAAGGGGACAGAGGGGGTCAAAATTCAGAATCACACAATTATTTTTAAAAGTGTGTTTTTATATTTAACTTGAACTGTTATATTGTCATGTGAAAGCAGAAGATAAGTGCAGTTGTAAATTTTGTGATATTTGACTTTAAACTAAATGTCCTCAGGTATGTCGGATGTGAGCGATTACACCATAAAGGCCATATAACTCATACATTTCTACACATTAAATCAGTCTACATTGTGCGTGACCATTGTTGTAGATACATCTTTTCATGTCATAATTTGTATGACTTGGATCTAATTTTTAAGGGGAATAATGGAGACTAGGATCTAATTTTTAAGGGGAATAATGGAGACTAGTTGTCGTAATCACTCACATCTGACACACAACACACATTCACATATTGCAAATTTGAGAACAGATTTTTAGTTTTTAAGAGTTCTTAATCATTGCACACATTCAATAAAACAACATGGTTTAATACAACATTTCTATTGTTCTACTGCAACGAAATTTGGATATTCATTGCATGGTGTCAGATGTGATGATTACACCAAAATGATCCGCCTTTCCAGGATGAAGTGCATTCATACGCTGCATCACAATCAAGCATTTTGGCATGTAACCATACCAACAAGGAACATTTTAGCATGTAACCATACCAACAAGGAACATTTTAGCATGTAACCATACCAACAAGGAACATTTTAGCATGTAACCATACCAACAAGGAACATTTTGGCATGTAACCATACCAACAAGGAAACATTTTGGCATGTAACCATACCAACAAGGAACATTTTGGCATGTAACCATACCAACAAGGAACATTTTGGCATGTAACCATACCAACAAGGAACATTTTACATGTAACCATACCAACAAGGAACATTTTAGCAAGTTTCCACCAAGTTAGGAATTATGTGATTTTTTTTTTTTAGTGAGAACAGAAGTTCTAAAAAGCAACAAAAAGCATACGCATACGAGTCATTGTGCTCCTGCACAAAATCGGCATAAATTTCAAGCAAACTGAAACAGATGGAATGGTGGAACTGGGAGCATTGAATTTGATGTTAATACTTTTTTTGCCAAGTGTAGCAATTTATTGATATTGAAAAAATTAAGTCTGCTTAAATGGTTTACATAGCTTTGAGCAACAGATTGTGAGAAAAAGAAAAAGAAAAGAAAAACGCTGAGTTAATACATTCACAATCAATCCAAAATCACATCAGAATTATTAATAACACTGTTGTAACCCCGAGGCAAAAGATATAAATTGTCTTCTTTTTTTAACCCACGTATTCCGAGTGTGTGTAGTGCGTGATGATTACTCCAAAAAGTTAGTGTAATGTCACGCATGACACACAGATTTCGTTTGTTTTTATTTAACTAGGCATTACTGTCGGTTTCAGTTTCGCCGAAACTAACTCTGTCCAACACAAATTTCCAAAAATTGCCACTCTAAACGCTTTTAATCTGTTTGCAACAGTTTTTGAGACACAACGTTAGTAGTTTTCATACTTAGGATGGTCAAACGTGACAATTACACCATGTCAGGGTGATGTAACAAGTTGGTAACAAACGAGATGTACAACTACTTGTCTCGCGTGCACTCTGCAGCGAGGTCAATTTGCATGGAGAATGCGCTTGTACATCATTGCAAATCATCAGAAAACTTGAAAATGCAATAGTTCTGCCTCGGGATACTATAAGTGAGAAGAAACATTGATTGGTCGTGAGAACTTAGCAATCGTGCATCGATCGTGAGCAAGGGGATCACTGATTACACGGCTTCTTTCGCAGTCCGTCCTCCTAAACAATAGCAGACAGCTACAAATCTCGCGCCATGTTTGTGTCACGTGACCAACTCCAAACACTAATCAGGTCAGTGTGTTTCGTTTTTGTTTTTTTTCATTATTTTATTGACTTTTGGTCGGTCGTGAGTTTCTTACACCAAAAATTTTCCATATTTTGAAGTTGAAAGAAAAAGCTGCTGCAGATTTAGAACAGGGATATTTTATGCGTAGACTATCAGTGACATCACAGGTCAAAGGGCAGAGAATGCTTTGTGACCATATTTTCAGCCTTCAGTGTACAGGGAGCGTTTGAAACTTTGGAGCAGTGATTACACTGAACCACGCGTCCGACACATTGAACTTTCGGGAGCTCTGTCGGCTGAAATGCTGATTATTTCGTCCTGTGCACTTTTGCTGGAAGAAAATGGTTTATCTAAAGTGCATCAGTGCAGGTTTGACTGAATATGCTAGCTTCGATCTCTGTTGGTGTAGAGTGGAAGCGATACGGTGTCTGCTTGTCCGCTTTTAATGGCGGATTGTCACCCACGTCAGACTAACACACACGCAAAATAAAAACGCCAAACAAAGCTCTGGATGCTATCTTTATTTCCAGTATAACTATGACTTATTCTAAACACATAAAAGCAAACAATTACTCAAATGAAGCTCGATTAAAGAAAATAAGAGCCATCTGAAACTGGACCCCTTGTGAGGCTGACCTTTTGGCACTTGGTCATATAGGAATGTGTTTTGCAGGATTGTAGGATCTATATAGGAATGTGTTTTGCAGGATTGTAGGATCTATATAGGAATGTGTTTTGTAGGATTGTAGTAAGTTAGGGTGTTTTTTTCTGGGTCAGCAACAAAAATAATCTTGTGGTTTGTTACCAGTCTACAACAGGATTGTAAAAATTATTTTGATAAATACACAGGCAGGGAGTAAGATCTGTATCATGTCCTCATAGACTTTAAGAAAGCATTTGACTAGGTATTGCAGGCAGCATGATTCAAATATGAGACTTTTCAGGTTCTAGCCTTGAGACTTTACAGGTTCTAGCCTTGCGACTTTTCGGGTTCTAGCCTTATTCAAGCTTTTTAAAAGGTCTCCAGGGACATTCTTGAGATTTGCATAAATCTGCTGAAGAACTTTTAGGGGATGAAGATTAAGATCATCAGTTTTCAAGTTCAGAATCCGGTCCATTATCATATTGCAGTTCAGCTTGTCAAGACTTCTACAGGCAAAAATCTAGGGGGCTCAAATTGTGTCCATCAGTGTTTGAGGAAAGAAGAACTGGCAAGAAGGATGGAAAAATACTGCAGGCATCATGAATTGTGGGAATACTGGATGGCAGGAACACACCGTCAAAATCACAACAGCTTGCAAGTTTTGGGTGAAAAACTTCAGCTCCAGGGCCCTCACCCCCACCCCCACCCCCACCCCAACTCCAAAGTTCAGGCTGTTGCCCTTGGAGCCCACCTTGAGGGGGTGGGAGGGGAGTTGACGTTAGCACCTGGACCCTGAGCAAATGTTCAGGCACTTTCTACTTGCTCTGGTCTCATGTGTTAGCATTAGTGGCCTCATTGAAAAGAATGACATTGATGCCAATGTTGTTAGTCATCGAACACCTGTAAAATGAAGCCTCAGGTGCACTCCTGTGTCAAGGTGAACAGTTCAGAACAACTGTTGAAGTCAAACAGAGTTGCCTGCTGTCTCCATTCCTCCTGGAAATATCTTCCTGGATAGGACATTGGCAGATTCACAGGGCAATCACAATGGACTGGCCAGCATTTCTGGCAGGGTCATTACTTACTTCCGTTTTACCGTCGGTACTGGTGGTCTGATTGGTGAAATTGACCAGTCACATGGAACATGTTGACCGAACAGCCTTGGCATACAGCATGTGGACCAGCACTGAAAAGTCAGGTTGGAAATAGTGACCAATAACTCTAAGGGCTCTGAAAAAGAACCCCAAATAAATGATGAAAAGCGGCAAAGAGTTTCGAATGTTTGCATACTGTCATCTCAGATGAATCCAAATCAGAAATCATGTCTGCAGTAACAAACCCTGCTATACCGTGCCTAGGTACAACACTACCCGATACAGACAGTCTTCCTTTCCATGTCTGCAATAACAAACCTTGTTATACCGTGCCTAGGTACAACACTACCCGATACAGACAGTAGGTACCGGCAGCCAAAATTAGCATATTGTTTTTCATACTTAAGATCTGTATCATTGCAAAGTAAATGGAAAAACAAACAAAACACAACAAGAATGAAGTCTCTGTCTTCAGTCGTTTTTGAGATATTGCAGTTTAAAGTTGCAACGTTTTTATGCACCTGACAAAATGAGATATCTTCCAAGTTTGAAAGCCCATAGGATCATACATGATTGATACATCTGGTTATAAATTGGTGTTCTCAATCTATACAACTTACACTCTTTGAACAAGTAAGTTCCATGCTATCAGTTTACATGGCTTTTGTGTGATAAAGTGTCAAACTTGTAATAAATCGCAATTCAGCACTTTTCGAATTTGCATGATGTAGCTACTTTGAAGCACTGCAGCACAGCAATAATGGCCATTTCAGAGTTTCCAGTGGATTGGACAAACTCTCTTAAGTTGTACTAAGCAAAATCATTTTTTTCTGAGGTATCTGCTATAAAACATTTATGAAAACTTCTGTGCTAAAAACAGGAAATATTGCAATTTGGACGGCGGAAAAATGGGGGTAGAATCGCCTGCCACACTTAAAATTACTATAACTTCTAAACTACTTCATGAACTGTTTCCAAATTTTGTATACAGTTTCTGTACAGTGTTTCCTGTAAATCAAAGTGTACATTTTTGTTAATTTATACCTAACATTTTATTTTCTGTACTAGAATAGTGGCCAACAGGGGCGGAATGATGATGATGTCTGAATTAAAACCGACAGTTTTTCAAAACTTATTGACAGATTAAAAAAAAATTTTGGTATGATGTTGTCTGTATTGTTATTTATAAAATCATGTTATTTTTGCTGTTTCTGACAAGTGTTGGCAGCCACCAGACAAAAGGTCACTTACGATAAGGGAAGTGCACTCTTGCTGACGGGCAGATTGGGTTGACTACATATAGTCTTTTTGTATGCAGCATACTTCAGGCAGAGTTCATTGTTAATTGGAACAGACCAGGCATGGCCAGTAGTTGTTGTGGAGACTATGTTGAAGTCACTGGCAAACACAAATATGCTTTGCACTAAATCTGTGTCTGTCTTGGTTGGCCACACAAGCGTGTTGTTTACAAGAGCAAATTTCCTCAGAAAATTAATGTCTGCTTTCTCAGGAGAGTGGATCTGTGACACACTGCCAAATCATCATCATAGAAAAATAGAAATTCTGGCTAATTTTGGTAAAGATAAGTCTTCCAGAAGGCAATCAGTGGCATGTTCACTGATTTCATCATTGATGCAGCATGATTGCATCCTCAAAATGGGTGATAACTTCTTATGTCTCCATCTCTTCCTCAGTCACCATCACTTCATCAGTCCCCAAGCCCAACTGCTCTGCCTCAGGAAAAGTTGAAGTGGAGACACAGCTCACACCTCATCTACTTTATCCTGGTCTGGTGGTCCTCCAACTGACAACACAGCCAATAGTGAACACCGACATGTGTGGTAAAGACTGTGGCCTATATAAAGGTTTGGGGTGACCAGCCACCCACAAACCCTGGCATGTCGGGTAAAGGCTGTGGCCTATATGAAGGTTATGGGTGACCAGCCACCCACAAGCTCCAGCATGTGAGAATGCTTCTTTAATTAGTATGGGTGACATGCCACCCACAGTATCTGGTGAGGATTATAAGCTTTTATTATTTTCTCCTTTATTTACCACCAAAACACCACAATATTTAATGGGGGCAAGCACAAATACACAATAAACAAAGTCATAAAACTTTAGTTACATATTATGAAAACTTTAGTTACATATTATGAAAACTGAGTGAGTTATGAAGATTTAAACGACAGTCTGGGTAATTTTTCACCCACAAGCTCTTGCAAAGGTTAAACAAATATAAAAAATGTGGATGCGTTTTCTCAGTTAAAGAAAAAACAATGAAAAGAAAGAAAAAAATTAAAGCATGGTACAGGACCACTTAACTGAACTATGAGTGCATGCTTTTATGTAAATTTCCCTGTCTTGTTTCTTCATCATTGTGCGATATCATGTGGGTGTGTGTGTGTGTGTGTGTGTGTGTGTGTGTGTGTGTGCGTGTGTGTGTGTGTGAAATTACTGGAAAAAAAACCATTAAAGCATGGCATAGGACCACTTAATTGAACTATGAGTGCTTGCTTTTATCTAAATTTCCCTGTCTGTTTCTTCATCATTGTGCGATATCATGGTGTGTGTGTGAGTGTGCGTGTGTGAAATTACTGGAAAAAAATTAAAGCATGGCATAGGACCACTTATCTTAACTATGAGTGCATGCTTTTATGTAAATTTCCCTGTCTGTTTCTTCATCATTGTGTGATATCATGTGTGTGTGTGTGTGTGTGTGTGTGTGTATGTGTGTGTGTGTGTGTGTGTGTGTGTGTTGTGGTGTGTGTGGTGTGTTGTTACTGCTCACTGTCCATTCCTTATAATTTAATTTTAGTATCTGTTATTCTTTGTAAGCAAAAATGTATGGCATGTTCTTTGTAAACAAAAGGTACATCCTCTGCAACACATTATTTTGTCAACAGGGTGTGATTTAAGCATTGCCAATAACATGTTAAGTATTTCATCATTATGATTTTGAATTAACTTGTTGATTTAATCATTGTGATTCTAAAAGAACATAAATATACATTATAATGCTTTTTTTTTAAAACAAAATGTAAAATTAAAGAAAGATTTAACTTTATTTTGGATTCTACCTTTTTTTATCAACAACTCTGTTTATTCAGTATGTTTGTGCTGTTACAGCAATATACATAACTGTGGAGCATAACATACAATCACTAAAAAAATATAAATGTTACTGTCACAACAGTGTAATGGCTTGGCAATGTAATGCTACTGTGGTTGTATTCTAGCAGTTTTACTTGAAAGTAATCACTAAGTGTTCAAAGTAATCACTAAGTGTTCAAAGCCTTGCTGTGTTTGCCAGTAAGGAGGGGAGGGGTGGGGAGGGGGGAGAAAGCAAATCTTTACAGTTAAATTACAGAAATTTCAAATACACTAGGGAAAAAATTAGATTGCTAAACCAAACTTCGTTGAGTCAGATTGACTCGACAGTGACCCCCCCCACCCTCCCCCATACCCCAACCCCCACTACACCCTCCTTACTGTCCAACTTCAGACTCTGTTCCCTCTCTCTCTCTCTCTTTTTTTTATCCCCAAACACGCTTTGCACATCGAGTATGACAGTAATGATCGGCGTTTCGATCGATGGTCATTATCAGAAGACAGTGCTTTCAAAGCCTCTGACCGTCTTGTACGCGCGGTTGTAGTTTCCGGTTTGAATATCTGTCTCAAACAGATGTTTTAACTATGATTTTCTCTGTAATCGTGTAATGGAATAGGGAACCAGTTCACAAATACATGAATCGACATAAGTGAAGCCCATTACTGATATCAATTTTCATTAGTTTTGTCTTGTACAAAAATACGATCACTTCGAACGGCGCAACGCATGGGCCATGTCCGACCTGTTTAATCTCGACGAACACCAGCTGAATTACGAACAAAATAACTAAGCATTGGCACGGTATTAAGCGAAATAAAATAATTGAATCGTTTCATTTATGTTCTGGTTTGTTATTATACGCGTTATCTTACCCAGTGCGTCTTGCAGTTCAACAACGATTAGCGCATTCGACTCAGTCATTGTCGGACCTCGGCTTCGTTCCGCCATTGTTGAAATCTTGGACAAGGAGCGAATGTTTGCATTTGATACCTTTGCTTTGATTGGCTTGCGCTTTTCGAGCATTCAACCAATCGTTTAGCTTGATACACCAATGAATGCGGGAGAGAACGGCCTTTCTAGCGCATCGTTAATGTGTATGTTTTTTTCGCAAGTTTTTTAGCAACGACGTTGGAAAGACAACACTTGTAACAAGCCTCATAAAAACTTCGATTCTAATTAATTTAAACACATCGTACTAAAAAGAAAAATAGACTGAAATAAAGCTTGAAACATGCTCTTGTATTCCGACCTATTTAAATGCCAATGAATGGAATGAGCACATTGTATGCGTTGATTTTCGACACAGTGTAGCTCGAACGCTCGGCCAGATGCCGCCTGCGGCGCATCGGGATGTGTGAGGCGCTTCGTTTTCGTGTGAACGGATGGGTGTATTTTGAATAAAACAGTGATCATACCGTCTGTTGCAAACACAAATAAACAACACAGAGTTCAAAAGGAAACTGTATTCTTTATTCTCCACAATTTTCATCTGATTCTAAACGCGTTATTCATAGATACTGCCTATTGAAAACAAGCATATTTTTCACTTGGCTGAACTTTCCTGTACGCTGAAAGAAGGGCTGCCGGTACCTACAGACAGTCTTCCTTTCTGTGGACTGTTGTAGACTGGAATCAAATGTTTACACACAGCATGCCCAAAACCTGTGCCTTTTTTCTAGTCGGCCCTGGTTGTGGTGAGATGCAGGTAGATCAGCTTAATGCTGCACAGCCCCATTTTTGCAGACATGCCAATGATGTGGTTGTAAAGCAGTATGTATACCATCAGAATCAGAAACCCCAAGCAAAATGGCACAGGTGATAGCAGTCCTGACACATCTGGATTCCATCTGGCATGACAACATCACGTCAGGAGTTGAGCTCATGTGTTCATCAGGCATCTCCATATTTCTGCATATATTTGCATGTGAAACTTTGACACCTCTGGGGTTGTGAAGGGTCTGAACACTGGTAATAAGGTGTAGTGCAAGATCTTGAGTGTCTTGTAAAGAACCCCATTTCAAATGAGGGAAGTCCACAACAGAGCTAGGCTGTATGGTAACCCACCCACTGTTGTCAAGGGGACGGAGAGGCGCGTCTCAAAATCCACCAGCCTGGCAGAATCCATCCTGCAGGGCAGAAGAAGAGGTGGGAAAACAGTGTCAGGGAGTGGACAGGCCAGTCTCATGGCAGCTCTCAAAGGGCCACAGAGAACCCCAACAGACAGTCAGGTAGTCATCGTTGGTGTCTCAACAGTCTGAACCTGGGTTCACCAGGTAGGCAGGGCAGACTAAGGCTGTAATGTGTCTGTTCTGGCAGATGTGCTGGAAGCAAGTGGACGTCGCGCTGGTACCACATCACTCCCGCTGAACATTTCTGTAATGAGTGCTTTGAGTACTTCTACAGAAGGTGAGTACATTCTTTTCAGATTTCCTAGCAACAGGTCTTTTTTTTTTTGTCTGTTGGTCAGAGTGTAGGTAATAGCAAGGGTACAAGTTTTTTGGATATGATGATACATTGTGCATGAAATAGCAAGGGTGGAAGTCCTTTGGATAATTATGATGATACATTGTGCGTGAAATAGCAAGGGTGGAAGTCCTTTGGATAATTATGATGATACATTGTGCATGAAATAGCAAGGGTGGAAGTCCTTTGGATAATTATGATGATACATTGTGCATGAAATAGCAAGGGTGGAAGTCCTTTGGATAATTATGATGATACATTGTGCATGAAATAGCAAGGGTGGAAGTCCTTTGGATAATTATGATGATACATTGTGCATGAAATAGCAAGGGTGGAAGTCCTTTGGATAATTATGATGATACATTGTGCATGAAACTCGGGGTTCACTTATCTTATGTTAAAGACCCCAAGGCAACAAAGTTCTCTCTGGCAAAGATTGGCTTTGTACATGCATGCAAGGAGAACTAGAAGGGAAGAAAAAACAGGTAGCTCTTTGCTAATGCAGTGCACACGCCCCAAAGAGAGGTGCCTAAAATAGTATGAAGAATTCTGTTATGCTCTTTGCTAATGCAGTGCACATGCCCCAAAGAGAGGTGCTTAAAATAATATGAAGAATTCTGTTATGCTCTTTGCTAATGCAGTGCACACGCCCCAAAGAGAGTTGCCTAAAATAGTAATAAGAATCCAGTTATGCTCTTTGCTAATGCAGTGCACACGCCCCTCAGAGAGGTGCCTAAAATAATATGAAGAATTCTGTTATGCTCTTTGCTAATGCAGTGCACATGCCCCAAAGAGAGGTGCCTGAAATAATAATAAGAATCCAGTTATGCTCTTTGCTAATGCAGTGCACATGCCCCAAAGAGAGGTGCCTGAAATAATAATAAGAATCCAGTTATGCTCTTTGCTAATGCAGTGCACACGCCCCTCAGAGAGGTGCCTAAAATAATATGAAGAATTCTGTTATGCTCTTTGCTAATGCAGTGCACATGCCCCAAAGAGAGGTGCCTGAAATAATAATAAGAATCCAGTTATGCTCTTTGCAAGTGCAGTGCACACACCCCAAAGAGAGTTGCCTAAAATAGTAATAAGAATCCAGTTATGCTAAGGAAGCTGTGTAAAAACATGTGAAGAAAGTTACACATCAAAGTACAGTGTACTAAGCATCAGTCCGTTTTCTATTTTTCTATTGGCAACAGTGAAGATGAACTTTAGGTCAAGTTAAGAATTCAGGTTTTCAGTCCACCCATCCAGAACAGCTTTTCATCCACCAGCTACTCTTCATAGTTGACTTAAAGTGTTGTTTCCATATGGGTTATTTGGAAAGGGTTGAGCATTCAGTCATAATACTTGGAGTTGGTAGCTGTAACTATTGCAGGCATTGTTTGCTATGTATGGAAAGGGCTGAGCATTCAGTCATAATACTTTGAGCTGGTAGCTGTAACTCTTGCAGGCATTGTTTGCTGTGTATGGAAAGGGTTGAGCATACTAAGTCACAATGCTTTGAGCTGGTAGCTTTAACTCTTGCAGGCATTGTTTGCTATGTATGGAAAGGGTTGAACATTAAGTCACAATGCTTTGAGCTGGTAGCTTTAACTCTTGCAGGCATGGTTTGCTATGTATGGAAAGGGTTGAGCATTAAGTCACAATGGTTTGAACTGGTAGCTTTAACTCTTGCAGGCATGGTTTGCTATGTATGGAAAGGGTTGAGCATTAAGTCACAATGCTTTGAGCTGGTAGCTTTAACTCTTGCAGGTATTGTTTGCTATGTATGGAAAGGGCTGAGCATTAAGTCACAATGCTTTGAGCTGGTAGCTTTAACTCTTGCACGCATCGTTTGCCATGTGTTTTAACCCTTCAGTACCAGCTGCTGTGGAATCCTGGCACACCCTTGAGTCAGGTCATTGAACTGTCAGTGTCTTTAAATGCTGGTCACGTCATCAGTAAAGCCATCCACAGGCTGCACTGGGTGAAGTTAAACAGAGCAATGGTAGTTTGAGACCGGTGATGTGTCGTCTCTTTGTCTGAGAATTAGAAGCTGTCAGTCTTACAGTGGTGTTGCTTGAGTTGGTTCAGAAATGCAGAATCAATACTTGGCCTTGCTGTAGCGTCATTCTTGGATTTACTGAATCTTTAGGGGACTGATGCTTTCTCTCCCTCCCTTCCTTCCACCACATACATTTGACATCATCTTGTGTTTAAATCTCATCTCCATTGCTGTCACCAAGCCACTGATGCTTTCTCTCCTTCCTTTGCTTTCACCAGACATTTCACACCATTATGGATTTGAGTAAATCTCGTCCCCATTGCTCTGAATAAAGCAGCACTTTGTTGTACTTTACTTTTCTTTAAAATGATTATTTTATTCTTACCCTTCTTCCCTTTCCCCTTCCTTGCCCCCAGTCCACTCCTGTTCTTCCTTGTCTTCCCCCTCTCCCATTATTCCATGCTTCAGGTCTTCCCTCTCTCTCATTATTCCATGCTTCAGGTCTTCCCTCTCCTCATTATTCCATGCTTCAGGTCTTCCCTCTCTCTCATTATTCCATGCTTCAGGTCTTCCCTCTCTCTCATTATTCCATGCTTCAGGTCTTCCCTCTCTCTCATTATTCCATGCTTCAGGTCCTCTCTCTCATTATTCCATGCTTCAGGTCTTCCCTCTCTCTCATTATTCCATGCTTCAGGTCTTCCTCTCTCATTATTCCATGCTTCAGGTCTTCCTCTCTCTCATTATTCCATGCTTCAGGTCTTCCCTCTCTCTCATTATTCCATGCTTCAGGTCTTCCCTCTCTCCATTATTCCATGCTTCAGGTCTTCCCTCTCTCTCATTATTCCATGCTTCAGGTCTTCCCTCTCTCATTATTCCATGCTTCAGGTCTTCCCTCTCTCTCATTATTCCATGCTTCAGGTCTTCCCTCTCTCCCATTATTCCATGCTTCAGGTCTTCCCTCTCTCTCATTATTCCATGCTTCAGGTCTTCCCTCTCTCTCATTATTCCATGCTTCAGGTCTTCCCTCTCTCCCATTATTCCATGCTTCAGGTCTCTTCCTCTCTCTCATTATTCCATGCTTCAGGTCTTCCCTGTCTCTCATTATTCCATGCTTCAGGTCTTCCCTCTCTTCCATTATTCCATGCTTCAGGTCTTCCCTCTCTCTCATTATTCCATGCTTCAGGTCTACCCTCTCTCTCATTATTCCATGCTTCAGGTCCTCTCTCTCATTATTCCATGCTTCAAGTCTTCCCTCTATCTCATTATTCCATGCTTCAGGTCTTCCTCTCTCATTATTCCATGCTTCAGGTCTCCTCTCTCTCATTATTCCATCTTCAGGTCTTCCCTCTCTCATTATTCCATGCTTCAGGTCTTCCCTCTCTCTCATTATTCCATGCTTCAGGTCTTCCCTCTCTCTCATTATTCCATGCTTCAGGTCTTCCCTCTCTCTCATTATTCCATGCTTCAGGTCTTCCTCTCTCTCATTATTCCATGCTTCAGGTCTTCCTCTCTCTCATTATTCCATGCTTCAGGTCTTCCCTCTCTCTCATTATTCCATGCTTCAGGTCTTCCCTTCTCTCATTATTCCATGCTTCAGGTCTTCCCTCTATCTCATTATTCCATGCTTCAGGTCTTCCTCTCTCTCATTATTCCATGCTTCAGGTCTTCCCTCTCTCATTATTCCATGCTTCAGGTCTTCCCTCTCTTCCATTATTCCATGCTTCAGGTCTACCTCTCATTATTCCATGCTTCAGGTCTCTTCCTCTCTCTCATTATTCCATGCTTCAGGTCTTCCCTCTCTCTCATTATTCCATGCTTCAGGTCTCTTCCTCTCTTCATTATTCCATGCTTCAGGCCTTCCCTCTCTCTCATTATTCCATGCTTCAGGTCTTCCCTCTCTTCATTATTCCATGCTTCAGGTCTACCCTCTCTCTCATTATTCCATGCTTCAGGTCTCTTCCTCTCACTCATTATTCCATGCTTCAGGTCTTCCCTCTATCTCTCCATTTTCATTTCCATGCTTCAGGTCTCTTCCTCTCTCTCATTATTCCATGCTTCAGGTCTCTTCCTCTCCCTTCTCATTATTCCATGCTTCAGGTCTTCCCTCTCTCTCATTATTCCATGCTTCAGGTCTTCCTCTCTCTTATCTACCTCTCATTATTCCATGCTTCAGGTCTACCCTCTCTCTCATTATTCCATGCTTCAGGTCTCTTCCTCTCACTCATTATTCCATGCTTCAGGTCTTCCCTTCTCTCATTATTCCATGCTTCAGGTCTCTTCCTCTCTCTCTCATTATTCCATGCTTCAGGTCTTCCCTCTCTCTCATTATTCCATGCTTCAGGTCTGTTCCCTCTCTCTCATTATTCCATGCTTCAGGTCTTCCCTCTCACTCATTATTCCATGCTTCAGGTCCTCTCTCTCTCATTATTCCATGCTTCAGGTCTGCCCAGTCTCTCATTATTCCATGCTTCAGGTCTGTTCCCCTCTCTCATTATTCCATGCTTCAGGTCTCTCTCTCATTATTCCATGCTTCAGGTCTTCCCTCTCTCTCATTATTCCATGCTTCAGGTCTTCCCTCTCTCTATTATTCCATGCTTCAGGTCTACCTCTCTCTCATTATTCCATGCTTCAGGTCCTCTCTCTCTCATTATTCCATGCTTCAGGTCTTCCCTCTCTCTCATTATTCCATGCTTCAGGTCTTCCCTCTCTCTCATTATTCCATGCTTCAGGTCTTCCCTCTCTCTCATTATTCCATGCTTCAGGTCCTCTCTCTCTCTCATTATTCCATGCTTCAGGTCTACCCTCTCATTATTCCATGCTTCAGGTCTCTTCCTCTCTCTCATTATTCCATGCTTCAGGTCTTCCCTGTCTCATTATTCCATGCTTCAGGTCTGCCCTGTCTCTCATTATTCCATGCTTCAGGTCTTCCCTCTCTCTCATTATTCCATGCTTCAGGTCTTCCCTGTCTCATTATTCCATGCTTCAGGTCTGCCCTGTCTCTCATTATTCCATGCTTCAGGTTTTCCCTCTCTCTCATTATTCCATGCTTCAGGTCTTCCCTGTCTCATTATTCCATGCTTCAGGTCTTCCCTCTCTCTCATTATTCCATGCTTCAGGTCTCTTCTTCCTTGTCTTCCCTGTCTCTCATTATTCCATGCTTCAGGTTTCGCTTTCTGAACTGTCCTCACTTCTCCATTTCTGTGTTGCACCGACAGCCTTGTGGGGTGAGGACTGTCTTGTGCATTTTGATGCCTGTTAGTGGTGATGTGGGGGGAGTATTGTCTTGTGCATTTTGATGCCTGTTAGTGGTGACATCTGAAGAAAACATCTTGGTCAGAAATTGACTGGCCTCTTCCATGTTGTCAGTTCAAGAAGCATCACTTTGCACCTTGTATGTTTATCTGTATTTTGCCGTGTAGCCTTATTGCTGCAATGGTGATAGAGTGTTAACATTTTTTTCTCATTTTATTTGTAGTCTGACTGACATGTGACAAGAAGCATAACTGACAATAGTAGAGGACAATACATGTAAGAGGATTGTGGACTATTTGTCAGCCAAGGCACAGCCCTATCGATGACAGCTCAGGGAATGGTATGGACAGTATCAGTGCGTGTGGAATCCATTTGAATTCAAACGACGGTGAATTATGACTAGAGTGAGTTGGATTCAGTGCTCTGATTGTGGGTCAAACCTTTGACGGAGAAGGAGATGACCTCCCTGGTCAGTCATAATCATCGTTACATACACAGACATGCTCATCAGAGGACATTCATGATTCTTGTGTTAGCTCATTCACACCTTCCTTGCGCTGAACTCTGAAGCGATCAAAGCTAAGTGAATTTTCACTGTCCTATTTGTTTGTATCTTGCCTGAAGAAGACCTAAGAGGTTGAAACGCGTCGTGTTTTGTCTTGTGACTCGTTTGTCCACGTTCCTCTGGGCGGTTCGCTAACATTTATTTAAGATTTGTTTAGATTTCCGCCTGCAGTTGTCTCACTTTGCAACTAGATCTTGTGTTAGATTTTGAATTAATGCAAAGTGGGAGTCGGGAGGTGGGGTGGGAGGGGGGGGGGGGGGGGGGGGCGGTTGATTGTTTATGAAAAATAGAACCACAGGGTCATGAGTTTCTGTTGAGCTGTAATAAACTAATTGGGCAGTTTGATATATGTAAGGCAGTTTGATATATGTAAGGCAGTTTGATATATGTAAGGTCAAGTAATTTGTTACTTTGGTACATACTATGTCAAATAATTGTTGGTTTGGTATATGCTATGTCAAATAATTTGTTTGATACATTCCACGTCAAAATAGCATGGTAGTTACTTAAATGAGCAATCTGTGAAGTTGAATTGTGTGTCAAGATACTAAAACCTTTATTGAGTACTACTTAATTGGTAAAGAAAAGAAGGTACCACAAATTACACCAAGTCAATACAAAATCTATGAAATGGAAATTACAAAAATGTACATGAATTTCCATGAACTAAAAAGAACACATTGTGAAAATGCTTATCAGTATAATTGATGTTTTTCAGTAACACTTCCTTTCAGGAACTTGAGAGAAAAGATCCAAACAACCGCATGCTAGACAGGTAATCAGAGATGCTTCTCGTTTTTCCATGTGACAGCCACAAACATGGCCACACCCTGTTCCAAGACTGGAAGAAAGAGTGGAGCACCTATGGCAAGTCGGAGGCCAGCCTCAAGAAGTTCATGTGTGACACGCTGGTGCCCTACTGGGTGCAGTGCACCATTGCTGGCTGCAGGAAATGGCGTCAGCTGTCCAAAGATGTCAGCCTCAAGCCCAGCTTCATTGACAAGTACGTGTGTGGAATGAGCGCAGCAGGTATGAAGGTGAGTGGACTTTCTCTTCTTCCCTCTCTGCTGGGCTTTGGTGAGAAAGTGGGTAGGAATGAGAGGGGAGGGGGGTTTCTTACTTTCTCCTTGTCCTTTTGTTTCCATGAATGGGGGTGTGTGTGTGTGTGTGTGTGTGTGTGTGTGTGTGTGTGTGTGTGAACTTGCTACCTTATGGAGATGATTTCTGCTTTTTTTTTTAATCTCAGCTAAAAAAAAATACACCCTCCCCCCCCCCCCCCCCCCCCCCCCACCCTCCAAAAAAAAAAGACTGAAAATGAAAGAAAAGAGAAGTGAAAAACATTCAGGATCAAGAAATGCATGCAGGGTAATTTTGGGACGGTTGGCTCAAATGGAATGAAGCGAAAAGTACCTTGCTATCAGTTTTACGAGGAAGGCCTTGGGCATCACAAGGCATCAAAAAGCATGGGGACTTAGGAACATGTTCATCTAACAAAACTTGTCCTTCTCGGCTTCTGTGTTTCCACAGTAGGGCCATTGTCACAGCTGCAGTTTCTGAATTCTGACTCCTATGCATGATATGTGTTTTTCTGTGGATTTCTGCTTGTTTCCATACAAACTGTATGAAAAATGAAATACTTTTTCATCCCACCTTACCAGCAGCTTTGCATATGGATATTCCAGGAGTGTTAGAATCAATGTTATGTTCGCTGTTACATCAGGTAAAAAGAAGTTACTATCTTTTTTTATTTAGAAAGTACCTCTATTACAAGAATTAGGTTTAAAATCAACATTGTAGGCATAGTACAAAAATATTTGAGCCCCTCCACCTCCTCCACCTTTCCCCTTTCCCCACCAAGCCCCTTTCATCCCTTCCTTTCCCACTTTTCCCCTGCCCTCCCATGTGCCCCACCTCCCTTTCCACGTCATCCCTTCCTTTCCACTTTTCCCCTGCCCTCCATGTGCCCCACCTCCCTTCCACACATGTCATCCTTCCTTTCCCACTTTTCCCCTGCCCTCCCATGTGCCCACCTCCTCCACACATGTCATCCTTCCTTTCCCACTTTTCCCTGCCTCACATGTGCCCCACCTCCCTTCCACACATGTCATCCCTTCCTTTCCCACTTTTCCCTGCCCTCCATGTGCCCCACCTCCCTTCCACACTGTCATCCCTTCCTTCCACTTTTCCCCTGCCCTCCCATGTGCCCACCTCCTTCACACATGTCATCCTTCCTTTCCCACTTTTCCCCTGCCCTCCCATGTGCCCCACCTCCCTTCCACACATGTCATCCCTTCCTTTCCCACTTTTCCCCTGCCCTCCCATGTGCCCCACCTCCCTTCCACACATGTCATCCCTTCCTTTCCACTTTTCCCTGCCCTCCCATGTGCCCCACCTCCCTTCCACACATGTCATCCCTTCCTTTCCCACTTTTCCCCTGCCCTCCCATGTGCCCCACCTCCCTTCCACACATGTCATCCCTTCCTTTCCCACTTTTCCCCTGCCTCCATGTGCCCACCTCCTTCCACACATGTCATCCCTTCTTTCCACTTTTCCCCTGCCCTCCATGTGCCCCACCTCCCTTCCACACATGTCACATGCAGATGATGGAAATAGTTAACAATCATGTTTTTCTCATTTTTTTTATGTGTATGTTACTTTTGGGGGTCCCAAGAATGTGGCTGTACTCCAGTGTATGTGCACACAGGCCATGCTCTCACGCCACACACACACACACACACACACACACACACACACACACACACACACACACACCTAATAATTGATTATGCATCAACATTATGGGACAGCTGCAGTGAAACCAACTTGAAAATGATTCATCAAATGTACAAAAGAGCACTGAAGTTAGTATTGTTAAGATCAAGCACTCTGACTACAGAAGATTATAAAAAAAACTTAATATATTAACTTTCCACAACAGACTTTTGTTCAATAAGGCAGTATGTATGCATAATGTTATATACGGCAATGCTCCTAAAAAGATAAGCGACACATTTAAAACTAACATCCATAGACACAATCATTTTTTATCTATTCCTAGACCAAGAAATAATCTTTATAAATCTAGTTTTTTATGCTCTGGTGGAAATGTATGGAACAAGTTGCCAATACGCTTTAAAAGTATAAACAATAAAATCCAGTTTAAAAATAATCTGAAAAGGTATCTCATGAATGGTTCATAACTTACATTTTCCCGAACCCTTTGAAATACGGTTTTATGATTTTTCACAGTGTATGCATGTGTATATGTATATCTGTGTACATGCTCGTGCATGAGTGTGTGTGCCTCAAAGGAAAGGGTATGTCAGTGTCGACAGTATTCTTGGAGTATACGTACCTGCACATTTGTGAAGACAATGTACATATTGTATATAACCAATCTCTCTCTCCTCCCTCCCTCCCTCCCTCCTCTCTCTCTCTCTCTCTCTCTCTCTCTTCTCTCTCTCTCTTCTTTCTTTCTGGAATTTCCCCTTCTCATTTGTACACTCCCTATCTCCCCCCCCCCCCCCTCCCCCGCCTCCCCCCCCTTCCCCCCCCATTCCATTTCTTCTCTGGTTTCTATTTGTTGTTATCTCTGACTTTCATAAATTTCTGTGATTATTTGTCGTTTCACCAATTTTTTTTTTTTTAATGGATGGCTTGATGTAAAAAAGCAGATTCATTGCTTATTCAATGTTCCATCTGAAAATAAAACTTTGACTTTGCTACACTCACACACACACACACACCTACACACCACACACACCACACACACACACACACACACACACACACACCTACAGACACACACACACACACACACACACACACACACACACACACACACACACACACACACCTGGAGCCACACACAGTCACTCACTCATTTTGTGATCACAAGCAAAACCATTCATTAAAATTCAGATTTTTTTTTCTAATTTTTTATCCACGTAATGTTCTTTCTTTTTTTTTTCTTTGCAGAAGACAAATCAAAAGGACGCTTGCTCCAATCCAGAAGATGAAGTAAGCTTTTTATCATAGGGAAAAGGTTGTTGAGAGGAGGCTGGTTAGTTTGTATGTGTTTGTTCACGTGTGTATATGTCAGTATGTGTGCATGTGCATTTGGTGTGTTTAAGTTAGAATAAACCTGCCTACTGAACAGATTTTGCATATCTTTTTCGCATTTTGCAAAGTACACATCCAGCAACCATCCCCTTGAATCTTTGGGCATTGAAGGCGTTGACAACTAAGTACTGGTCACGGACAAGAGTGACAGTACAGGTCCCATGTTCTCGAGGCGGCCGTAAAGAAGAAACAGTCTTGTGCCGTTTGCATACTGGCCACTTGTTTTACACCCATTCTTATCTTTTAAAAGGTGAAGAAGCTCCGTGGTGCATTCCATGTCATGTACCACTCATAGTGAAACATGTTCTTTTAGAGTGTTGGGACTTGCATGAAGTGAGACATAAACATTTTACACAGACTCCATGAAAACCTTGTTCAGAGATGTCCCACCTGATGTGATCTCTGAGGGAGATTAACATTTTTCATCGGATCATGTATATATATATATGACTTGTGAGATGACTTGAATGCGGTGACAGCCCTGATATGGCCCTTTGCTGTGGGCTAGGCTATAACCAACATAACCTTACTGTCACAGAGAGCGTGAAAGAGAGGAAGAATAAAGAAGAGAATAGTGACAGCGTTGTGCGTGTTCTATTTTCCCCAGTCTCATTCATACACTTCCTCACCACACTCACATTCTGCAGACGTATAGTTTTGAGTGGGCATCCCAGAAAGGACATTGATTTAATTAATATTGTCTTGTTTCCTCCCAACAACAGAGTTCACTCCCAAGTTACATACATACTTCTGAGTTAACACAGATCCAGTTCACTCCCAAGTTACATACATACTTCTAAGTTAACACAGATCCAGTTCACTCCCAAGCTACATACATACTTCTGAGTTAACACAGATCCAGTTCACTCCCAAGTTACATACATACTTCTAAGTTAACACAGATCCAGTTCACTCCCAAGCTACATACATACTTCTGAGTTAACACAGATCCAGTTCACTCCCAAGTTACATACATACTTCTAAGTTAACACAGATCCAGTTCACTCCCAAGTTACATACATACTTCTAAGTTAACACAGATCCAGTTCATATCCCCCAGTTTCTGCGTTTCACAGTACAATACTTCGCACACTCAGCACAAACAGGTTTTCTTTGGCTTCGACTCCAGCCACCCTTGGGCGAGACACCAAACTGGGGAGGACCTCCGCGTTCACTCCCACAGCAGCAGCAGCAGCAGCAGCAGCAACTCTCTGCTCTTCTTCGGCCGCACCTCACCAGCCGACAGATGCCTTGTCGTTCCTTCAGCCAGATCTCCAGTCAGCAACTATGTTTCTCCTCCAGCTAGGAGCTATAGACACAAGAAACCTCCTAAGACTGTGTTCTCTAAACACTAAGAGGAAAGATAAGTCCAATCCGCTATACTTTAAGAATCATTTAACGTCCGCACCACTCTTCAAAGTCCTACGGCAGACGAACCTCATTCCAGAGTCACAAGTAACAATTATTAACCCAACTGACAACACTATTTCCCTTCTGAGCATATCCTCAGAAGTAATGTCTCAACTGGACTACATAATGACGTCAATTCTCATAAATATTAACCAGTTTCCGGACTCACAAATTCATCAAAAATAAAAGTACAATGAATATGTTTTCTGATCGGAAATCATTACTCCAAAGAATTTTCATAAACTTGTTATGAAAATTCAACTCCCTCTTTCCACTTTCATGTTCCAAAGAAATAAACCGGCACAAAAGTAGATATTGAAAAGGGAAGATACTCATAATAGAAACTCCAAACATTTGCTTATCTCCCAGCAAACACGTACGAAACAATGTGAACAAAATATTCCTAATTTCTTTGAATTATCCAGTCTAAGCTTTAGGTTAACCAAATCAGGTTTTGATAAAGTTTAAATTAAGTTCTAGGCTTGTCAAATCCTAAAAACAATTTAGCCGAACAATGACACAGTATTTTTTTTTTCAAGTCCTTGGCTAACTACTCAAACTGTCATTCCTCAACAAAGCTTAGCCTACAGTCAGTCAGTCATACAACACTTAGTCACCTGCTATAAAAACCCTGCACAAGAGGAATAATGTTCATAACATTAGTTAATATTCCTCCACTACATAACAGAACACCAACCTGCTATAAGCAGCTTATCAAGGCTCTTGAGTCTTTTTCAGCCCGGACTTCGTGAGCTGTAGATCTCAAGGCTGGCTGTTGCAAGACTGACGTCAGTAGATCTCAATTCCGCAGCAAGAAGACTTAACAGCCAATGAATAAAAAGAATTCATTCAACCAATGACTAACAATCTTACAACCTAGAATGAACACCCAAATAGCACAACACACACACAACAATCATACTTCAAGCAGCAGTGAGGACACAAGCACGTCCGTCACACTTACCTTACCTTGGAGATCCCATGAGGGATCAGAGTATAAGAGGTCCCATGAGGGATAAGAGTATAAGAGGTCCCATGAGGGATAAGAGTATAAGAGGTCCCATGAGGGATAAGAGTATAAGAGGTCCCATGAGGGATCAGAGTATAAGAGGTCCCATGAGGGATCAGAGTATTAGAGTCCCATGAGGGATAAGAGGTCCCATGAGGGATCAGAGTATAAGAGGTCCCATGAGGGATCAGAGTATAAGAGGTCCCATGAGGGATAAGAGGTCCCATGAGGGATCAGAGTATAAGAGGTCCCATGAGGGATCAGAGTATAAGAGGTCCCATGAGGGATAGAGGTCCATGAGGGATCAGAGTATAAGAGGTCCCATGAGGGATCAGAGTATAAGAGGTCCCATGAGGGATAAGAGGTCCCATGAGGGATAAGAGTATAAGAGGTCCCATGAGGGATCAGACAGTGCGATGCAGCATTTGTTTTGTTATGGTGGATGTGGGTGGCGATGGTAATGTCAAGAAGATTATATATGTATGGGAAGTTAAGAGTTAAATCATTGCACACTGTAGACACTTTCCACTGTTTCAGCTTCTGACGATACGACGTGTAAAACCATTAAATACACAGAGCAAATAAGTCAAGCTCAGATTCTTTTTGATAAACTTGTACACTTTACCCCCCCTCATCCTCTGAACCACTTTGCTGAACCAGTTCTAACACCCCATGTTATTCTTCTCCTGCCCGATATGTTGGCGAGGCAGGAAACTCCACACGTGCCTTTTACAGAAATTCCCAGTGCCAGACGGGTCTCTTTGTTCGGACTCCTCCGGGGTCACAAAGGTCATCGCTAGTACATGTAACCTTACCCTTCCAGTGGCTAGAACCCTGTTCTAAATATTTAGGGCAGCTGCATCCCTCAGACCGTAGAGCAGAGAACAGGGATTTTTTTTTTTAGTTGTGCTACCATGGAGGCACGCACGTCCAGGGAGTACAGCAGCGTTGCCGCCACCACGGAACGGCTCGTTGTGAATGGGCAACTTTGTTGCCGTCACCATCGCACGGTGTGTCACGAAAAGGTTAATGGGCCTTTCATAAATTAAGTCAGTTTTGTAGTCTGCTAAAATGGTGATGGTAAACATAGCTCTTAGTCCAATGGGTTTTTCAGTGAGTGTGTACTTTTTCCCTAACTTTCTAGTCCAGTGGGTTTTTCAGTGAGTGTGTACTTTTTCCCTAACTTTCTAGTCCAATGGGTTTTTCAGTGAGTGTGTACTTTTTCCCTAACTTTCTAGTTTGTGAAGGATGGCAGTTCTCTTCCATGCGCTTCCTATGTGAAGATTGCTGAAGAGTTGTGCCTTTTATTCACCAGAGAGTGGCGTACATGGAGGAAAAAGTCTGGTTGAAGCAGACGACAGTGCCCCCTTACCTCAAAGATTGCTGAAGAGTTGTGCCTTTTATTCACCAGAGAGTGGCGTACGTGGAGGAAAAAGTCTGGTTGAAGCAGACCACAGTACCCCCTTACCTCAAAGATTGCTGAAGAGTTGTGCCTGTCATTCACCAGAGAGTGGCGTACGTGGAGGAAAAAGTCTGGTTGAAGCAGACCACAGTGCCCCCTTACCTCAAAGATTGCTGAAGAGTTGTGCTTTTCATTCACCAGAGAGTGGCGTACGTGGAGGAAAAAGTCTGGTTGAAGCAGACAACAGTGCCCCCTTACCTCAAAGATTCCCCAGCTGCTCTCATGCTGCTGGGCTACTACCCAGATGGCGTCGGTCACAGCGCCACGGATCCCATCATGCACAACAACAAAAACAAGCCAACAGGTCAGTGTGTGTGTCTGACAGCTGACCGCCAATTGTGGCTGTTTATCAAGTGTATTCTTATTACTTTGCGTGCAGGCTTAAGTTTGTGCTTTTTGTGTGTGTGTGTGTGTGTGTGTGTGTGTGTGTGTGTATGTGTTTATGTGCATGTGTGTTTGTGTGTGTGACATAACTGGAAAACCATTATTTGTGTG
This sequence comes from Conus canariensis, assembly GCA_033310375.1. Classification (NCBI taxonomy): domain Eukaryota; kingdom Metazoa; phylum Mollusca; class Gastropoda; order Neogastropoda; family Conidae; genus Conus; species Conus canariensis. The sequence continues at coordinate 447,587 of CM065742.1, read as the reverse complement.
GAGGATCGTTATCCACATTTGATTACATTTTGAAATCTCTTGGTTCAAAATTGACAAAACACTATAGGAAAGAAACACTTGACTCTAACATATTACTCACAAGGTAGTGAGGAAGTGACAAAACTGCTGCATTTGAGAGGAGGCAACAGAAAACAAAAAACAAATAAATGCCCATCTTGCGCTGAATTTGACAAGATAAGTGATTGCTTGCTCTTCATTTTTGTTGTCCTGAGTCATGTTTATTTTGCCTGCCTGAAGAAGACCTAAGAGGTCAAAATGTATTTTGTTTGGTCTTGCGATTCATTTGTTCATGTTTGGCAGAGTTATTGCATACAATGTTTGAGATTTGTTTAGATTTCCGCCTGCAGTCACCTCGCTTTGCAACTAACCTCAATTGTGTGTAATCCCAGTCTTCCCTGTTGAGTCCATAGCAAACTCAGCTCCCAGTTACAGCAGAAAATCCCCACAAAGGGCTCTGATGGGAATTGAACCCATGACCACCCAGTCAGGAGTCTGTGACACTAATCATTTCGCCATGGCAGTTGGAATTTGTTTGTCATCTGATTTCATGGCAGTAGTTGTCAGTGCTGACAGGAATCGTGTCAGAACAGAAAGAGGTCAGTGCTGACAGGAATCATGTCAGAACAGAAAGAGGTCAGTGCTGACAGGAATCATGTCAGAACAGAAAGAGGTCAGTGCTGACAGGAATCATGTCAAAACAGAAAGAGGTCAGTGTTGACAGGAATCATGTCAGGACAGAAAGAGGTTGGTGCGGACAGGAGTCCTGTCAGAACAGAAAGAGGTCAATGCTGACAGGAATCATGTCAGAACAGAAAGAGGTCAGTGTTGACAGGAATGATGTCAGGACAGAAAGAGGTTGGTGCTGACAGGAATCCTGTCAGAACAGAAAGAGGTCAGTGCTGACAGGAATCCTGTCAGAACAGAAAGAGGTCAGTAGTGACAGGAATCCTGTCAGAATAGAAAGAGGTCAATGCTGACAGGAATCCTGTCAGAACAGAAAGAGGTCGGTGCTGACAGGAATCCTGTCAGAACAGAAAGAGGTCAGTGTTGACAGGAATGATGTCAGAACAGAAAGAGGTCAGTGCTGACAGGAATGATGTCAGAACAGAAAGAGGTCGGTGCTGACAGGAATCCTGTCAGAACAGAAAGAGGTCGGTGGTGACAGGAATGATGTCAGAACAGAAAGAGGTCGGTGCTGACAGGAATCCTGTCAGAACAGAAAGAGGTTGATGCTGACAGGAATGATGTCAGAACAGAAAGAGGTCGGTGCTGACAGGAATGATGTCAGAACAGAAAGAGGTCGGTGCTGACAGGAATCATGCCAGAACAGAAAGAGGTCGGTGCTGACAGCAATGATGTCAGAACAGAAAGAGGTCAATGCTGACAGGAATCATGTCAGAACAGAAAGAGGTCGGTGCTGACAGGAATCATGTCAGAACAGAAAGAGGTCGGTGCTGACAGGAATCCTGTCAGAACAGAAAGAGGTTGGTGCTGACAGGAATGATGTCAGAACAGAAAGAGGTCGGTGCTGACAGGAATGTGTCAGAACAGAAAGAGGTCGGTGCTGACAGGAATGATGTCAGAACAGAAAGAGCTCGGTGCTGACAGGAATGATGTCAGAACAGAAAGAGGTCGGTGCTGACAGGAATCCTGTCAGAACAGAAAGAGGTCGGTGTTGACAGGAATCCATGTCAGAACAGAAAGAGGTCGGTGCTGACAGGAATGTGTCGGAACAGAAAGAGCTCGGTGTGACAGGAATGATGTCAGAACAGAAAGAGCTCGGTGCTGACGGAATGATGTCAGAACAGAAAGAGTCGGTGCTGACAGGAATCTTTTCAGAACAGAAAGAGCGCAGTGCTGACGGAATCATGTCAGAACAGAAAGAGGTCAGTGCTGACAGGAATCATGTCAGAACAGAAAGAGTCGGTGCTGACAGGAATGTGTCAGAACAGAAAGAGGTTGTGCTGACAGGAATGATGTCAGAACAGAAAGAGGTCGTGCTGACAGGAATCTGTCAGAACAGAAAGAGGTTGGTGCTGACAGGAGTCCTGTCAGAACAGAAAGAGGTTGATGCTGACAGGAATGATGTCAGAACAGAAAGAGGTTGGTGCTGACAGGAGTCATGTCAGAACAGAAAGAGGTCAGTGTTGACAGGAATGATGTCAGAACAGAAAGAGGTTGGTGCTGACAGGAATGATGTCAGAACAGAAAGAGGTCGGTGCTGACAGGAATGATGTCAGAACAGAAAGAGGTCGGTGCTGACAGGAATCTGTCAGAACAGAAAGAGGCAGTGTTGACAGGAATGATGTCAGAACAGAAAGAGGTTGGTGCTGACAGGAATGATGTCAGAACAGAAAGAGGTCGGTGCTGACAGGAATGATGTCAGAACAGAAAGAGGTCGGTGCTGACAGGAATTGTCAGAACAGAAAGAGGTCGGTGCTGACAGGAGTCACTGTCAGAACAGAAAGAGGTCAGTGCTGACAGGAATGATGTCAGAACAGAAAGAGGTCGGTGCTGACAGGAATGCATGTCAGAACAGAAAGAGGTCGGTGCTGACAGGAATGATGTCAGAACAGAAAGAGGTCGTGCTGACAGGAATGATGTCAGAACAAAAGAGGTCAGTGCTGACAGGAATGATGTCAGAACAGAAGAGGTCATGTTGACAGGAATGATGTCAGAACAGAAAGAGGTTGGTGCTGACATGGAATCCTGTCAGAACAAAAGAGGTTGGGAAGTAGCGCTGACAGGTTTAGGAAGTAGACTACTTAACATCTAGGCTGTGATGATTATGTTGAGCAGTTAAAAAGAGAAAATGCCCACACACACACACACACACACACACACACACACACACACACACACACACACACACACACCATAGACCACACACACACACACACACACACACACACACACACACACACACACACACTCACTCACTCACTCACTCACTCACTCACACAAACATACGTAAATGGACACAAACACACGTGTGCACACATACACACACAGAATCACTCCTCTCTCTCTTCTCTCTCTCTCTCTCTCTCTCTCTCTCTCTCACGCAAGCGTATGTGCACATGCATGCATGCAGGCATGCAGAGGGGGCCAGGATGATTCATACACAGCTATGCCCTGCTTAGCACAAAGATGTTAGAAGGGACGGACACCCGGCTGGGAGGTCGTGGGTTCAATTCCCACCAGAGTCGTGGGATGTTTCCGCCTGACCGGCTCCTACCCAGAGTTGGTGTGCTACAGGCTCAGTTGGGAAGACTGGGACCACACAGTCGAGTTTCATCCACTTAATGGATGTGTCTCTGAGAGTGTTGCTCAAATTTCCTGACCAACACTGCAGGTGTCTGTATTTTTCGGGCCCGGTTGGTGCCGAGATATATATTATGAAAGGAAGCGTAGAGTACAGCCCTTTCATGCAATCTCAGCCTGGATTGGAAATCTGTAGCATCATCTTCATCATCCTCATTCTCGTCAATCAGCACGTTTGTTAAATGTCACAGATTCTGTGGCCCTTCATGCCCTGCTCTCATGGTGACCTCAGTTTCGATGTCCTCTTCAGGTCCGTGGCCTTGGTTTGATTGTGTCCAGGTCACCAGTATCAGCGACTGCGTGGGGGCTGTTGTTGGATGGACGTGGTGGCGCCCTCTGGAGGGAGAGCTCACTGATGCCGGCTCCATGACTAAGCGATGATTGTCGTCAGTAGGGGACTTAGTAGGTGGTGTCCTGCGTATGTTAGATCAGAAAGGCGCCACTGAACACCACCAAAGTGACTCGGTAGCAGTGCAGAGTCTCATCCTGTGAGTTGCCTCCTGATGACTTAACATTGACTGCTCCCTGTGGATTGCCGGTGCCGGGGCTGCAACGGGACTGACTGGGCTGTGGCTGTGGACAGGGTATGGGAATGAGCAGCGTAAGTGCACTGCCACTGAGGTGGCACAGCAGATGGGAAAAAAAAAGAAAAAATGTTAGGAGGGCTGAAGATTTGTGACAATCAGTATGGCAAACCTGGCAGGGCTAAAGAATGGCTTTTTCTTTTCTTTTCTTTTCTTTTAATTGCATTGCAGTGTTCCCGTGCAGTGAGTACCTGAGTCCCTTCATGCTGTCTGACGGACAGAAGCTGGCGGGCATGGTGATGCCGGACATGATGGGGCGAGATGAGATCGCCACCTTCCCCCTGGTGGCAGAGTACCAGCCGTACATGTACCTGGCCATCCGCAACCTTGTCCTGGCCATCTGGTCTCAGAATGCCAAGGTGACCGCCACCTGAGGGAGGGCTTCCCCTGTGTGCACGAAGCCTCAGGTTTCATTAAAATGTGAAAATGAGGGGGAAAACAAGAAAAAGTGGGGAAAACAAAGAAAAAGGGAAAAAGGAAAAAACTGGGGAGAAGTGAAAAATTGGAAGTGGAATCCACAGGGTGCTGGTTGTATGCAGGTATGCTGACAGATGACACAGAGTGCTGGTTGTATGCAGGTATGCTGACAGATGACACAGAGTGCTGGTTGCATGCAGGTATGCTGACAGATGACACAGAGTGCTGGTTGTATGCAGGTATGCTGACAGATGACACAGAGTGCTGGTTGCATGCAGGTATGCTGACAGATGACACAGAGTGCTGGTTGTATGCAGGTATGCTGACAGATGACACAGAGTGCTGGTTGCATGCAGGTATGCTGACAGATGACACAGAGTGCTGGTTGATGCAGGTATGCTGACAGATGACACAGAGTGCTGGTTGCATGCACGTATGCTGACAGGATGACACAGAGTGCTGGTTGCATGCAGGTATGCTGACAGATGACACAGAGTGCTGGTTGTATGCAGGTATGCTGACGATGACAGAGAGTGCTGGTTGCATGCAGGTATGCTGACAGATGACAGTGAGTGCTGGTTGCATGCAGGTATGCTGACAGATGACATGAGTGCTGGTTGCATGCAGGTATGCTGACAGATGACACAGAGTGCTGGTTGCATGCAGGTATGATGACAGATGACAAGAGTGCTGGTTGCATGCAGGTATGCTGACAGATGACACAGAGTGCTGGTTGCATGCAGGTATGCTGACAGATGACAAGAGTGCTGGTTGCATGCAGGTATGCTGACAGATGACAGAGAGTGCTGGTTGCATGCAGGTATGCTGACAGATGACAGAGGGTGCTGGTTGCATGCAGGTATGCTGACAGATGACACAGAGTGCTGGTTGTATGCAGGTATGCTGACAGATGACACAGGGTGCTGGTTGCATGCAGGTATGCTGACAGATGACACAGGAGTGCTGGTTGCAGCAGGTATGCTGACAGATGACAGAGTGCTGGTTGCATGCAGGTATGCTGACAGATGACAGGTGCTGGTTGCATGCAGGTATGCTGACAGATGACAAGGTGCTGGTTGCATGCAGGTATGCTGACAGATGACACAGAGTGCTGGTTGCATGCAGGTATGCTGACAGATGACACAGAGTGCTGGTTGCATGCAGGTATGCTGACAGATGACACAGGTGTGGTTGCATGCAGGTATGCTGACAGATGACAGAGTGCTGGTTGCATGCAGGTATGCTGACAGATGACAGAGATGTGGTTGCATGCAGGTATGCTGACAGATGACAGGAGTGCTGGTTGCATGCAGGTATGCTGACAGATGACACAGAGTCGGTTAGGTGCTGACAGATGACACAGAGTGCTGGTTGCATGCAGGTATGCTGACAGATGACACAGGTGCTGGTTGCATGCAGGTATGCTGACAGATGACACGAGTGGTTGCTGACAGTATGACAAGAGAGTGCTGGTTGCATGCAGGTATGCTGACAGATGACACGAGTCAGGTATGCATGACAGATGACACAGGGTGCTGGTTGCATGCAGGTATGCTGACAGATGACACAGGTCAGGTATGCTGACAGATGACACAGGGTGCTGGTTGCATGCAGGTATGCTGACAGATGACAGAGTGCTGGTTGCATGCAGGTATGCTGACAGATGACACAGAGGTCAGGTATGCTGACAGTGACACAGAGTGCTGGTTGCATGCAGGTATGCTGACAGATGACACAGAGTCAGGTATGCTGACAGATGACACAGAGTGCTGGTGTGCATGCAGGTATGCTGACAGATGAACAGAGTGCTGGTTGCATGCAGGTATGCTGACAGATGACACAGAGTCAGGTATGCTGACAGATGAACAGGAGTGCTGTTGCATGCAGGTATGCTGACAGATGACACAGAGTCAGGTATGCTGACAGATGACACAGAGTGCTGGTTGCATGCAGGTATGCTGACAGATGACACAGAGTCAGGTAGCATGCAGGTTGCTGACAGAATGGACAGTGAGTGCTGGTTGCATGCAGTATGTGACAGATGACACAGAGTCAGGTATGCGACAGATGAACAGAGTGCTGGTTGCATGCAGGTATGCTGACAGATGACACAGAAGTCAGGTATGCTGACAGATGACAGAGTGCGTGCTGTTGCATGCAGGTATGCGGACAGAGGTGGCATGCAGAGTCAGGTATGCTGACAGATGACAGAGTGCTGGTTGCATGCAGGTATGCTGACAGATGACACAGAGTCAGGTATGCTGACAGATGACAGAGAGTGCTGGTTGCATGCAGGTATGCTGACAGAATGACACAGAGGTGCTGGTTGCATGCAGGTATGCTGACAGAATGGACAGCAGTAGTGCAGTGCAATCAGGTATGCTGACAGATGACACAGAGTGCTGGTTGCATGCAGGTATGCGACAGCAGGTGCTGGTTGCATGCAGGTATGCTGACAGATGACAAGAGTGCTGGTTGCATGCAGGTATGCTGACAGATGACACAGAGTCAGGTATGCTGACAGATGACACAGGGTGCTGGTTGCATGCAGGTATGCTGACAGATGACACAAGTGCTGGTTGCATGCAGGTATGCTGACAGATGACACAGAGTCAGGTATTGACAGATGACACAAGGTGCTGGTTTGCATGCAGGTATGCTGACAGATGACACATGAGTCAAGGTATGCTGACAGATAACACAGGGGTGCGGTGTTGCATGCAGGTATGCTGACAGATGAAACAGAGTCAGATATGCTGACAGATGACACAGGGTGCTGGTTGCATGCAGGTATGCTGACAGATGACACAGAGTCAGGTATGCTGACAGATGACACAGGGTGCTGGTTGCATGCAGGTATGCTGGCAGATGACAGTGAGTGCTGGTTGCATGCAGGTATGCTGACAGATGATAGGGTGCCTGTTGCATGCAGTATGCTGACAGAGTGCTGGATGCATGCAGGTATGCTGACAGATGATAGGGTGCTGGTTGCATGCAGGTATGCTGACAGTGACACAGAGTCAGGCATGCTGACATGACACAGGGTGCTGGTTGCATGCAGGTATGCTGACAGATGACACAGAGTGCTGGTTGAATGCAGGTATGCTGACAGATGACACAGGGTGCTGGTTGCATGCAGGTATGCTGACAGATGACAGAGTCAGGTATGCTGACAGATGACAGCGAGTGCTGGTTGCTTGCAGGTATGCTGACAGATGACAGTGAGTTCTGGTTGCATGCAGGTATGCTGACAGATGACACAGAGTCAGGTATGCTGACAGATGACACAGAGTCAGGTATGCTGGCAGATGACACAGAGTGCTGGTTGCATGCAGGTATGCTGGCAGATGACTGTGAGTGCTGGTTGCATGCAGGTATGCTGACAGATGACACAGGGTGCTGGTTGCATGCAGGTATGCTGACAGATGACACAAAGTACTGGTTGCATGCAGGTATGCTAACAGATGACAGTGAGTGCTGGTTGCATGCAGGTATGCTGACAGATGACAGAGAGTGCTTGTTGCATGCAGGTATGCTGACAGATGACAGTTAGTGCTGGTTGCAGTCAGGTATGCTGACAGATGACACAGAGTCAGGTATGCTGACAGATGACACACAGTCAGGTATGCTGGCAGATGACAGTGAGTGCTGGTTGCATGCAGGTATGCTGACAGATGACAGTGACCACTGAGTGCTTGTTGCATGCAGGTATGCTGACAGATGACACTGAGTGCTGGTTGCATGCAGGTATGCTGACAGATGACACTGAGTGCTGGTTGCATGCAGGTATGCTGACAGATGACACTGAGTCCTGGTTGCATGCAGGTATGCTGACAGATGACACAGAGTGCTGGTTGCATGCAGGTATGGTGGCAGATGACAGTGACCCCACAAAATCTCATGTAAATTTCTTTGCGAGACAGGGCAGTTGCCTTTTTTTTTGTGCACCCGGTTCAGGGTGAAAAAGATACGTATTACCCTCTGCTGTCATGCGTTGGCAAGCTGCCGCCAAAGTGACCAAGACCGACAAAAATTGTAGGAAACTCAAGAAAATACAGACGTGAGCTGAGTTATATGGGAGAGGGGTCCACAAGTCTGTAATGATTCGGTGAACAGAGTTATATATGATAGGGAGGGGTCCATAATTCTGTAACCAATCGGCCAAGCATGTGTCAACACACAGACGGATAACAAACTTTTCCAGATCCGTCCAAACCTAAAAACTTCCTCTCATCTACCTCTGCTGGTCACAAGGAAGAATCAGTTTTCTGCTGGCTGCACGCTGGCCATTTGTTTTTCACTCATTCCTATCTTTTAGAAAATAAAGAAGCTTCACATTGCATCCCATGTAATGAGTGTCTCAGCAGTAGACACATTCTAATTCAATGTAGGGAGCTACATGACATCAGACATAAACACTTAACGGCAAGCTCAATGAAGACCTTGTTCTGGGATGATCCTCCGGAATTGATTTTTCAGTTTTTGAGAGAAATCAATGTTTTGAAGAAGATCTGATTTTAACTTGAGTGTGACAGACTCTTTTTAGCAGGTCTTTTGATATGAATGAATAACTGGTATTGAGTGTGACAGGCTCTTTTTAGCAGGTCTTTTGATATGAATGAATAACTGGTATTGAGTGTGACAGACTCCTTTTAGCAGGTCTTTTGATATGAATGAATAACTGGCATTGAGTGTGACAGATTCTTTTTAGCAGTCTTTTGATATGAATGAATAACTGGTATTGAGTGTGACAGGCTCTTTTTAGCAGGTCTTTTGATATGAATGAATAACTGGTATTGAGTGTGACAGACTCCTTTTAGCAGGTCTTTTGATATGAATGAATAACTGGCATTGAGTGTGACAGATTCTTTTTAGCAGTCTTTTGATATGAATGGATAACTGGTATTGAGTGTGACAGACTCCTTTTAGCAGTCTTTTGATATGAATGAATAACTGGTATTGAGTGTGACAGACTCTTTTTAGCAGGTCTTTTGATGTGAATGAATAACTGGTATTGAGTGTTAACTCTGCATTTTATTTTTCTCATTTTGTTCTGTTTTTGATTTGGGAGGGGGAGGGGGGAGGGGTCATCTTGTTGTTGTTGTTTTGTTGGGTTTTCTTTTTTTTTTTTTTTTTTTTTTTTTTTATATGGCTTTTGTGGTCGGCCGTGCTTAAAGCGACCTGATTTAGACTTGTCTCTCAGGTGACCGTGTCGTTTTCACCTCTCTCTCAGGTGACTGTGTTGTTTTGTCTGTCTCAGGTGACAATGTCGTTTTCACGTCTCTCTGAGGTGACTGTGTCGTTTTGTCTCTCTGAGGTGACTGTGTCATTTTCACATCTCTCTCAGGTGACCGTGTCGTTTTGTCTCTCTCAGGTGACAGTGTCGTTTTGTCTCTCTCAGGTGACTGTGTCGTTGTGTCTCTCTCAGGTGACAATGTCGTTTTCACGTCTCTCTTAGGTGACCGTGTCATCTTGTCTCTCTCAGGTGACTGTGTCATTTTGTCTCTCTCAGGTGACTGTGTCGTTTTGTCTCTCTCAGGTGACAATGTCGTTTTGTCTCTCTCAGGTGACCGTGTCGTTTTCACGTCTCTCTCAGGTGACCATGTCGGTTTGTCTCTCTCAGGTGACCATGTCGTTTTGTCTCTCTCAGGTGACAATGTCGTTTTGTCTCTCTCAGGTGACCATGTCGTTTTCACGTGTCTCTCAGGTGACTGTGTCGTTTTGTCTCTCTCAGGTGACCATGTCGTTTTGTCTCTCTCAGGTGACCATGTCGTTTTCACGTGTCTCTCAGGTGACTGTGTCGTTTTGTCTCTCAGGTGACTGTCGTTCTGTCTCTCAGGTGACTGTGTCGTTTTGTCTCTCAGGTGACTGTGTTGTTTTGTCTCTCAGGTGAGCGTGTCATTTACACATCTCTTTCAGGTGACCATGTCATTTACACGTCTCTTTCAGGTGACCGTGTCGTTTTCACGTCTCTTTCAGGTGACCGTGTTGTTTTCACATGTCTTTCAGTTGACCGTGTCGTTTTCACATCTCTTTCAGGAGTGGGTGAAGCGAGAGCACTGTGAGCGGCGGTTGATCTGCCGAGGTTTGAACCGCGCCTGCTGCATGTTCCTGCTGGATGGGGTCCTGGCCTTCCTGACCTCTGCAGGCTACATCAACGTGGGCCTGGTCTCCCCGCCCCGCTACCTTCACCTCCACACCTCCTCACAGGTCAGCACGCAGACAGTTCTCCTTGCTGAAGTCATAAATGACAGGGTCAGCTGGTGTTAAAGTTTCATAGATCAGTTATAAACTGAAGGTCAATGGGTCATGTTCTTTTGATGAATTAGAATTCAGCTGGTACACAGCTCGCTAAGGAAGTCAAAGAGTATAGGACACCTGGTCCGCTTCAAATTTAAGTATATTTATTTTTGTACAAGTGAGAAATTACAGGTCATCTTCCTTGTAGTCAATTTCTCTGTAGGAGATACAGATTCAGGTGAGCTCTCAGATTTCAGGTAAAAGTCATGACCTACAGTGTAGATGGTCAGTTTCTTTGTAGGAGATACAGATTCAGGAGAGCTCTGTAGTCAGTTTCTCTGTAGGAGATATAGTATCAGGTGAGCTCTCAGATTTCAGGTAGAAGTCATGACCTACAGTGTAGATGGTCAGTTTCTCTGTAGGAGATACAGATTCAGGTGAGCTCTGTAGTCAGTTTCTTTGTAGGAGATATAGATTCAGATGAGCTCTCAGATTTCAGGTAAGGTAAGGTAAGGTAATGTTGCTTATAGCCCAGCCGACTGCAAAGGGCCATATCAGGACTGTCACCATGTTAAAATCAACTCACAAGTCAGATTTCAGGTAAAAGTCATGACCTACAGTGTAGATGGTCAGTTTCTTTGTAGGAGATACAGATTCAGGTGAGCTCTCAGATTTCAGGTAAAAGTCATGACCTACAGTGTAGATGGTCAGTTTCTTTGTAGGAGATAGAGATTCAGGTGAGCTTTCAGATTCAGGTAAAAGTCATGACCTACAGTGTAGATGGTCAGTTTCTTTGTAGGAGATACAGATTCAGGTGAGCCCTCAGATTTCAGGTAGACGTCATGACCTGCAGTGTAGATGGTCAGTGTCTTTGTAGAAGTCAAACAATACAAAGCAGTGGGTCACTTTCTGTGCAGAAGTCATAGTTACAAGTTTACCGATTATTGTTGATGGCTCTTTTCTTTTTTATATGTTAGAATTTGCAGGTTGTTTTGCTTACATCTACCTTGTAAAAAGCATAAATTATGGGTCAGCGGGTCAACTGCTTCCTATTAAGATATGAATGACAGGTCTACAGTTAGGACATGAAGGTAGTAAATAGACAGGAATTTTTTTCTCTACGTCATAGACTTCAGTACAGTTTAGATACATTCCTGGAGTGAAATGTGTATAATTAGACTACTACTTCATGAATTTTATCATGTGTAGAAGCTTTGTTTGCACTGTGAGTCTGCCATTGAGTTTGTACAAGTTGCTTTGAAAAAAAAATGAAAAGAGTGAGAGGGAGAGCGAGGGAGAGACAATAAAATGTAGTGCAGCACGGAGGTCATTGGATAGAAGGGACCTTTTGTTTCAGTGTGATTTTCTAGTCATTGGATAGAAGGGACCTTTTGTTTCAGTGTGATATTCTAGTCATGTGATAGAAGAGACCTTTGGTTTCAGTGTGATATTCTAGTCATTGGATAGAAGGGACCTTTTGTTTCAGTGTGATTTTCTAGTCATTGGATAGAAGGGACCTTTTGTTTCAGTGTGATATTCTAGTCATTGGATAGAAGAGACCTTTGGTTTCAGTGTGATATTCTAGTCATTGGATAGAAGGGACCTTTTGTTTCAGTGTGATATTCTAGTCATGTGATAGAAGAGACCTTTTGTTTCAGTGTGATTTTTCTAGTCACTGGGTAGAAGAGACCTTTTGTTTCAGTGTGATATTCTAGTCATTGGATAGAAGAGACCTTTTGTTTCAGTGTGATATTCTAGTCATTGGATAGAAGGGACCTTTTGTTTCAGTGTGATATTCTAGTCATTGGATAGAAGGGACCTTTGGTTTCAGTGTGATATTCTAGTCATTGGATAGAAGGGACCTTTTGTTTCAGTGTGATGTTCTAGTGCAGCACAGTAGTCACTGGATAGAAGGGACCTTTTGTTTCAGAGTGATGTTCTAGTGCAATGCAGCACAGTAGTCATTGGATAGAAGGGACCTTTTGTTTCAGTGTGATGTTCTAGTCATCGGGGCAGGAGCCAGCGGCATTGCTGCAGCGCGGCGTCTGTCAGACTTTGGATTGAAGGTGAGGCCTTGTCATAACCGACAGTGTTTGTCACTTTGTGTGCAAACAAGAGCAGTTAATACTGCCACATGACTTTGCATTGAACAGTGTTTCTCACTTTGTGTGCAAACAAGAGCAGTGTTTTAATACTGCTACATGACTTTGCATTGATGTAGTCTTCCATTATTTCTGAGATCTGAACATTGTGTAATGATCTACAGGAATCCTTAAAACTGGGGAACTAATTGGAGAGTCAAGACGGCTGTGGAATAGCTTAAGTTGTTCTGCTTCTCGGTCTGAGGGAAGCTAATTTAAACTCCTGGCAGAGTTAGACTTGCAGGGCTCTGATTTCCCTGTCAATTTGTAGATTTCAGCAAAATCTAAAATCAGACTCCACAGAAAAAAACATTTCACAGGAAAAAAAAATCAGGGAAGAAGAAAAACGTGACAGTGAAATCTCAGAACATTGGGTGAGTTTTTTTGGTTTGGTAGCAAATGACACTAACATCATCAGATTTCATATAAGCTTCTTTGTGAAAGTGGGCTGTGGCCATTTTGTCCACTTGGTGAAGACAAAGTAATGTCAGGCTGTGACATCATGCATTGGCAAGACACTGTGAAAGTGGCAAAGACTGACAGAGGCTGTGGGAACAAATGGCCCTGCTGTGGTTGGACCAGAAAGTGGCAAAGACTGACAGAGGCTGTAGGAACAAATGGCCCTGCTGTGGTTGGACCAGAAAGTGGCAAAGACTGACAGAGGCTGTGGGAACAAATGGCCCTGTTGTGGTTGGACCAGAAAGTGGCAAAGACTGACAGAGGCTGTAGGAACAAATGGCCCTGTTGTGGTTGGACCAGAAAGTGGATGATACACCAGTCGATGCTCAGATTGGCAGCAAGCTGTGTCTGTTTGAAAGCAGAATGTTCAAAATGTCTTAGAGGGGAGGATGAGCAGGCAGCAAGCTGCGTCTGTTTGAAAGCAGAATGTTCAAAATGTCTTGGAGGGGACATGAGCAGGCAGCAAACTGCGTCTGTTTGAAAGCAGAATGTTCAAAATGTCTTAGAGGGGAGATGAGCAAGCAGCAAACTGCGTCTGTTTGAAAGCAGAATGTTCAAAATGTCTTAGGGGAGGATGAGCAGGCAGCAAGCTGCGTCTGTTTGAAAGCAGAATGTTCAAAATGTCTTAGAGGGGAGGATGAGCAGGCAGCAAGCTGCGTCTGTTTGAAAGCAGAATGTTCAAAATGTCTTAGAGGGGAGATGAGCAGGCAGCAAGCTGCGTCTGTTTGAAAGCAGAATGTTCAAAATGTCTTAGAGGGGAGGATGAGCAAGCAGCAAGCTGCGTCTGTTTGAAAGCAGAATGTTCAAAATGTCTTAGAGGGGAGATGAGCAGGCAGCAAGCTGCGTCTGTTTGAAAGCAGAATGTTCAAAATGTCTAGGAGGGGAGATGAGCAAGCAGCAAGCTGCGTCTGTTTGAAAGCAGAATGTTCAAAATGTCTAGGAGGGGAGATGAGCAGGCAGCAAGCTGCGTCTGTTTGAAAGCAGAATGTTCAAAATGTCTAGGAGGGGAGATGAGCAGGCTTGCTGGACACCTCCACCCCCAACAATTTCAGCCATTTAGGCTTTTCCTCGGTGGGAACACTGTTAATAGAAGGGGGAGATAGTGAAATTGTTGCAATATTTGTTACTTCTGCGATTGATTTTTGTTTTTTTGTTTTTTTTGGTTGCATCAGATGTTTAATTCTGTCGCCACGATGAAAGGTCTTGACGGCTGTCCCAAAGCTGCATCTGCAGCTCTGCACCCTCTGGCCATTTGACGCCATGGAACATCATGGGCTGGACAGTGTTGGAGGATGTGTTCTGGGGTCTGAGATCCAGTGCGACAAGGACATTGGTCAATGTGTGCAGTCTTGATTTGGCTGAGGTGGCTCAGCAGTCAACAGTGGCCAGATCTCAGTCTGAAGAAGGTTGTTTGCTGGTATCTCTGGAGCTGATGGATTGGATCAGCACCACTGTCTGCACCCAGCCTTCTCTTCCCCTGGCTTTGGTGTTTGTTGTGGATGATAGTTTTGGCCTCTCTGTAGGTCACCAGGTGGCTGAACTGCTCCATATTGCTGCCTGCCGTGGAAAGAGCTTCAACCTTCTCATTCCCAGTGATCCCGCAGTGGGATGAATCAACTGGAGTGCAATGGTGGGTCATCTTGAAAGATCATGCAGGGCTTTTTTTGATGTTTTTCAGCTGCTACAATGTCCTTGATTTGAGGAACATACATTTGGCCCAGACAGGGTGAAGTGAATGGAGGGGAATTTTTATTTTTCCTGGATATCCAGCGTGCACATCTGTGTGCAGATCTTCTGTTGGCTGTACTTCCTTCATGTGTGTACACACAGAGAAATGTTGGCTGTACTTCCTTCATGTGTGTACACACACAGAAATGTTGGCTGTACTTCCTTCATGTGTGTACACACACAGAAATGTTGGCTGTACTTCCTTCATGTGTGTACACACACAGAAATGCTGGCTGTACTTCCTTCATGTGTGTACACACACAGAAATGTTGGCTGTACTTCCTTCATGTGTGTACACACACAGAAATGTTGGCTGTACTTCCTTCATGTGTGTACACACACAGAAATGTTGGCTGTACTTCCTTCATGTGTGTACACACACAGAAATGCTGGCTGTACTTCCTTCATGTGTGTACACACACAGAAATGTTAACTGTACTTCCTTCATGTGTGTACACACAGACAAATGCTGGCTGTACTTCCTTCATGTGTGTACACACACAGAAATGCTGGCTGTACTTCCATCATGTGTGTACACACACACACACAGAAATGCTGGCTGTACTTCCTTCATGTGTGTACACACACAGAAATGCTGGCTGTACTTCCTTCATGTGTGTACACACAGAGAAATGTTTGCTGTACTTCCTTCATGTGTGTACACACACAGAAATGCTGGCTGTACTTCCTTCATGTGTGTACACACACAGAAATGCTGGCTGTACTTCCATCATGTGTGTACACACACAGAAATGTTGGCTGTACTTCCTTCATGTGTGTACACACACAGAAATGCTGGCTGTACTTCCTTCATGTGTGTACACACACAGAAATGTTGGCTGTACTTCCTTCATGTGTGTACACACACAGAAATGTTGGCTGTACTTCCTTCATGTGTGTACACACACAGAAATGCTGGCTGTACTTCCTTCATGTGTGTACACACACAGAAATGTTACTGTACTTCCTTCATGTGTGTACACAACACAAGAATGCTGGCTGTACTTCCTTCATGTGTGTACACACACAGAAATGTTGGCTGTACTTCCTTCATGTGTGTACACACACAGAAATGTGGCTGTACTTCCTTCATGTGTGTACACAACAAGAAATGTGCTGTACTCTTCATGTGTGTACACACACAGAAATGCTGGCTGTACTTCCTTCTGTGTGTACACACAACAAATGCTGGCTGTACTTCTTCATGTGTGTACACACAGAAATGCTGGCGTACTTCCTTCATGTGTGTACACACACAGAAATGCTGGTACTTCCTTCATGTGTGTACACACACAGAAATGTTAACTGTACTTCCTTCATGTGTGTACACACACAGAATGTTGGCTGTACTTCCTTCATGTGTGTACACACACAAATGTTACTGTATTCTTCATGTGTGTACAACACAAATGCTGGCTGTACTTCATGTGTGTACACACACAGAAATGTGCTGTACTTCATGTGTGTACACACACAGAAATGCTGCTGTACTTCCTTCATGTGTGTACACACACAGAAATGCTGGCTGTACTTCCTTCATGTGTGTACACACACAAAATCTGCTGTACTTCCTTCATGTGTGTACACACACAGAAATGTGCTGTACTTCCTTCATGTGTGTACAACACAGAAATGTGACTGTACTTCCTTCATGTGTGTACACACCAGAAATGTTGGCTGTACTTCCTTCATGTTGTACACACACATAAATGTGGCTGTACTTCCTCATGTGTGTACACACACAGAAATGTTACTGTACTTCCTTCATGTGTGTACACACACAGAAATGTTACTGTACTTCCTCATGTGTGTACACACACAGAAATGTTGCTGTACTTCCTCATGTGTGTACACACACAGAAATGTTACTGTACTTCTTCATGTGTGTGTACACACACAGAAATGTGGCTGTACTTCCTTCATGTGTGTACACACACAAATGTTGGCTGTACTTCCTTCATGTGTGTACACACACAGAAATGTTACTGTACTTCCTTCATGTGTGTACACACCCAGAAATGTTGGCTGTACTTCCTTCATGTGTGTACACACACAGAATGTTGTCTTCCTTCTGTGTGTACACACACAGAAAGTTGGCTGTACTTCCTTCATGTGTGTACACACACAGAAATGTGGCTGTACTTCCTTCATGTGTG
Source organism: Conus canariensis (assembly GCA_033310375.1). Lineage (NCBI taxonomy): Eukaryota > Metazoa > Mollusca > Gastropoda > Neogastropoda > Conidae > Conus > Conus canariensis. Next base: position 430,517 of record CM065742.1, on the reverse strand, counting down.
TACACACAGAAATGTTAACTGTACTTCCTTCATGTGTGTACACACACAGAAATGTTAACTGTACTTCCTTCATGTGTGTACACACACAAAATGTTGGCTGTACTTCCTTCATGTGTGTACACACACAGAAATGTTGGCTGTACTTCCTTCATGTGTGTACACACACAGAAATGTTAGCTGTACTTCCTTCATGTGTGTACACACACAGAAATGTTGGCTGTACTTCATGTGTGTACACACACAGAAATGTTGGCTGTACTTCCTTCATGTGTGTACACACACAGAAATGTTGGCTGTACTTCCTTCATGTGTGTACACACACAGAAATGTGGCTGTACTTCCTTCATGTGTGTACACACACAAATGTGGTGTATTCTTCATGTGTGTACACACACAGAATGCTGGCTGTACTTCTTCATGTGTGTACACACACAGAAATGTGGCTGTACTTCCTTCATGTGTGTACACACACAGAAATGTGGCTGTACTTCCTTCATGTGTGTACACACACAGAAATGCTGGCTGTACTTCCTTCATGTGTGTACACACACAGAAATGCTGGCTGTACTTCCTTCATGTGTGTACACACACAGAAATGCTGGCTGTACTTCCTTCATGTGTGTACACACACAGAAATGCTGCTGTACTTCCTTCATGTGTGTCACACACAGAAATGTTGGCTGTACTTCCTTCATGTGTGTACACACACAGAAATGTTGGCTGTACTTCCTTCATGTGTGTACACACACAGAAATGCTGGCTGTACTTCCTTCATGTGTGTACACACACAGAAATGTGGCTGTACTTCCTTCATGTGTGTACAACACAGAAATGTGTGGCTGTACTTCTTCATGTGTGTACACACACAGAAATGCTGGCTGTACTTCCTTCATGTGTGTACACACACAGAAATGCTTGGCTGTACTTCCTTCATGTGTGTACACACACAGAAATGCTGGCTGTACTTCCTTCATGTGTGTACACACACAGAAATGCTGGCTGTACTTCTTCATGTGTGTACACACACAGAAATGTTGGCTGTACTTCCTTCATGTGTGTACACACACAGAAATGCTTGGCTGTACTTCCTCATGTGTGTACACACACAGAAAATGCTGGCTGTACTTCCTTCATGTTTGTACACACACAGAAATGTCTGGCTGTACTTCCTTCATGTGTGTACACACACAGAAATGTTAACTGTACTTCCTTCATGTGTGTACACACACAGAAATGCTGGCTGTACTTCTCATGTGTGTACACACACAGAAATGTTGGCTGTACTTCCTTCATGTGTGTACACACACAGAAATGTTGGCTGTACTTCCTTCATGTGTGTACACACAGAAATGCTGGCTGTACTTCCTTCATGTGTGTACACACACAGAAATGTTGGCTGTACTTCCTTCATGTGTGTACACACACAGAAATGCTGGCTGTACTTCCTTCATGTGTGTACACACACAGAAATGTGGCTGTACTTCTTCATGTGTGTACACACACACAGAAATGCTGGCTGTACTTCCTCATGTGTGTACACACACAGAAATGTGGCTGTACTTCCTTCATGTGTGTACACACACAGAAATGCTGGCTGTACTTCCTTCATGTGTGTACACACACACAGAAATGCTGGCTGTACTTCCTCATGTGTGTACACACACAGAAATGTTGGCTGTACTTCCTTCATGTGTGTACACACACAGAAATGCTGGCTGTACTTCCTTCATGTGTGTACACACACACAAATGTTGGCTGTACTTCCTTCATGTGTGTACACACACACAAATGTTGGCTGTACTTCCTTCATGTGTGTACACACATAGAAATGTGGCTGTACTTCCATCATGTGTGTACACACACAGAAATGTTGGCTGTACTTCCTTCATGTGTGTACACACACAGAAATGTGGCTGTACTTCCTTCATGTGTGTACACACAGAAATGTTGGCTGTACTTCCTTCATGTGTGTACACACACAGAAATGTGGCTGTACTTCCTTCATGTGTGTACACACACAGAAATGCTGCTGTTCTTCCATCATGTGTGTACACACACAAAATGTTGGCTGTACTTCCTTCATGTGTGTACACACCAGAAATGTGGCTGTACTTCCTTCATGTGTGTACACACACAGAAATGTTGGCTGTACTTCCTTCATGTGTGTACACACACACAAATGTTGGCTGTACTTCCTTCATGTGTGTACACACACACAAATGTTGGCTGTACTTCCTTCATGTGTGTACACACACACAAATGTTGGCTGTACTTCCTTCATGTGTGTACACACACACAAATGTTGGCTGTACTTCCTTCATGTGTGTACACACACAGAAATGCTGGCTGTACTTCCTTCATGTGTGTACACACACAGAAATGTTGGCTGTACTTCCTTCATGTGTGTACACACACAAAACCTGGCTGTACTTCCTTCATGTGTGTACACACACACAACAGAAATGTTGGCTGTACTTCCTTCATGTGTGTACACACACAGAAATGTTGGCTGTACTTCCTTCATGTGTGTACACACACAGAAATGTTGGCTGTACTTCCTTCATGTGTGTACACACACAGAAATCTGGCTGTACTTCCATCATGTGTGTACACACACAGAAATGCTGGCTGTACTTCCATCATGTGTGTAACACACAGAAATGCTGGCTGTACTTCCATCATGTGTTACACACACAGAAATGCTGGCTGTACTTCCTCATGTGTGTACACACACAGAAATGCTGGCTGTACTTCCATCATGTGTGTAACACACAAAATGTGGCTGTACTTCCTTCATGTGTGTACACACACAGAAATGCTGGCTGTACTTCATGTGTGTACACACACAGAAATGTTGGCTGTACTTCCTTCATGTGTGTACACACACAGAATGCGCTGTACTTCCTTCATGTGTGTACACACACAGAAATGCTGGCTGTACTTCCTTCATGTTGTACACACACAGAAATGTTGGCTGTACTTCCTTCATGTGTGTACACACACAGAAATGTGGCTGTACTTCCTTCATGTGTGTACACACACAGAAATGTTGGCTGTACTTCCTTCATGTGTGTACCACACACACAGAAATGCTGGCTGTACTTCCATCATGTGTGTACACACCAGAAATGCTGGCTGTACTTCTTCATGTGTGTACACACACAGAAATGTTGGCTGTACTTCTTCATGTGTGTACACACACAGAAATGTTAACTGTACTTCCTTCATGTGTGTACACACACATAAATGCTGGCTGTACTTCATGTGTGTACACACAGAGAAATGTGGCTGTACTTCCTTCATGTGTGTACACACACAAATGTTGGCTGTACTTCCTTCATGTGTGTACACACACAGAAATGTTGGCTGTACTTCCTTCATGTGTGTACACACACAGAAATGCTGGCTGTACTTCCTTCATGTGTGTACACACACAGAAATGCTGGCTGTACTTCCTTCATGTGTGTACACACACAGAAATGCTGGCTGTACTTCCTTCATGTGTGTACACACACAGAAATGTTGGCTGTACTTCCGTCATGTGTGTACACACACAGAAATGTTGGCTGTACTTCCATCATGTGTGTACACACACACAAATGCTGGCTGTACTTCCTTCATGTGTGTACACACAGAAATGCTGGCTGTACTTCCTTCATGTGTGTACACACACAGAAATGTTAACTGTACTTCCTTCATGTGTGTACACACAGAGAAATGTTGGCTGTACTTCCTTCATGTGTGTACACACACAGAAATGTTGGCTGTACTTCCTTCATGTGTGTACACACACAGAAATGCTGGCTGTACTTCCTTCATGTGTGTACACACAGACAAATGCTGGCTGTACTTCCTTCATGTGTGTACACACAGAGAAATGCTGGCTGTACTTCCTTCATGTGTGTACACACACACAAATGTTGGCTGTACTTCCTTCATGTGTGTACCACACAGAAATGTTGGCTGTACTTCCTCATGTGTGTACACACACAGAAATGTACTGTACTTCCTTCATGTGTGTACACACACAGAAATGCTGGCTGTACTTCCTTCATGTGTGTACACACACAGAAATGCTGGCTGTACTTCCTTCATGTGTGTACACACACACACAGAAATGTTGGCTGTACTTCCATCATGTGTGTACACACACAAATGTTGGCTGTACTTCCTTCATGTGTGTACACACACAGAAATGTTGGCTGTACTTCCTTCATGTTTGTACACACACACACACAGAAATGCTGGCTGTACTTCATGTGTGTACACACACAGAAATGTTAACTGTACTTCCTTCATGTGTGTACACACACAGAAATGCTGGCTGTACTTCCTCATGTGTGTAACACACAGAAATGCTGGCTGTACTTCCTTCATGTGTGTACACACACAGAAATGCTGGCTTGTACTTCCTCATGTGTGTACACACACAGAAATGTTGGCTGTACTTCCTTCATGTGTGTACACACACAGAAATGTTGGCTGTACTTCCTTCATGTGTGTACCACACAGAAATGCTGGCTGTACTTCCTTCATGTGTGTACACACACAGAAATGTCGGTCTGTCTTCATGTGTGTACAACACAGAAAATGCTGGCTGTACTTCCATCATGTGTGTACACACAAGAAATGCTGGCTGTACTTCCTTCATGTGTGTACACACACAGAGAATGTTGGCTGTACTTCCATCATGTGTGTACACACACAGAAATGCTGGCTGTACTTCCTTTCATGTGTGTACACACACAGAAATGCTGGCTGTACTTCCTTCATGTGTGTACCACACAGAAATGTTGGCTGTACTTCCATCATGTGTGTACACACACAGAAATGCTGGCTGTACTTCCATCATGTGTGTACACACACAGAAATGCGATTCACTAGTAAAAGGACCTGTCATCCATGTCAGCATGTAGCTGGTTATGAAAACACAAACACACCCAGTGTGCAGCAGGAGGCATGGAAAGGAGATAGGTGTGGCCATGCTTTCTTCATTGCAACTGAAATGCTGCGATGAACAGAGGGAACATGATTCGTTCATGTGTCTGTCACAGGATCCGTTCATAATAGCAAGGCAGACTTGGTAAAGAAAAAAAGTGTTCCTGAAAAAACAGTGAAGTGGCCTGAATGGGAGGGTGTGTGTGCACAGACAACACTGTGTTGCCTCAGTGAGGCTTGGTGCTGTGATTGGTGTTCTGCTTGTTACTGAGACTGGCAATATTTGGTATATTGGTGTGCTTCAAACCTCCCTGTGACAGGGATACCAGGGATGTCTTTCAGTATCAATCATCATCACTGGCAATATGTATCACATTGGTGTGCTTCAAACCTCCCTGTGCCAGGGATACCAGGGATGTCTTTCAGTATCAATCATCATCACTGGCAATATGTATCACATTGGTGTGCTTCAAACCTCCCTGTGACAGGGATACCAGGGATGTCTTTCAATATAAATCATTGTCACTCTGGAAACTCTTTGCCTTTTTTCTCCCTTTTCTGTAATTCTCTTTGAATAACACACACACACACATGTACGCACACATGCACACGCACGCACGCACGCACGCACACCCCACACACACACACACACACACACACACACACACACACACACACACACACACACACACTTAATTCCTGTTGTCCATTGTTTTTCTGCATTTGTGGCTACTCTACAGTGTTTGTTGAAGAAAATCTTTACTTTTTTTTTTCTTTATTTAGTTTTACAGCATGCCCTTTTTTCCCCTTTCTGGTTATTTTATTTTTGTAACCAGGTGATTAGGTAGTGAGAGATTCATGAGAAAAAGTTCTGGAACAGTTGGTTTTTTTCAACTGGATTACAAGATTAGAAGAAATGAAATGGATGTAAACATTATAAACATTAGAGCATTATAACAGTGCAGACAATCATTATTGCAAAATAACAGTAGTATGTAGAATGATCTTTTTTGAAATACTCCACCTCCATGCTCTCCCCCCCCCCCCCCCACCCCCTTTCCCTTACCCCACAACTGCTCCCCTTTTTTTTCTCCGTCTGCCATTCCTCCATGAGAGAGAACCAAAGGGTATCAGACTATCATTGTTTGACTCCCTCCTCTTGTTCCATGCTCTTTTATTCTTCCTATCGGGGCTTATCATATTGACTAGAATGTTCACAGAAATCAGGATATGATCCTTCTCAGTGATGCGAGTGTCCTGTTTTGTTTTGTTTTTCAGGTGAAGGTTCTGGAAAGCAAGAATCGCATAGGAGGACGGGTGTGGGAGGAAGAGGAGGGTGGGGTGTGCTTTGCTCGTGGCCCTCAGCTGATGGCCGGGGCCGTCAACAACCCCATGGCCATTCTTGCCTACCAGGTAAGAAAGGTTTTTCAGAAATTCTCAGGTACTGTATCGGCCAAAATGAACAAACCAATCACAAGACAAAACATGACGCTTTTGGACCTCTTAGGTCTTTTTCAGGCAAGATAAACGAGACTCAGGACAACGAAAATGAAGAACGAGCAATCACTTATCTCATTGAGTTCGGCGCAAGATTCTGTGCCGAAGACCATGAATTTGGATTAAGGTCAGAGTTCGCCCTATTCTTTTTTGTTCTTTTGTTTGTTTGGATGGGTAAGTATGAGGAAAAGGAAATGTTGTGTTAATAAAGTTTTACAAGATACCAGCCGCCGTGGCGAAGTGGTTAGCGTCACAGACTCCCGGCTGGGAGGTCGTGGGTTCGATTCCCATCAGAGTCCTGTGGGATTTTTCTGCTCCGACCGGCTCCTACCCAGAGTTGAGTTTGCTACAGGCTCAGTTGGTAAGACTGGGACCACACAGTCGAGTTTCATCCCCTTAATGGATGTGTCTCTGAGAGTGTTGCTCAAATTTCCTGACCAACACTGCAGGTGTCTGTATCTCTCGGGCCTGGTTGATGCCGGGATATATTATGAAAGGAAGGGTAGAGTACAGCCCTGTCATGCAGTCTCAGACCGGAAAGGAAATCCGTAGCATCATCTTAATCATCCTCATTCTCATCGATCAGCATAAAGAAAAAAAGTCTCAAATTCTGTGGCCCTTCATGCCCTGCTCTCATGGTGACCTCAGTTTCAATGTCCTCTCCACGTCTGTGGCCTTGGTTTGGTTCCGTCGGGGTCACCGGTATCGGCGAGTCCATGGGGGCTGTCACTGGACGGATGTGGTGGCGCCCTCCGGAGGGAGAGCTCACTGACGCCGGCTCCGCGACTAAGCAATGATTGTTGTCAGTAGGGGACTTAGTAGGTGGTGTCCTGCATATGTTGGATCAGAACAGGCCCCACTGAACATCACCGAAGTGACTCGGCAGCAGTGCGGCGGTGTCTCCTCCGGTTGGTTGCCTCTTGACGACTTGACATTGACTGCTCCCTGTGGGATGCTGGTGCCGGTTCTGTGGCAGGACTGATTGGGCTGTGGCTGTGGGCAGGGTGTCGGAATTAGCGGCGTGGGTGCAGTGCCACTGAGGTGGTAAAAAAAAAAAAAAATTTACAAGATACTTATCTGTCCAAACACTAGGAATTTCCTACCATCAACTCACTCTTGGCATGGAGCTGGAACTGACTAAAAACTCACACTCAGAAGTTGGTTTCTAAGGGAGGCCACTGTGAAGGATTGGGAATTGAATCATGTGATAAGGACTTGCCTTCTCTCTCTCTCTCTCTCTCTCTCTCTCTCTCTCTAATATATAAGGCCTTAAAACTCCTTAAAAATCAGGCTTTTGCTGAAAGGTCTTCAAAAAGTCCTTAAATTTTTTCACTGCCTATGATTTTCAATAAAGTGTGTAAAATCTCAAGTTTGCTAGAAAAGAAAAAAAAAAAAGGTTGAAATTGAATTGGGAAAAAAAAAAACCCCAAGAAAGTCCGAGTTGGAGTTAAGATCAACGATCTCACCGATACGTCGTCTGCTATAGATCAAAACACCAGAGTTACTGGCCTTCATGGCGCATGCACGTACGTGAAAGAATGTTCCACCATTTTGAAACTGAGAAGTCAGCATGCTGGGGAAGTGTTTGTTTAATGTGGTTTGGCTGGAAAAAGACGAATACAAAGAATGGCTGCAGGCAGACCCAGGTGGAGACAGAAGCAAGGCCTTTTGCTGCATTTGCAAGAAGACCAAAGACATTCGTTCAATGGGAGAATGGGCTGTAAATACCCATGGGAAAGGGAAAAAACACTGCGACCTGATGAAGGCTTCACATCCTGCAGTTCATCTTTTGAGTTCTTTAACAAAAAATTGTGCAACAAGCGATCCTGTCTCTCCTAGCAGTTCACCATTCTGTAGTTCATGAACCAACAGTTCTGCTCCAACTCAGATGTCAGTGAACAGCCTGAGCCGTACTAAAACAGAGGCAGTGAAAGCTGAAATACTGTGGACTTGCATGCAGGGAGGATTGTCACCATCACTGGGAGCAGCACATTTCCTCTGAAGTTTTGCAAACACAGGTATGTTCTAGATATTATGTTAACGGTAATAATGAAATATATGAGTTTTTATATAATACATGTCAGTGTTGTGTGCTTGTGTGTATGTGCATTGGCAAGTGCTGGAGGATGTGTTCGTGTGTACATGCTTTTGAGCATCATTTACTGTAAGTATGTGTGCGTGTGTGTGTCATTTATTTAACGTCTTTCCACTAATCGTGATATTGGACGATGTGTGTGTGTGTGTGTGTGTGTGCATGTGTGCGTGCATGCATGTGTGCGTGCGTGCCTATGAAGTCTGTGTTTGAAATCCAAGTATTATGTTTTTGTTAAAGAATATTATATGTGCATTTCTGTGTGTAGATAGTGTATACGTGGGTGTATACATGTGTGTGTGTTTGCGTGTGTGTGTGTGAAAGAGAGAGAGTGTGACTGTGTGTCAGTCCTTGAAGGGGGGTGTGGGTATGTTTTCCATTTGAATATTCATGATTGAGAGTTCAAACAAACGGGATGTGTGTTTTGGCAGGTGGTTGGAGAATATTGAGGCAGCTGAACATGCTCTGTTGGTGATGCCCAACCTGGTTGCCCACTGTGCCGCTGCCAAGTTGAAGACAGTGACTGAGCCATCCAACGTGTCCTTCAAGGTGGTGCAGTCCTTCAAGGTGGTGCAGAAGGCTGTGCAAGACCCTTTGACTACAGCCAAGCTGAACTTCTTCCTTCTTGTCAGCAGGGAAGTGCAGCCTTTCTTGACCATCTACCAGACTGACAGACCTGTGCTTCCTTTTCTTGGGAGAGACCTGGGTTTGTTATTGAAGTCACTGATAGAGAAGTTTATGAAGCCTGGTGTTCTCCAACAAGCAAACTCCCTGTCAGCACTTGTCAAGTTAGATGTCAAAGAAAAAGAAAATCATCTGGATGTGTCGAAAGTCAGTGTTGGTTTTGTGGCTGAAAGAATGCTGACAAAACGCAATGTTGCCTCTGAACACCAAAGATTAGATTTCAGGATAGGGTGCAGAGACTTTCTTGTAGCAATGGTCAACAAAATATTGGAAAGGTCTCCTGTAAAATTCCCCATTGTGTGTCTCCTTTCTTGGCTTTCAGGGCAGATGGCACTAGAGGAACAGCGGCAGAACAACACCAAAAAACTGTCTAGGACTCTGCACATTATGACAGATCGCAGGCAGGGTTCAGGAATCCCAGTGTGACTCTATTCTGAGTCAGTATGGACAATTTTTGAACAGTGTCATGTCTGACAGTTCGGATTTTGCCAGTTTTCATTCTGAAAAAGAGTCAGATAGGCTTGATAGACTGCTTCACTCTCACATGGCAGGAAAAAACAGTTTGTTGATTTGTGGGGATTTGTGAAGCAAGTGTTGCTACTGTCACATGGACAAGCTACAGTGGAAAGAGGCTTTTCCCAGAACAAAGAAATCAGTGTGGACAAGATGGCAGAGCACACTCTTGTTGCACAACGGTTGATTGCTGACCATGTTAACAAAATTGGAGGGTTGGAAAAGGTGGAAATGAGCAAAGAGTTGACACTGTCTGCATCAAGTGCATGTCAAAACTACCAGCAGTACTTGGACGACTCACAGAAAATCCAAGAGGCGTCTGGAAAAACGGAAAAAAAGAAGAGCAGTTCTAGATGAGGTGTCTGGCATGAAAAGCAAAAAACAGCAACTAGAACAGGACATCAAACATCTGTCCAGATCAGCTGATTCACTGGCAGAGGATGCAGAGAGAAAGGGCCGACTGTCTGATAGCTGAATCGAACACTTTGAGGAATAGAGTGAATGAAAAGCAGCAGAGTTTGCAGCAGATAGAGAAGGAGATCCAAGAGAAGATGGAGGGAGTGAAAGATGCAGTTTAACTGTTAGTGTTCTGTTGCAACTTGCAGCCTCTCAGTGTTTTGATGTTTATGCCTTCAGTGTTGTGACCTGTAGTTCTAGTCATAGAGGCATTTTACCCTCAGTGACTTCAGACATACAGGTACTTGTGTCCACTGATCACAAGAACTGAAATTCCTTATGGATGTCAGGCAAACATTTTTGTCAACTGCAAGATTGGAGAATCTGATGTGTGCAGCAAACATTTTCAAACATTTTGTCAATTCATCGCAATAAGTGAGAATCCTACATTTGCTCTGCTGTAGTGTAAGAAACAAACATTTGTGTCTATACTGATGTAAACAGCTGAGATTCCTACAGAAATCTATGCTCGCAGAGGATCCATGATGTGAGTATTGAAGAGTAACAGCGAATGATTTAATTTGTGTCTGAATTTCATGATTATTTTTCTTAAAATTATCCTTGAAGTAAGTCCTTAAATTAAAAAAGTGCTTCCATAGTCCTTAAAAAGACCTTAAATTTTTTGTCTGGAAATCTGTATGAACCCTGTGTCTCTCTCTCTGTCTGTCTGTCTGTCTGTCTGTCTCTCTCTCTCCCTCTCTCTCTCTCTGTCTCTCTCTCTTCACAGGGAGTAGAGGATAAAGGGGAGATCCTAATTTTCAAGGGCATTGTTCATGCATTGTGGGAAAAGGTCTTTGTTTGGACAGCAAGTAAATTGTATAAAAGCTTCCTTAGGAAATTCATTTCAGGATCAGTGTAGATTTTGAATTTGTCATACTCTAATTGTTACGGATGGGAATTCTTCAGTATATATAATGAATTCAGTATACCATAAAAATCCAATTCACACACACTCTCTCTCTCTCTCTCTCTATCTCTCTCTCTCTCTCTCTCTCTCTCTCTCTCTCTCTCTCTCTCTCTTAATAACAACAACAGTGATAACAAGAATAATGACGACAACAATAAACCAAATTGATGTGTAGTGAATGGAGTCTATAGATTCATGTTCAACCTTCTCATGCTCAGAAGCTCACATCATCAAGTTTCAGCATGCTGTTCTTGTCATGGCGCTGGTTTCTAAGATTGATGTTGTTCAACACTTTGTGTTTAAGCCCCCAGTCTTATGAGGTATGTTATGGATCCCTTAACGATTACTGTCACTTTTCAATACATCAAGACATACTTGGTCCCACCCTCAAGCTGTTACATCAGTATCACCATATTCACATTCAAAGCTTTCAGTGAAGACATTCTTCAGCTTGGAGACCCACCAGAAGGAGATGTTTGTGAAATACTTCAGGAAATTGCTGTGTTTGTAGACGAGCAGTGCTCCAAGGGAAACTACAAAGGTTTGTATGATCCTACACCTGTGTTCTGTGATGGCAGGTTGGCGCCGCCGTGCACAAGGTGAGGGACAGGTGTCAGTTGCTGCAGGAGGGCGGGGGTGTGGTGGACCCGGCAATGGACCGACGCCTGGACTTCCACTTCAACGCCCTGCTGGATGCCCTGTGTCAGTGGAGGCTGGGCTGCTCCCAGGACACCAGCGTCTTAGGTACAAACCCTGCTGTTGTCTGCAAGCTTCATGACAAGCAGACTTGTGTTGCTACACAGAAGTCATGGGTCAACCTTCATGACAAGCAGACTTGTGTTGCTACACAGAAGTCATGGGTCAACCTTCATGACAAGCAGACTTGTGTTGCTACACAGAAGTCATGGGTCAACCTTCATGAGAAGCAGACTTGTGTTGCTACACAGAAGTCATGGGTCAAGCTTCATGACAAGCAGACTTGTGTTGCTACACAGAAATCATGGGTCAGAGTCAGAATGAGGGTGGAAGCTTATCCACAAATGGACATACTTCTGAACAAAATTTGAAAAAAGAAAAAAGTTATTTAAATTACCTTCATTTCTCCCTGAGACATACCCATTTAATGCCCAAGATAAATACTGCAGTGACAGCCAACATTCACTGAATAAAAGTTAAAGTGGGCCTGGAGATTTAAATTATCTTCCTTTCTGCTGGAGATATATGCAATTAATGCCCAAGGTAAATATTACAGTGACAGCCAACCTACACTGAACAAAAGTTAAAGTGGGCCTGGAGACTCATGCACAGGATTACATGCAGATGAAATTATGATGATATTGTCAGATGTTGCAAGGCTACACTGAACAATCAATTAAAACAACAAAACTACAAAAAGAAACCCACCCACCAGCCACTGAGGCGAAGTGGTTAGTGACATGGACTCCCAGCTGGGAGATTGTAGATTTGATTCCCATTATAGCCATGAATTTGTGGGATTATTCTGCCTCGACTGGTTCTTACCAGAGTTGAGTGTGGTATGGGTCAACAGGGGAGACTTGGACCACACAACTGAGTGTCATCCACAGCATGGATGCATCTCTTGAGAGTGTCGCTCAAATTTCCTTGCTGGTACTGTGAGTGTGTGTATCTGTCAGGCCTGGTTGGTATGGGATATACTGTGGAAACAAGTGCAGCCCTGTCATGCAGTCTGTACCTGATTGGAAGTCCATAGCATCATTTTCATCATTCTTCATGATCAGCATCAGCATGAAGAAAAAGAATTATCAAATCGTGTTGCTGTTCATGCCTTACTGTTGTAGTGACTTCAGTTTCAATTGCGTCTCCATGTCAGTGGCCTTGGTTTGATACTCTTGGGATCACCGGTGTTGGAAACTCATGGGGACTGTCATTGGATGGATGCGGTGGTGACCTCTAGAGGAAGATCTCGCTCATTTCAGCTCTTTGACTAAGCAGTTGTCATCAGAAGGGCACTTCTTAGGTGGTGTCCAGGTATGTTGGATCACGACGAACACCATTGAACACAACCTGAATGGAAATCCATGGAGTCATCATCATCATCATCATCATCATCATTATCATCATCATCCATCAGCAGCAGCAGCAGCATCATTATCATCATCATCATTATCATCATCATCCAGCAGCAGCAGCAGCAGCAGCAGCAGCAGCATCAGCATCATCATCATCATCATCATCATCATCATCATCATCATCATCATCCATCATCATCCATCAGCATCATCAGCATCAGCATCAGCATCATCATCATCATTATCATCATCATCATCGTCATCATCATCATCGATCAGCATGAAAAGTCTCATATTCTGTGGCCCTCTACTCCCTGCTGTCATGGTGACCTCAGTTTAAATTGCCTGTCCATGTCTGTGGCCTGGGTTTGATTCTGTCGGGTTTACTAGTATTGGCAAGTTCATGGGAGTTTCAATTGCCTGTCCACGTCTGTGGCCTGGGTTTGATTCTGTCGGGTTTACTAGTATCGGCAAGTTCATGGAGTTTCAATTGCCTGACCACGTCTGTGGCCTGGGTTTGATTCTGTCGGGTTTACTAGTATCGGCAAGTTCATGGAGTTTCAATTGCCTGTCCACGTCTGTGGCCTGGGTTTGATTCTATCGGGTTTACTAGTATTTGCAAGTTTATGGAGTTTAAATTGCCTGTCCATGTCTGTGGCCTGGGTTTGATTCTGTCGGGTTTACTAGTATTTGCATGTTTATGGGGACTGTCATTGGACGGATGTGGTGGCGCCCTCTGGAGAGAGAGCTTTCTCACACTGGCTCCACAACAAAGCAGTTATGGTCGTCAGCAGGGGGAGTTAGTAGGAGATATCGGGTGTATGTTGGATCAGAACAGGCAACGCTGAACTCCACCTAAGTGATTCGGCAGCAGTGCGGAGCCTCCTCTGGTGGGTTGCCTCATGACAACTTGACATTGACTGCTCCCTGTCGATTTCCGGTGCTGGGGCTGTGGTGGGCCTGGCTTGGCTGTAGCTGTGGTGGGTCTGGCTTGGCTGTAGCTGTGGTGGGTCTGGCTTGTCTGTAGCTGTGGACGAGGAGTTGAAATGAAGGGCATGAGTGCAATGCCACTGAGGTGGCACAGAAGATTGGACTGCAAAAAAAAAAAAAAAATTCAAACATGAATGTGCATATTACGCAAGCTGGCTTGTGCTTTTGCATCACTGCCCTGCATGCAGGGTAAATGCACACATGTAAAATACAGGTAGAAGAAGTTCGGGAGGGGGAAGATGAGAAGGAGGGGCAGGGGCTAGGGCAGTGGCGATTTTAGATTCAATTGTTAAAACTACTTTTTGATACTCTGGCAGGTAATGTATGTTACCTAAGTAACTTCTGTGTTTTTCTTGCATATTTTCAGTGAAATACAAGGAACTTCATCAGGAGTTTGAAGAGGAAACTCGACTGAAGTTTAGAGAGGTAAGCATGAAGTGCTCACTGTATGTCTTTGGTCTCTGATGCCAGCCCTTTTTCTCCTGAACATCTCCTTGTAATGGGTTGCAGTATGAGTGAGTGCTGTTGTGTGTGCTTGCTTGCTGTTATGCCGGCCCAAGTGTATGTGTATCTTCATCAAACTTCAGGGAGCGGTTTGTGGATTCCGTATTCACCACTGGTGAAATTTGGCACCTCTAGGTAAAGGACTGACAAAATAATGACAGAAAATAAAATGGTAACTGATTGTTCCGGAAAGGGAGTTAAATTCATTTGTAGATTTCAGACGAGAGTTGCATCCACATTCTTTATCTGTTGTTTGACGTGAATATACTAGAAGGAGAAACACTTTTATTTCTGGGCTTTAGCATCTGTGCAAGAGTTCCATCCCATTAACCTTTACCGGATGACATTTTTGACTACACAGACCGGATTGTGCAGGTCGCCCAAGACCCACACATTTTGTAGAGGCTTTTCCTATTGCTTGTCCCTATTCAGATCGCATGGGTCTTGTAAGACTCGCACCTGAGAAAGGGCGGTTCAGCAACTTATTTATCATCCGATGGTGCGGGTCATGTGTGACCCATTAAAATGTGTAGGTCCTGGGGGAACCGTGACTAATTATACTGATAATTGATTGTGCCCATTCATGAAATTTCTGTGACCGACGGCTATTAAGATAATTGACAAACTCCTAAGATTTTGTGAGTATAGCTCTATCTGCTCATAAGATATGATGTTTTTATTGAGGTACTGGGTCATGGAAGACCCAGGAAGCACGGTAAAGGTTAATGTACTGAAATTGAAGGCAGTTTACGCAAGAGTTCCATCCCATCATTGTGCACTTGTTTTCATCTGTTGCGACGGTGATGGCTCCCAGGAGGAAGAGCGGATCCTGCAGTTTCACCTGGCCTCACTGGAGTACGTCGGGGGCTGCTCTTTGCAGAATCTTTCTGCCCTGCACTGGGATCAGAATGAGGCCATGCCCCAGTTTGGGGATCGCCACGTGCTTCTCCCGTTGGGCTATGGGCCCCTCTTCCACCGCCTGGCACAGGGACTGGACTTAGTGTTAGGAGCTAAGGTAAGAGGAAGACGTATGATTGTGTGTTTGTGACAGACACTGCCTCTGTGTGTGTGTATGTGTGTGTGTGTGTGTGTAGCTCAGGTACTGGAAATAACATTAGTGTGTGGAGATGGGGAAAAGAAGGGTGCTTTATGTGCATGCATGTGTGACTCGCATATTGGAGATAGCTTTTGAATCAAGAGACAGAGTATGCAGAGGGGAGTATTGGTGTGTGTATGTGTATGTGTGTTTGTATGACTATCATAACAGATATAGCTTTGGAATCGAATGACCGTAAGCACAGAAGAAAGGTAGGAAAAGTATGTGTGTGTGTGATAGTTAATATTGTGTTCTGTCCATTTGTCCATCGTTCGTCTTTTGGCCCAGGAGCTGGACATACCACTTCAGAGGATGTAATGAGATAGGGCAGAATTGTGGCTCACACGCAGGTTGTGTGTATATCCAGTGCTTACGAGTTCATGATCTATGCTTGCATGTGGTGGAGCATGCCTTTCCGACATGTATGCATGCATCTATGAGCGTGTCTTTTTTGTTTCTTCTGCACACTTCTACACATTGGTTCGCGTGCTGCAGGTAACGAATGTAGACTACAGTGGAGAGCAGACAACTGTGCGCACAGCCTCAGGGGACACCTACACAGCAGACAGGGTAGGTGGCTTTAAAACACCAGAATTTACCTCTCTTAGAAACTTGTGTTCAGCATTTACATCTTTGAGAAACTACTGTGCAGGGTTTACATCTTTGAGAAACTACTGTGCAGGTTTACATCTTGAGAAACTACTGTGCAGGGTTTACATCTTGAGAAACTACTGTGCAGGGTTTACATCTTGAGAACTATGTGCGTTACTGTGAGACTATGTGCGGTTTACATCTTTGAGAAACTAGTGTGCAGTTTACACTTAGAAACTACTGTGCAGGGTTTACATCTTTGAGAAACTACTGTGCAGGGTTTACATCTTGAGAAACTATGTGCAGGGTTTACATCTCTGAGAAACTACTGTGCAGGGTTTACATCTTGAGAAACTACTGTGCAGTTAATTACCTTAGAAACTACTGTGCAGGGTTTACATCTTTGAGAAACTAGTGTGCAGTATTTACCTTAGAAACTACTGTGCAGGGTTTACATCTTTGAGAAACTAGTGTGCAGTATTTACCTTAGAAACTACTGTGCAGGGTTTACATCTCTGAGAAACTACTGTGCAGGGTTTACATCTTGAGAAACTACTGTGCAGGGTTTACATCTCTGAGAAACTACTGTGCAGTATTTAACCTTAGAAACTACTGTGCAGGGTTTACATCTCTGAGAAACTATGTGAGTATTTACCTTAGAAACTATGTGCAGGGTTTACATCTCTGAGAAGCTAGTGTGCAGGTTTACCTTAGAAACTACTGTGCAGGGTTTACATCTCTGAAGAAATCTAGTTGTGCAGGGTTTACATCTTGAGAAACTAGTGTGCAGTATTACATCTTGAGAAACTACTGTGCAGGGTTTACATCTCTGAGAAACTAGTGTGCAGTATTTACCTTAGAAACTACTGTGCAGGGTTTACATCTCTGAGAAGCTAGTGTGAGTATTTACCTTAGAAACTACTGTGCAGGGTTTACATCTCTGAGAAACTAGTGTGAGTATTTACCTTAGAAACTACTGTGCAGGGTTTACATCTTGAGAAACTAGTGTGCAGTATTTACCTTAGAAACTACTGTGCAGGGTTTACATCTTGAGAAACTACTGTGGGTTTACATCTTAGAAACTAGTGTGCAGGGTTTACCTTAGAAACTACTGTGCAGTATTACACTTAGAAACTACTGTGCAGTTTTACCTTTGAGAAACTACTGTGCAGGGTTTACATCTCTGAGAAACTAGTGTGAGTATTACCTTAGAAACTACTGTGCAGGGTTTACATCTTGAGAAACTAGTGTGAGTATTTACCTTAGAAACTACTGTGCAGGGTTTACATCTCTGAGAAACTATGTGCAGGTTTACTCTTAGAAACTACTGTGCAGGGTTTACATTTGAGAAATACTGTGCAGGGTTTACATCTTGAGAAAACTAGTGAGTTTACTTAGAAACTACTGTGCAGGGTTTACATCTCTGAGAAACTAGTGTGAGTATTTACCTTAGAAACTACTGTGCAGGGTTTACATCTTGAGAAAACTACTGTGCAGGTTTACATCTTGAGAAACTACTGTGCAGGGTTTACATCTTGAGAAACTAGATCTGCTTGTGAGTTTTACACTTGAGAAACTTGTGCAGATTTACCTTAGAAACTACTGTGCAGGGTTTACATCTCTGAGAACTAGTGTGAGTATTTACCTTAGAAACTACTGTGCAGGGTTTACATCTTGGAAACTTGTGAGTTACCTAGAAACTTGTGCAGGGTTTACATCTTGAGAAACTAGTGTGAGTATTTACCTTAGAAACTACTGTGCAGGGTTTACATCTTGAGAACTAGTGTGCAGTATTTACCTTAGAAACTACTGTGCAGGGTTTACATCTCTGAGAAACTAGTGTGCAGGGTTTACATCTCTGAGAAACTAGTGTGCAGGGTTTACATCTCTGAGAAACTAGTGTGCAGGGTTTACATCTCTGAGAAACTAGTGTGCAGGGTTTACATCTCTGAGAAACTACTGTGCAGTATTTACCTTAGAAACTACTGTGCAGGGTTTACATCTTTGAGAAACTAGTGTGCAGTATTTACCTTAGAAACTACTGTGCAGGGTTTACATCTCTGAGAAACTAGTGTGCAGGGTTTACATCTCTGAGAAACTAGTGTGCAGGGTTTACATCTCTGAGAAACTACTGTGCAGGGTTTACATCTTTGAGAAACTACTGTGCAGGGTTTACATCTCTGAGAAACTACTGTGCAGGGTTTACATCTCTAGAAACTACTGTGCAGGGTTTACATCTCTGAGAAACTACTGTGCAGGGTTTACATCTCTGAGAAACTACTGTGCAGGGTTTACATCTCTGAGAAACTACTGTGCAGGGTTTACATCTCTGAGAAACTAGTGTGCAGGGTTTACATCTTTGAGAAACTACTGTGCAGGGTTTACATCTTTGAGAAACTACTGTGCAGGGTTTACATCTCTGAGAAACTAGTGTGCAGGGTTTACATCTTTGAGAAACTACTGTGCAGGGTTTACATCTCTGAGAAACTACTGTGCAGGGTTTACATCTTTGAGAAACTACTGTGCAGGGTTTACATCTCTGAGAAACTACTGTGCAGGGTTTACATCTCTGAGAAACTACTGTGCAGGGTTTACATCTCTGAGAAACTACTGTGCAGGGTTTACATCTCTGAGAAACTACTGTGCAGGGTTTACATCTTTGAGAAACTAGTGTGAGTATTTACCTTAGAAACTACTGTGCAGGGTTTACATCTCTGAGAAACTACTGTGCAGGGTTTACATCTCTGAGAAACTAGTGTGAGTATTTACCTTAGAAACTACTGTGCAGGGTTTACATCTTTGAGAAACTACTGTGCAGGGTTTACATCTTTGAGAAACTACTGTGCAGGGTTTACATCTTTGAGAAACTACTGTGCAGGGTTTACATCTTTGAGAAACTACTGTGCAGGGTTTACATCTTTGAGAAACTACTGTGCAGGGTTTACATCTTTGAGAAACTACTGTGCAGGGTTTACATCTTTGAGAAACTACTGTGCAGGGTTTACATCTTGAGAAACTACTGTGCAGGGTTTACCTTAGAAACTACTGTGCAGGGTTTACATCTTTGAGAAACTACTGTGAGTATTTACCTCACTGAGAAATTGCTGTGCAGCATTTACATCTTAACCTTTAGCACACTACATTTTTTCCAGAGCTCTTTTCCCTGTTCCTACATGCTTTTTCAAGGAGCAAAAAAATTTGAACACCTGCTTGTTTTAATTTGTTATCACTTTGCTAGTATTGTATGTAGAGACTTGATTTTTTATGTATCAATAAAGGGATAGCTGAGGAATGTTTTCATGTAATGCATTTTGTCTGCATGCATGTTTTGACATTGAAGAAAAAAAAAAAATTCGTCGTTTCGTCAAAGTTGACATCTTTCCAATTGCTGATGTACGAGTGGCATTCAACGTTTTCCCCCCTCTTCTCCTTCTCTTAACTGGCATAACGATTTCTTTCAGTCACTAACAAAGTGATAATTTCATCTGGCATAAACAAACAAAACAGTTGTCCCTCAGAAATGCCATCAGGCATCCCTTGGGACCAGAAGTTTCAGTGAAATCAGTGTGCCACGGATGTTGATACCTGCTTGGAACATGGTCGTCACGTCACTTGAAAGACTATCAAATCTTCTTTATCATCACTAGCCACCACTTCACCGTTGATTTCAGCTTGTATGAAGCCTTCAAACTCATTTTCTGAGTCAGAATCATTCAAACCTTTATGTAGTAATCTTTCTAAATCAGTCTCCATTTTTTTTGTGTTGTGAAAATCCCCCAAATCGATGTTTACTTTAAAAAAATTCCGTCACGTGTCAAATCGAAGGAAATGCAAAATGGCGGACGGCAAGCTAAGTTTAGCCTTGTCTTGAATCGGAAGTGACTGCTTTTCCATTATTAGTAACGGAAATAGTGTTCACGAACCGCGAATTTTGAACACCCTTCACTCGGCGACACAGTGCACCTGCAGATGCAAGGGAAATAATTGGTTTGGCGACACAATGCACATACAGGGTGCTAAAGGTTAAGAAATTTGTATGCAGCATTTACCTCTCTGAGAAACTTCTGTACAGCTCTCTCTGAGAAATTTCTGTACAGCATTTACCTCTCTGAGATACTTCTGTGCAGCATTACCTCTCTGAGAAATTTCTGTGCAGCATTTACCTCTCTGAGATACTTCTGTGCAGCATTACCTCTCTGAGATACTTCTGTACAGCATTTACCTCTCTGAGAAATTTATGTACAGCATTTACCTCTCTGAGATACTTCTGTGCAGCATTACCTCTTTGAGAAATTTCTGAGCAGCATTTACCTCTCTGAGAAATTTCTGTACAGCATTTACCTCTCTGAGAAATTTCTGTACAGCATTTACCTTTCTGAGAAATTTCTGTACAGCATTTACCTCTCTGAGAAACTTCTGTACAGCATTTACCTCTCTGAGAAATTTCTGTACAGCATTTACCTCTCTGAGAAATTTCTGTGCAGCATTTACCTTTCTGAGAAATTTCTGTACAGCATTTACCTCTCTGAGAAACTTCTGTACAGCATTTACCTCTCTGAGAAATTTCTGTGCAGCATTTACGTCTGTGAGAAACTTCTGTGCAGCATTTACCTTTCTGAGAAACTTCTGTACAGCATTTACCTCTCTGAGAAACTTCTGTGCAACATTTACCTTTCTGAGAAACTTCTGTACAGCATTTACCTCTCTGAGAAACTTCTGTGCAGCATTTACCTCTCTGAGAAACTTCTGTGATATGTTTTTGGCATTGTTGTCATTGTATCTAATACCACTGATGTGAACAGACTTGACCTAGAAGTGCTTCAGTCTGAAGCTCACATGAGTCCTGACAGTCTGTCCTATGGTGGATCTGTTTATTCAGGTGCTGGTCACTCTGCCGCTGGCGGTTTCTGCAGTCGGGTCAGGTGTGCTTCTCCCGCCACTTCCGACCCCAAGGTCAAGGCCATCAACTCACTGGGTGTGGGCAAGGTGGAGAAGGTAAGAAGTTGTGGAGCTGAGGGGCGAGGTGGATGAGTGGAGAAGGTAAGAAGTTGTGGAGCTGAGGGGCGAGGTGGATGAGTGGAGAAGGTAAGAAGTTGTGGAGCTGAGGGGCGAGGTGGATAAGTGGAGAAGGTAAGAAGTTGTGGAGCTGAGGGGCGAGGTGGATAAGTGGAGAAGGTAAGAAGTTGTGGAGCTGAGGGGCGAGGTGGATGAGTGGAGAAGCCAGCTCTTCTTCACATTTTGTGTGTTGTGAAAGAGGAGTCAGCTTCTGGGACCTTGGATTTATAGTTTTCTGGGTTTTTTTTTCTCCCGGATCTCTGTTGCCTCGGATCGTTGTTTGTCTGGCCTGTCATTTCCCCAGTTTATGTTCCCCTAAGTCTGTTTCCCTGGCATTGTGTTCCCATTGGCTAGAAGAGAGGGCTGTCTGTTTGCTTAGCCATCCTGTCTGCTTGCCTACTTGCTTTCCTGTCTGTCTGCCTGTCAACCTGTCCGTCTGTCCATACATGCAAGTGTCTGTGTTTAAGATTGTTCATTCTGTCTGTCTGCAAGTGCTGTGTATAAGATTGTTCATTCTGTCTGTCTTCTGTCTGTCTTCATGTTCAGAGCATGAACTCTGGTTGCCAGTAGACAGTTTGCGCAGGGAAATTCCCAGGGGAACCTAGACCCGGGGCAAGAGTTGGTGAGGTTAGTGGGAAGCTGAGGGAGAGGGCTAGGCATGGGAGTGGGGGTGGGGGGGGGGGGGGGGAGGAGAGACATAGATCTAGGGGGACAAAATAGACCTGAGGGGAACATGGACCTGGATGAACACTGACTTGGAAGGAACCTGAACCTAGAGGGAGGGAGGTGAGAAGGAAGACAAGAGGGGACATGGACCTGGGAGGAACATAACCCAGGTTGGACTTGGATCTGAAATCCCAGTGGTGTGACAGATTGAATGTGAGAGGAAAGCTACTGATTGAGATGTAAGAAAAGGCCAGAGGTTATTCATGCTGATTGAGATGTAAGAAAAGGCCAGAGGTTATTCATGCTGATTGAAATGTAAGAAAAGGCCAGAGGTTATTCATGCTGATTGAGATGTAAGAAAAGGCCAGAGGTTATTCATGCTGATTGAGATGTAAGAAAAGGCCAGAGGTTATTCATGCTCTGCTGATCAGAGCAATGTTTGCTTTGCATTATGGGATAGGATAGCCTTTGGTTTTGAAAGAAGACCTGATGGTAGAAACAACTCCGTTCTGGTATTCAGATCAAGAGAAAAAGAGGGTGAAAGAATAGGTGACTTTGTGGGTGATTTGTCAGGCTTAGTGATATCCAACAAGTCAGGGAAAGACAGGTGCCCCCTGTAACTCTAGGTGACTTTGTGGGTGATTTGTCAGGCTTAGTGATATCAAACTAGTCAGGAAAAGACAGGTGCCCCCTGTAACTCTAGGTGACTTTGTGGGTGATTTGTCAGGCCCCTGTAACTCTAGGTGACTGTGTGGGTGATTGTCAGGCTTAGTGATCATCAAGTAAATCAGAAGAGGAAAGACAGGTGCCCCCTTGTAACTCTAGGTGACTTTGTGGGTGATTTGTCAGGCCCCTGTAACTCTAGGTGACTGTGGGTGATTTGTCAGGCTTAGTGATATCAAGTAAGTCAGGGAAAGACAGGTGCCCCCTGTAACTCTAGGTGACTTTGTGGGTGATTTGTCAGGCCCCTGTAACTCTAGGTGACTTTGTGGGTGATTTGTCAGGCTTAGTAATATCCAACAAGTCAGGGAAAGACAGGTGCCCCCTGTAACTCTAGGTGACTTTGTTGGTGATTTGTCAGGCTTAGTGATATCCAACTAGTCAGGGAAAGACAGGTGCCCCCTGTAACTCTAGGTGACTTTGGGGTGATTTGTCAGGCTTAGTGATATCCAACAAGTCAGGGAAAGACAGGTGCCCCCTGTAACTCTAGGTGACTTTGTGGGTGATTTGTCAGGCTTAGTGATGTCAAACAAGTCAGGGAAAGACGGGTGCCCCCTGTAACTCTAGGTGACTGTGTGGATGATTTGTCAGGCTTAGTGATATCAAACAAGTCAGGGAAAGACAGGTGCCCCCTGTAACTCTAGGTGACTTTGTTGGTGATTTGTCAGGCTTAGTGATATCCAACAAGTCAGGGAAAGACAGGTGCCCCCTGTAACTCTAGGTGACTTTGTGGGTGATTTGTCAGGCTTAGTGACATCAAACAAGTCAGGAAAAGACAGGTGCCCCCTGTAACTCTCAGCCTGTTGCCTCATCGCCAGGTCATTCTGCAGTTCAGTGGAAACTTCTGGCGGCAGAAGACCAAGGGAGACGATTTCTTTGGTCTTGTCCCATCCAGTGAAGCCAGCCGAGGCCTCTTCAACCTCTTCTACACTGTCACCTGTCGGCCCAGCAAGGTTGGTGCAGTTCGCTGGGAACCAAACAGATTTTGACCACATAGAATACCCGACAGTTTGGTAATAGCAGTCCTGAAATCAAGAGAAAAAAAAAACATGAAGATTTAACACTTAAATTTAGTGTAGCTCTGTGCACACATATTCTTTGTATACACCGTTTCAAAAGAAAATGTAAGACCCTAAAGCACCCATTCTGTAAGTTGACAAAACACACCTGGTAGGAGTTTGATGCTATGGATTTGGGCTTAATGTTATTATGATAGGAGTTTGATGCTATGGATTTATGCTTAATGTTATGATAGGAGTTTGATGCTATGGATTTAGGCTTAATGTTATTATGATAGGAGTTTGATGCTATGGATTCATGCTTAACGTTATTATGATAGGAGTTTGATGCTATGGATTTAGGCTTAATGTTATTATGATAGGAGTTTGATGCTATGGATTCATGCTTAATGTTATTATGATAGGAGTTTGATGCTATGGATTTATGCTTAATGTTATGATAGGAGTTTGATGCTACGGATTTATGCTTAATGTTATGATAGGAGTTTGATGCTATGGATTTAGGCTTAATGTTATGATAGGAGTTTGATGCTATGGATTTATGCTTAATGTTATGATAGGAGTTTGATGCTACGGATTTATGCTTAATGTTATGATAGGAGTTTGATGCTATGGATTTATGCTTAATGTTATTATGATAGGAGTTTGATGCTATGGATTTATGCTTAATGTTATGATAGGAGTTTGATGCTACGGATTTATGCTTAATGTTATGATAGGAGTTTGATGCTATGGATTTAGGCTTAATGTTATGATAGGAGTTTGATGCTATGGATTTATGCTTAATGTTATGATAGGAGTTTGATGCTATGGATTTATGCTTAATGTTATTATGATAGGAGTTTGATGCTATGGATTTAGGCTTAATGTTATTATGATAGGAGTTTGATGCTATGGATTTAGGCTTAATGTTATTATGATAGGAGTTTGATGCTATGGATTTATGCTTAATGTTATGATAGGAGTTTGATGCTATGGATTTGGGCTTAATGTTATTATGATAGGAGTTTGATGCTATGGATTTAGGCTTAATGTTATTATGATAGGAGTTTGATGCTATGGATTTGGGCTTAATGTTATTATGATAGGAGTTTGATGCTATGGATTTAGGCTTAATGTTATTATGATAGGAGTTTGATGCTATGGATTTATGCTTAATGTTATGATAGGAGTTTGATGCTATGGATTTATGCTTAATGTTATGATAGGAGTTTGATGCTATGGATTTATGCTTAATGTTATGATAGGAGTTTGATGCTATGGAT
Source organism: Conus canariensis (assembly GCA_033310375.1). Lineage (NCBI taxonomy): Eukaryota > Metazoa > Mollusca > Gastropoda > Neogastropoda > Conidae > Conus > Conus canariensis. Next base: position 405,473 of record CM065742.1, on the reverse strand, counting down.
TTAGGCTTAATGTTATCATGATAGGAGTTTGATGCTATGGATTTATGCTTAATGTTATGATAGGAGTTTGATGCTATGGATTTAGGCTTAATGTTATTATGATAGGAGTTTGATGCTATGGATTTATGCTTAATGTTATTATGATAGGAGTTTGATGCTATGGATTTATGCTTAATGTTATTATGATAGGAGTTTGATGCTATGGATTTAGGCTTAATGTTATTATGATAGGAGTTTGATGCTATGGATTTATGCTTAATGTTATGATAGGAGTTTGATGCTATGGATTTAGGCTTAATGTTATCATGATAGGAGTTTGATGCTATGGATTTATGCTTAATGTTGTGATAGGAGTTTGATGCTATGGATTTAGGCTTAATGTTATTATGATAGGAGTTTGATGCTATGGATTTAGGCTTAATGTTATTATGATAGGAGTTTGATGCTATGGATTTATGCTTAATGTTATTATGATAGGAGTTTGATGCTATGGATTTAGGCTTAATGTTATTATGATAGGAGTTTGATGCTATGGATTTGGGCTTAATGTTATTATGATAGGAGTTTGATGCTATGGATTTAGGCTTAATGTTATTATGATAGGAGTTTGATGCTATGGATTTATGCTTAATGTTATGATAGGAGTTTGATGCTACGGATTTATGCTTAATGTTATTATGATAGGAGTTTGATGCTATGGATTCATGCTTAACGTTATTCTCAACTTGGTTAACGTTCAACTTTCTTTGGAGAGTGGTTGCAAAGGGAGGCGACTGCAGGTGGAAATCTAAACAGATTTTAAATGTAATTAACAGCGAACCGCCAAGAAAACATAGACAAACAAATCACAAGACAAAACACAACGCGTTTCGACCTCTTAGGTCTTCCTCAGGCAGGATACAAAACACTCAGGACAATGAAAATGAACGAGCAATCACTTATCTTCATTCACTTCAGCATCTTCAGGGAAAGACAGGTGCCCCCTGTAACTCTAGGTGACTTTGTGGATGATTTGTCAGGCTTACTGATATTAAACAAGTCAGGGAAAGACAGGTGCCCCCTGTAACTCTAGGTGATAAGGGTAGGGGGCAGGGCGCGGAATGAGCGGCGTAGGTACCATGTTTTCATTCAACGCCCATCTTGCGCTGATGTGGATGAAAGTAAGTGATTGCTCGTTCATTTTTGATGTCCTGAGTGTTTTGTATCTTGCCTGAAGAAGACCTAAGAGGTCGAAACGTGTCGTGTTTTGTCTTGTGATTCATTTGTCTACATTTTCTTGGCGGTTCACTATTAATTACATTTAACATTTCATTGGCGAATTGATGAGAGCAAAGAAGTGTCCAGAATACATCAGTTATTTATTTTCTTTTCTTGAGAACATTTTGATCTCTGAGAAGAAAGAGACAAACAGCAGGTTCCACAAACACAGGGTGGAAGCTACCACTATCACAAAGGGTGGAAGCTACCACTATCACACAAGGTGGAAGCTACCACTATCACTCAGGGTGGAAGCTGCCACTATCGTTCCAGTTACCTCGCAAGCCTTCAGAAAACATTATGGCTTGGAGCCAGTGAGAGTTGAGTAAATAGACACCTGTTGTTACAGATGGCAAGGCAACATAGAGTAGAGCACAGCATCTTAAAAATACACTTCTGTCTCTCCCTCTCTCTCTCTCTCTCTCTCTCTCTCTCTCTCTGCCAGTCTGTCTCTCTTTTCTTTTTGTGCGCTTCTCTCTCTCTCTCTCTCTCTCTCTCTCTTGCCAATCTGCCTCTCTTTTTTTTGTGCACTCTTTCCTCTCTCTCTCTCTCTCTCTCTCTCTCCTCTCTCTCTCTCTCTCTCTCTCTCTGTGCCAATCTGCCTCTCTTTTCTTTTTGTGCACTCTTTCTCTCTCAGTCACTCTCTCTCTCTCTCTCTCTCTCTCTCTCCCCTCTCTCTCTCTCTCTCTCTTGTGCCAATCTGCCTCTCTTTTCTTTTTGTGCACTCTTTCTCTCTCACTCACTCTCTCTCTCTCTCTCTCTCTCTCTCTCTCTCTCTCTCTCTCTCTCTGTGCCAATCTGCCTCTCTTTTCTTTTTGTGCACTCTTTCTCTCTCACTCACTCTCTCTCTCTCTCTCTCTCTCTCTCTCTCTCTCTCTCTCTCTTGCCAATCTGCCTCTCTTTTCTTTTTGTGCACTCTTTCTCTCTCACTCACTCTCTCTCTCTCTCTCTCTCTCTCTCTCTCTCTCTCTGTGCCAATCTGCCTCTCTTTTCTTTTTGTGCACTCTCTCTCTCTCACTCACCTCTCTCTCTCTCTCTCTCTCTCTCTCTCTCTCTCTCTCTCTCTCTCTGTGCCAATCTGCCTCTCTTTTCTTTTTGTGCACTCTTTCTCTCTCACTCACTCACTCTCTCTCTCTCTCTCTCTCTCTCTCTCTCTCTCTCTCTCTCTCTCTGTGCCAATCTGCCTCTCTTTTCTTTTTGTGCACTCTTTCTCTCTCACTCACTCACTCCTCTCTCCTCTCTCTCTCTCTCCTCTCTCCACCTTCTCCCTCATCTCTCTCCTCTCTCTCTCTCTCTCTCTCCTCTGTGCCAATCTGCCTCTCTTTTCTTTTTGTGCACTCTTTCTCTCTCACTCACTCTCTCTCTCTCTCTCTCTCTCTCTCTCTCTCTCTCTCTCTCTCTCTCTCTCTGTGCCAATCTGCCTCTCTTTTCTTTTTGTGCACTCTTTCTCTCTCACTCACTCTCTCTCTCTCTCTCTCTCTCTCTCTCTCTTCTCTCTCTCTCTCTCTCTCTCTCTCTGTGCCAATCTGCCTCTCTTTTCTTTTTGTGCACTCTTTCTCTCTCACTCACTCTCTCTCTCTCTCTCTCTCTCTCTCTCTCTCTCTCTCTCTCCTGTGCCAATCTGCCTCTCTTTTCTTTTTGTGCACTCTCTCTCTCTCACTCACTCTCTCTCTCTCTCTCTCTCTCTCTCTCTCTCTCTCTCTCTCTCTGTGCCAATCTGCCTCTCTTTTCTTCTTGTGCGCTCTTTCTCTCTATCCCTCTTCTCTTTAAGGTGTATGCATTCTTCTTTCCCTTTTCCCATCACTTTTCTTTCCTACTATTTAGCCTTCTTCAAAGTGCAGTAATGCTATTGGTAGAATACTGCAGAGCACCAAGGACAGATTGGAGGAGTGGGTACTGCCTAAAGTCTTTTTCATTGAGGAATAAAGTTTTTGAGTCTTCAGTCTTTTTGTGTCTCTGTCTCCCACCTGCTTTTTCTTTCAGTCAGTTCTTTCATGAGTGCATTCACCTATGTCAGCTGTCACTGAAGGAGACATACTGCTAATCAGTGCATTCACCTATGTCAGCTGTCACTGAAGGAGACATACCTGCTAATCAGTGCATTCACCTATTTCAGCTGTCACTGAAGGAGACATACCTGCTAGTCAGTGCATTCACCTGTTTCAGCTGTCACTGAAGGAGACATACCTGCTAGTCAGTGCATTCACCTATTGTAGCTGTCACTGAAGGAGACGTACCTGCTAGTCAGTGCATTCGTCTTATTTCAGCTATCACTGAAGGAGACATACCTGCTAGTCAGTACATTCACCTATTGTAGCTATCACTGAAGGAGACATACCTGCTAGTCAGTCCATTCACCTATTGTAGCTATCACTGAAGGAGACATACCTGCTAGTCAGTGCATTCACCTATTGCAGTTATCACTGAAGGAGACATACCTGCTAGTCAGTGCATTCACCTATGTCAGCTATCACTGAAGGAGACATACCTGCTAGTCAGTGCATTTACCTATTGCAGCTGTCACTGAAGGAGACATACCTGCTAGTCAGTGCATTCACCTGTTTCAGCTGTCACTGAAGGAGACATACCTGCTAGTCAGTGCATTCACCTATTGCAGTTATCACTGAAGGAGATATACCTGCTAATCAGTGCATTCACCTGTTTCAGCTGTCACTGAAGGAGACATACCTGCTAGTCAGTGCATTCACCTACTGTAGCTGTCACTGAAGGAGACATACCTGCTAGTCAGTGCATTCGTCTTATTTCAGCTATCACTGAAGGAGACATACCTGCTAGTCACCCATATTGTGGGACCAGCCTTAAGTCTCGTGGAGGACAAAACGGACGTTGAGATCAAAGACATGTGTCTGGAGACGCTGCGGTCTGTGTTCCCCAAGGTGGGTGGGGAATTGTAACATCGTGGTCTGTGTTCCCCAAGGTGGGTGGAGAATTGTAACAGTGTGGTCTGTGTTCCCCAAGGTGGGTGGAGAATTGTAACAGTGTGGTCTGTGTTCCCCAAGGTGGGTGGAGAATTGTAACAGTGTGGTCTGTGTTCCCCAAGGTGGGTGGAGAATTGTAACAGTGTGGTCTGTGTTCCCCAAGGTGGGTGGAGAATTGTAACATTATGGTCTGTGTTCCCCAAGGTGGGTGGAGAATTGTAACATTGTGGTCTGTGTTCCCCAAGGTGGGTGGAGAATTGTAACATTGTGGTCTGTGTTCCCCAAGGTGGGTGGAGAATTGTAACATTGTGGTCTGTGTTCCCCAAGGTGGGTGGAGAATTGTAACAGTGTGGTCTGGGTCCAGATTTGTAACGTTGTGGCACACAGATCCTCACTGTGGCCCTATTGAGAACTTCTCAGCGTGATGAATCTACTTAGCTGTAGAGGAGAGCTGCATGGAGGACGCAACCTTCTTAGATAACTTGTCAAGCAGTAATTTGTCAAAAGATGAGATTGAGGGTGGGGGGGGGGGGGGGGGGGGGGGGGGTATTGGCTGGTAAATGAAGCGGTCAGCTACAGCTTGTAAAGTTTATTATTTCACTAGTTGTGTGTGTGTGTTGTCAATGTGTATGTGCACGAGTGCACATGCGCATGCATGGAAACCTCTTCTGTCTCTGTCCAGAAAAGTCCTGCTGATAAAATCAAAAAGCAAAATATAGCATGGATTTGCTGATTTCATTAAACCCCATGGCACAGATTTGAGTTGTCACTCTTACTTTGTAGGGAAGGTCAATTTATTTGTTTCAACATTAATAGTAATATTTGAAAAAAAAACAGTTTTTGTGGATGATTTCTTTTACAATCCTAGATTCCAGCACCTCTGTTAGCAGCAGTTTTTTTTTTGTTTTTTTTTTAAGTATTGCAGTGCTTGTGAGAAATAATGACAGTTAACTTCCTTGTATTGATTATTAAGAATGAGTAAGTCACACTGGATAGTCTTCAACTTTGAATATTTTAAGTTCATGTGATCTGAGTGGACACTGTTTCTTTCTAAGTATTAAGGACGTAATTAAAGTTAACATTCTTTGATTTGATGTGTTATTGAAAAGGAGTATCTTCTGAGCAGTTGCAGTTCTTGAACAGTTGCAAAAATCTACACTAAGACAGTTCTGGAACATCGCCGTGAATCAAGTGGACAACCATCAAAGTGATGAGAATATTATTGATTGCAGGTTTGCTTGAAGATTTGCTGAGGAACATATCCTGGAAATCAGGCATGTTACACAACAGTATACTACTAAATAATGCAAAAAATGAAAGTGCTGCGATTTGGTTTTTGGGTGTGTTGTGGTCCCAGGTCCCTGAGCCAGTGCGATGGGCAGTGACATCGTGGCACAGAGATCCTGACATCGGTATGACGCACACCTACCTGCCTGTGTCAGTGTCCGGAGATGCCATGGACGCCTTAGCCCAGTCCCTGGATAATAAAGTCTTCTTTGCTGGAGAGGTGAGACGATGAGGTCTGCCTGCGCATCTTACCTTTGTCTTTCTGGTCCTTCACCAAGATGTTATGTTATCACCCGCATCAGTTTGCTGGTTTGACTGTTAGTATGATTGTGCAGAAACCGCTGAACTTGTTTTAGTGAATTGGTGGAGACATAAAACTGTGGCCCCAGGATAAATTCATTGAAGCTGGTGCAGATTGGGGTCAAGGGTGGGACCAGGGTCCTTGGGCAAGATATCACAGAAACGACTGAACTTGTTTCAGTGAATTGGTGGAGAGATAAATTATTTCAGTGAGTTGATGGAGAGATGAACTTATTTCAATGAACTGGTGGAGACATGAACTTGTTTCAGTGAATTGGTGGAGAGATAACTTGTTTCATGAATGGGAGAGATGAACTTGTTTCAGTGAATTGGTGGAGAGATAAACTTGTTTCAGTGAATTGGTGGAGAGATGAACTTGTTTCAGTGAATTGGTGGAGAGATAAACTTGTTTCAGTGAATTGGTGGAGAGATAAACTTGTTTCAGTGAATTGGTGGAGAGATAAACTTGTTTCAGTGAATTGGTGGAGAGATGAACTTGTTTCAATGAACTGGTGGAGAGATGAACTTGTTTCAGTGAACTGGTGGAGAGATAAACTTGTTTCAGTGAACTGGTGGAGAGATAAACTTGTTTCAATGAACTGGTGGAGAGATAAACTTGTTTCAGTGAATTGGTGGAGAGATAAACTTGTTTCAGTGAATTGGTGGAGAGATAAACTTGTTTCAGTGAATTGGTGGAGAGATGAACTTGTTTCAGTGAACTGGTGGAGAGATGAACTTGTTTCAGTGAACTGGTGGAGAGATAAACTGTGGCCCCAGAGGTCTGCATTCTTCCGATTGCCCTTTTGGTTTTGTTCTGAGAACTGTTGTTGGAAGTAATTAACGTGCCGCTCGTCTCCGCTCCTCTCCCACCCACCCCAGCCCCTGCCCCCTTCCCCCTCCCCCCTCACCCCCTTTCTCTCCTGGAATGTTTCTGTCACAGCTCCCATGCTGCCAGATGTCAAGGAGCTGTCAGGTTGGACTGAGGCCACCCACCAGAGGATACCCTGTGTGGATTTGAGTCAGTGCCTTGAGAATTTGCGTGATACCAGTTCTGAGCCTGCCCCTGATGACAGTGACATAGCCACAAGGCCACACTGTAAAAGCAGCCCAGACCTTAGAGTAGAGGCCATGACCACATCCCTCCAGCTGAATGCCCAGCACTGAAGACTTCGGCCCTAACAGCAGAGTAGCCTGTAGAATTACTTTTTCTCCTTTAGTGCAAGATTGATGAAGACGATGATTGTAAAGACCATAGTGTGAAGACTCATTCTGGGTTTGAGACTGAGTGGTACAATACACCTTCTTCCGTGACACAGTCTGTCATCAAGAAAGCCCAAGAGACACTGATGGCTTTGTTCGTGGTCCAGAAATGTGGTCAGCTGCCTGGAGTATGTGTCTGTTTAATGAAGCGATGACCCTCAGCAGTTTGGTCTCCGTCTTCACTGGAGTATGTGTCTGTTTAATGAAAAGTTTGGTCTCCGTCTTCACTGGAGTATGTGTCTGTTTAATGAAGCGATGACCCTCAGCTGTCTGGTCCCCGTCTTCACTGGAGTATGTGTCTGTTTAATGAAGCGATGACCCTCAGCTGTCTGGTCCCCGTCTTCACCAGAGTATGTGTCTGTTTAATAAAGCGATGACCCTCAGCTGTCTGGTCCCCGTCTTCACACCTGAATCTATGCTGCTGGTGTGGGTAGGAGTCAGCATGGTCTGACATAGCCACTGTTACGTGTCTCAGGAAATATTCGAACCCAAGACCTCCCAGTCTCCATGGTGGCTAGGATGAGCACCATGTTTCCATAGCACTGCAGGCAGGCAAGCCATAGTTTTCAGTTTCAGTTTCAGTTTCATCAAGGAGGTGTCACTACGTGCGGACTAGTTCATGTACACTACACCACATCCACTAAGTTTTGAGGCCACACTGCGCATGATTTAAAGTTGATGGATAAATGAATTAACAACTAAGATGAGAGAATTTAAGAAGAGGGTCTCGTGACTACGACTTAGCTGATGTCTGACCTACGCATTAGCCCAGCATGCTGGTCAGACCTTGAGAACCTACAAACATTAGTTGTGCTATTTTTATCATTGTATGTGTGTGGTGAATGTACACATATGTGTGTGCGTGTGTGAGCCATGTGTGTGGTGCATGATGTGCGTGTATGCGTATGCATGCGTGTGTGTGTGAACAATCATCTTGTGATAGGTGTGGTCTTCCTGCTGAACACAGTAAACTGAAAAGGGGAAAACACTGCACCTACTGGGAGTTTTTCATGAAAGTGTGGAATATGTTAGACATTATACTTCAGCAATAGCGGAATAAGCTGAGGGGAATGAGCACTTTTTGCGTTTTGATATTTTCACACTTCAGGAAGGATGGTAAAAGAACAGGCAGACAGCAGCAGTGATACTTAGTTCTGTCTACCACATGTTTATATTGTATCAGTCATATTTCTCACCCCTGTGTTAGGCTGACTGACTGCCTGAGTGAGATATTTCTCACCCTGTGTTAGACTGACTGACTGCCTGAGTGTGTCTCACTTTCCCTGCGTCTGTCTGTCTGTCTGTCTGTCTCACTGTTCCTGTTTCTCTGTCTATGTCTCTCTCTCTCTCTCTCTCTCTCTCTCTCTCTCTTCTCTCTGTTTCTCTGTCTCTCTCTCTCTCTCTCTCTCTCTGTGTCTCTCTCTCTTTTCCTCCTTCCCACTGTCTTCATCATGACATGTGCAGTTCAGGTGTAACATGCAGGGAGATGATGACACTAAAGAGGGACACCCTGTGCTGTTGCAGGCCACCTGTCATCAGTTCAGGTGTAACATGCAGGGAGATGATGACACTAAAGAGGGCACCCTGTGCTGTTGCAGGCCACCTGTCATCAGTTCAGGTGTAACATGCAGGGAGATGATGACACTAAAGAGGGACACCCTGTGCTGTTGCAGGCCACCTGTCGTCAGTTCCCCCAGTCAGTGGCCGGCGCCTACCTCAGCGGCATGCGAGAGGTGGGCAAGATCATGGAAGACGTCAGCATCGCGCTGTACCAGCTCCACCCTGTCAACAACGCAGCAGAGCAGGCTGGACAAGAGTCGTCTGTGGTGGACGTTGTGGACAGTTCCTCACCAGAACCGAAGCAAGAGCCAGGCGTCCTTCACAGTGCTGCGGCTTCCGTGGACCAAGTGGAAGAAGAGACAGCTGGTGCGCCTGATGTGACCAGTTCTGTAATAGATGTGGAAACAATGGAAAAGGCCACTCTTGGTTTTGTGAGTTCAGTGGGAGAAGTGAGAGGAGAGAAGGATGCTATGAGTGCTGTTGTTAGTGCAGTGTCAGGTGTGAAAGCTCAGGACAACACTCCGTTCAGTGGTGAGCCCAGCCCACAGGACCCCAGATGGCTGTCAGGAATGTATCAGAGAGAGCAGGATGTAGACCACAAGGTCAGTGATGTAAACACTGAACCAACTGGGCACAGCGTCAGCCAAGAACTGTGGGACAAGTCGGCAGGTGCAGCAGTGCAGACTGCCATTTCTACAGCCCCAGTGTGTGAGAACACCTCGGTCAGTGAGCTCATCTCAGTCAGTGAGAACACCTCAGTCAGTGAAAAGGACTTGGTCAGTGAGAAGACTTTGTCCAATGAGACTGTCACAACAGCTGGTGAGAAGAGTTTGGACAGCAAGATAATCACAGCTAGTGAGAAGACCTTAACTGATGAGATTATCTCAGCCCATGAGAAGACTTTGGCCAATGAGATAATCACAGCTAATGAGAAGACTGTGGCCAATGAGACAATCACAGCTAGTGAGAAGACCTTGACCACTGAAACAATCACATCCAGGGAGAAAACCTTGGCCAATGAGACAATCTCAGCCAGTGGACCCTCAGGCATACACTCCAATGTGGACCACATGGACAGTATCAGTCCTGCTGCTGAGCAGCCAACCAGCAGTCAAACTGGGCACCAAGTGTGGAGCCCCACCATCCCCACAGGAGACAGCTAGGATGCACTATGAGGCCCTGGCCTCGCTGGGCAGGACCCCCCACCATCCCCACAGGAGACAGCTAGGATGTCCTGTGAGGCCCTGGCCTTGCTGGGCAGGACCCCCACATGAAGCCCCGGCAGGGATGAGGAGGACCAGCAGGTGACGGTGTCCCCCTGTGGTGTCAGTGACGGAGCCATCACCTGAGAGTGATAGCGACCAGAACAGTGTCACAGCCTAGTCTCTTGACGTGTGGACTTCTGGCCAAGTGGCTTGGTATGCAACTCTCAGAACTGCTGGGAAGGATCCCGTTTGGAGTGCAGTATGAGAATGCAGTGCTGCAAACAAAGAATCGTCATTGTTTTTAATTTGACGAAAAGAGAGAATAGAATTTACAAAGATGTGACAGCTGAAAAATAGGAGGAAAAAATGCAGAAAAGAGCACTGTACTGAAATATTTAAATGTTAGGAGGAAACGGTAAGTCTTAAGTTGCATTATTCTTTTCCTTTCAGAACGTTTGTCAAAGAGAGCAGTTTTTCTCCTTCATTTTAGCCACTTGGCCCATAGACTTTGTGACTTGTATCCTAAACAGGAAGGTAGACACACGCACGCTGCTGCCTGCAGTATTGTGTCATGCACCAGATCTGTTCAAGGTGCAGTTGTCCAGGATGTAACCTAGCTCCTAGTCTCATGAGGATACAGATCCATTCATTCCCTTTCACCCCTCATCTCAGGAAAGCTGTGTATGTTCTTTGTACAGATGTGTGCGGCGTGTGCTCTCCAAGAACCTGCTGTTTGTGTTGATGTTGGCCTTCTGTCCAGTCCAGCTGCTCTGGGGGCAGATTGGGCTATGTCATGTAGCACTGTGTTGCACTGTGTTATGTGTCAAGAGGTACAAGTGTGCCTAAGCATTCCAGAAATCCAGGTGTCAAAAGTCTTTTTCAGATGCTCACCAGAGTAGTGAAATGGTAATACAAGTATGTTTCGTGTTTGGGCAGTTGTTTGGACAAGTGAAAATGCAGAAAAAAGGAATTTTCCTACAAAGATAAGTTTTGAGAAATACTTGCCTGTCCAAAATGCTTAGACTCTCTCTCATCTCCATGCTGATTACACGGAGGAAGACTTCCTCTGACCTGCATGCTGATTACACGGAGGAAGACTTCCTGTCACCTCCATGCTGATTACACGGAGGAAGACTTCCTCTGACCTCCATGCTGATTACACAAAGGAAGACTTCCTCTCACCTCCATGCTGATTACACGAAGGAAAGGCATGGAATCTGAGCTTCCAGTTAACCATCGGAATGTGAGGTGTGAAGTCAAGGGAGGTCATCCAGTGAGACGATGAACCATGGGAATGTGAGGCGTGACGTCAAAGGAGGTCATCCAGTGAGACGGTGAACCATGGGAATGTGAGGCGTGAAGTCAAGGGAGGTCATCCAGTGAGACGGTGAACCATGGGAATGTGAGGCGTGAAGTCAAGGGAGGTCATCCAGTGAGACTGTGAACCATGGGAATGTGAGGCGTGAAGTCAAGGGAGGTCATCCAGTGAGACTGTGAACCATGGGAATGTGAGGCATGATGTCAAGGGAGGTCATCCAGTGAGACGTGAACCATGGGAATGTGAGGCGTGACATCAAGGGAGGTCATCCAGTGAGACGGTGCATTGTGCAGCATATGGAGAGGTTGGATTTAGCTCCCTTCTTTCCCATCTCCTGGAGATGGGGTTTGAAGGTAGCTCAGTGGGATGTATTTTCATGGTGAACAGTTGAAAGGGGTAAAGAGCTAGCAGGCTGTGTTGTTTGAGCCGTGGATCAGTTGTTGGGTGTGCATCAGTTAACACTTTATCACTGAGTGTGTGTGCCCTAGGATATATAACGATGTTATTGGGACATTTTCTTTTCTTTTTTTTTTTTCCCAAAACTTTTTAGCTATTCATGTATCATTCATAATTTAAAAAATTACAGTAACACTGAAGGTATGTTGTTTTACCAAGCTGTAGTTTTGCTCTTAGTGTGCCTCAAGTGCAATAAGCTGTATTGAAGAAGACAAACAAACAAAAACAACAGCAAAAGAGCAAGAATGAGTTCAATGAATAAACATGTAGTGGCTTTTAGTTTTAGCTGTCTGACATAAGAGACGAAAAATCTGGTGTGGCAGTCAGAAACTCAGCCCAAAAGATTCATCACATTATTGTTCATTGAATTTATTGTGAGTAGGCATATTTGGTTAGATAGGCAGGAAAAAGTTAGCATAGAACATACATCACACAATCTTATTTCAAGTATATTCCTGGAAGACATATTTGGGGTGGGAAGCGGGAGAAGCAGTAAGAGTCGAATGCATTTCTCTACTTGTGAGTTTGCCTCACCAAAGAGGAAAAATTGGGGGGGGGGGGGGGGGGGGGGGGGGGATGACAAAGATCAAGGGTTAGCTTCCAGAGAGGAAAAGGAAAACCCATGGGAAGTACTTTCTGCTTTTTGCTCTTCCATGAATTTTGTACATTAACAGAGAAAACTGAAAAATAGCTGTGTCAGAATGCTGTCCATTTGTCTGATGTGTGGCCTATTTTGAGCACCGACAGGTTGTCAGATTGACAGGCTTAGACAGTGGGCATTTACAATTTATTCAGTGTAGAAAAGTGGAGTGTTTGAGTATCGGACATTCTGATGTTTTCGGCCAGATGGTCCTTTGCTGTCATTGCAGATTTCCAATCCAGAAACTTGTGACAAAAATGGAGAGGTCTGAAAGCTGATCAGAAACAGCCATAAAATCATATATATGCTTGAACGTTGAAATATGGAATGCTGGTCTACTTGATGTGCCGTGACATTTTTCTTATTCCTTCTTTCTTTTTGTCCTAATCTGTACAGATCCGTATGATCAAGTCAGAATGTTGTTCCGATGTTTCAGATTTGGCATGGCACTCGCGCATATATGTAATTCCACTTACGGATGTACGAGCTATAATACAAAGAAGAAAAGAAAGTCAGCTACCTAATTATACACACTCCTATCCGGTTGAACAAAAAAGAGTGTAGGTTTCTCTGTGGTGGTGTTGTTTTGAGACAAGTCGGAAACTGCCCTTTCCCTAGACAAGCTGAGACCAGCAGTTCACACTATGAAAGATCATTGAGCTTGTAGATAAAACTAAAAAATTGGATATTGGACACTTTTCAACAACTGTGGGAAAAGTTACTAATCTTTCCCAATGATGTCATTTTTAAAATGGCAGGAATTTACAAATAGCACCCATGAATAATCTGTTTGGACACTTGAAAAATATACTTTTTATAACAAACCTGACTTATTACTGCATGTATGCATGTACAGTCATTCGACTCATTGTGTGTACATCTGCTGAATTTCTATGGCCAAAATAGGATGTCATGAGATGAGAATGCATCCATGTTGAGTACGTAACCATTGAATAAATCTAATTGCCTGCAATATTTTTATATGATCCAAACCTTTTTCATTTGTTTTTAAAATCCTATTGAAATACCCCGCTCACTGCCCATACCATCTCATCCTGTACTATTTGTATTTTGATTGGCTTGGTCTGTCTGTGCTGAGTGCTGTATTATATGTTACTGTGTTGGGAGCATCAGCAAACTTATTTTTCTGTTGACTGTGTTTGTGTAAACCGCCTTTAAATCCATGGGTATGGCAGTGAAGGAATTTCCTATCATTACTACTAATACTGTTGACTGCTCATCAGGATTTCCACCATTTGGTGACCAGAGTCATTGTGTGTATGTGGGGCCGTTTATCACTGTGACTGGAATGGGATGTTGTATTGTGTTATACATCACTGATAGTCAGAGATCACTGTGACTGGAACGGGATGTTGTATTGTGTTAGACATCACTGACAGTCAGAGATCACTGTGACTGGAATGGGATGTTGTATTGTGTTATACATCACTGATAGTCAGAGATCACTGTGACTGGAATGGGATGTTGTATTGTGTTAAACATCACTGATAGAGATCACTGTGACTGGAATGGGATGTTGTATTGTGTTATACATCACTGATAGTCAGAGATCACTGTGACTGGAATGGGATGTTGTATTGTGTTATACATCACTGATAGTCAGAGATCCTGTTGGGCTTGGTGTGATACCCAAACATGCTGGCCAGTCCAAAATTGAGTCCAAAATCGAGAGGGACAGCAGCAAGAACTGAAGCAAAAGAATGAAAGTTAGGTCAGGAGGCGGTCAAACAAAGCGAACAGCACAAAATGCAACCAGTAGCATCATGGTGATGGAATTCTACTGCCATTGATCAAAGCACTTAGCACTTTACAAAATGCAACCAGTAGCATCATGGTGATGGAATTCTACTGCCATTGATCAAAGCACTTAGCACTTTACAAAATCAAGGTAAACTTGTGCGTATGTGTTTGTTGTGACATTATAAGCAGTCTTCCAGATATAAAATTTGGAAAATCCACTTCAGTCTTAAAAATGTGTGAATATTGTGCCATTTTTTTTTCAGTTCAACCCAGTACAAGGAAAAAAAAACCCATAGAACATGGTTGTCATAGAAGAAATTTTTTAGAATCTGTTCTTTGTTGTTTTTTGTTTTTTTTTTCTTCTTAATAATGATAATAATAGTAATTGTTTACATAGTGCAACATCTCCAACAATGAATAGAGCACTCTGCACTTTTTATATAGAATAATTCAAGAAAAATATACATTATGCATCTTCACAAACAAAGTCTTCAGAATAATCTATGCACAAAAGAAAACAGTGGAATAGACTCATGAGCTTGTTTTGCCTTTACAGAAGATTTCAGTGATCCAAACTCTTTATTTTCGTGTTGTCCTTGGTGTTGTTGCCCCTGCCTAGCAAGCCACTAACATGTCTTTTACTTGTGTCTTAGAAATAGTCGCTCTCACAACCCAGTTTACTTGTTCAGGGACAAAGGTGCACAACCAAACTGACAGTGGAACAGTCTCTTTGAGGTTGTTTGTTTTTGTACGTTTGCATTCTCATGTGTGCGTTTGGTGTGGATGTAGCAACAAGAAGAACAAAAATATACTGAGGTGGTTGACCATGGAAACTGCAAAGCAATAATTGAAAATGATGTTTGATGAATGACTTAACTATGAAGTCAATGAATATTGCTGGAGACAGACATTCTATCTGATGAATGACTTAACTATGAAGTCAATGAATATTGCTGGAGACAGACATTCTATTTGATGAATGACTTAACTATGAAGTCAATGAATATTGCTGGAGACAGACATTCTATCTGCTCTCTGCCTCTCAACAGAGTTTGTGAGTTTGTTTTTGAAACATAACTTTTGGGGCCAATCAGAGGTCATCAGAGGTCAACGGAGTCAAGAAAAGACAAACTCTGACTGTCAGGTGTGGAACTCTTTGTTGCTTAAATTTACTCTGAGTGTTGGTACTGTTTGTTCAAATAACCATTCTTCATTATCATTAAGACACATCTGAACAATTCTTCATAATCGTTATGACACATCTGAACAATGCTTCATTATCACTATGACACGTCTGAACAGTTACCATTATGACACATCTCGCTCTCTCTCTCTCTCTCTCTCTCTCTCTCTCAACAAAGTTACTTTTTGTGATTTTCTGTGGAATGATCCTGTTATGTATCATTCCAGCAAATCAAGATATTCATAATGTACACAGTGTTAATCACATACAATGGTCTGTCACAGTCCATCACTCACAGATGTTAAAACAGATTTTACAACATATCTCTTCACTTTGATAGTTTTGAAACACATCTTACTTTTGAAGCAGTCTTTCACATGATGCAGTCTGTGCTATACTTTGCTTAAACTTTTTTTTTTGGTCCAAACCTACTTTTGTTTCATATGAAGTGAGTTTGCATACTTGTTGTTCTTGTGTCTGTGTCTGTGTCGGGTGGCATGGGGGTCGTAATCATGCAGGTCAGGGCTAGGTAAGGGGAATGTTCAGGAAAGCAAGAGGACATGCTGTCCAGTGTAGTGTGCATGTTGTCTTTGTGTGAATGTTTTAGTGTGTTTTACTGCTTTGAGTAAGGGGTCAGAAAGCAGGGGGGAAAAATAGCTGAAGCAATTGTTAGATCGAAGGAGGGTTTTCAAGTGAGCAAAGAATTTGATTGGTAACTCATTTTGGGTAACTTATTTCTGGTGACTTGCAAGATTTCTGAGTCTGAACAAGATGGCCTCCACGCCGGCGGACTTACGAGATAACTAGGAACAGGAAGTGTGGTCCTAATCCTCCAGCAAGTCCAACGTTTTTCCGTCAGGACCATGTTTTCAGAACAGGAAGTGTGGTCCTAATCCTCCAGCAAGTCCAACGTTTTTCCGTCAGGACCATGTTTTCAGAACAGGAAGTGTGGTCCTAATCCTCCAGCAAGTCCAACGTTTTTCCGTCAGGACCATGTTTTCATGCTTATCTCATTGCACAACTTCCTTCAAAATGTTGAATGAGTGTTGTCACAGAGTTGCAATTTTCAGATTTTTTTTTTTTTTTTTTTAAACTGCGAGCTCTGGTTTTTCTGTGTTTTGATCATGGCATCCGAAACTAAAATGCTCAGTTTATTTTGGCATTTGAGTCAGAAATGAGTTAAAAGACTAATGCTGGCATTCCCCCTCCCACCACCCTCAACCCCCTCCTGCCACCCCAGCAAAAATGTGGTTGTATATTATGGGTAGGTCAGACCATAGTTGGAATAAGAAAAGGTCTGTCTAGAGATGTGGAAAACAGTATCACGGTATGAGAGAAATCATATGCCACACAATGTTTAGTCATTGCCAGTCAAGATTAATAAGTTTATTCAGCCAGCCAATGAGGACCATACATACACTTTGAAAAACTGTCAGGAGCAAAATGTTGAACTGTGATTGCGAACATGCTTTGGGCATTAGAAGGAAGTGCCAGACTGTTACATATATAGATGTATATTTATATAAAAGAGAGAGAGTGAGAGAAAGGCTTGTTGTCTACAGTTTTTCTTTTTGCGGTTAATATCTAAACTTTTTGTAGACTGCCCAACCAGTGACAGAATTATCAGTGGGGATTGAGGTCGCTGTGTTGAAGAAAAGAAGACAGTTCATGGTGATGCCAGACAGTTCATGGTGATGTCAGACAGTTCATGGTGATGTCAGACAGTTCATGGTGATGCCGGACAGTTCATGGTGATGTCAGACAGTTCATGGTGATGCCAGACAGTTCATGGTGATGTCAGACAGTTCATGGTGATGTCAGACAGTTCATGGTGATGCCAGATGCTGTTTTATAGACAGTACATCATCCATGCCTCCCGGATGTTGTGTACTCACAGACATTTCCTCCTTTCTGTCAGTCTCCTTGGCTCTGTGTTTTGATTCTTTTTTTATTTTCTGTACTGTCGTCTGCTGTCCGTCAGCCATCAGGGCCCATTCCCCTGTCATTGTTCTACCAAATCTCTGCACGATTTTCTCTGGTAGAAATACTAGCGCGCCAATTTTTTTGGTTGAATTCCGGCAACTACACAACGAGAATATGTATACTGTCCAGAAGGGACACCAGCTGTTTGGCCATATGGCTTTTTTAGTGTGTTTTTGGTGCAGTCAAAGGGACACTAGCTGTTTGCCCATATGGCTTTTTTAGTGTATTTTTGGTGCAGTCAAAGGGACACCAGCTGTTTGCCCATATGGCTTTTTTAGTGTATTTTTGGTGCAGTCAAAGGGACACTAGCTGTTTGCCCATATGGCTTTTTTTAGTGTATTTTTGGTGCAGTCAAAGGGACACCAGCTGTTTGCCCATATGGCTTTTTTAGTGTATTTTTGGTGCATTCAAATGTTTTCCATCAAATTTTGCCTTGTTTTGTAAACTGGTAAGGAGGAGGGGCAGAAAAAGCCATGGGGAATGCCTGGCACCGTCTAGTTATATCAGTTCAAAGTTATCAGGAGACTGCGTATCATTTTGTTCACTTCACACAGAAATTTGCACATTGTTGTGTACTGCTGGTTTGTGTGTTTATTTGTTTGCAAGACAGGAGTTCTCTTCCCTTAGCGCTAGAAGCCCACTTCAGTCCCTGTTTGCTCAGATATGAAATGATGAGTTGGGGTGTGAAAACAAAAAAGAACGAAGAAAAACAAAACAAACAAAGCAAGCTACATTCCAAAATCTTACTTTTAGGTCTGAAAACTGACAAAAACAATTCAGTGTTCTCTGAATTCTCGCTCTCTTTGGACAAAACCCCTGTGTCAATGTCTGTTCCTGTTGCCTTCAGCTGTTAGTTTCACAGACTTGTTAATAACTATGAGGCTCACACTGTGGTTTCACAGACTTGTTAATGACTATGAGGCTCACACTGTGGTTTCACAGACTTGTTAATGACTGTGAGGCTCACACTGTGGTTTCACAGACTTGTTAATGACTGTGAGGCTCACACTGTGGTTTCACAGACTTGTTAATAACTGTGAGGCTCACACTGTGGTTTCACAGACTTGTTAATGACTATGAGGCTCACACTGTGGTTTCACAGACTTGTTAATGACTATGAGGCTCACACTGTGGTTTCACAGATTTGTTAATGACTATGAGGCTCACACTGTGGTTTCACAGACTTGTTAATGACTATGAGGCTCACACTGTGGTTTCACAGACTTGTTAATGACTATGAGGCTCACACTGTGGTTTCACAGACTTGTTAATGACTATGAGGTTCACACTGTGGTTTCACAGACTTGTTAATGACTGTGAGGCTCACACTGCCATGAAAAGAACAGGGAGCTGTGCCGTCGACGTCGGTCAAAATAAGCAGAATTTAGAATGCATGCATTTCACTAGTTGTCAGGCATCAAGTTTGTAATGTTCCCTGCATTAGACTGCAAGTTTAAGAAATATGATTGTGTGTAATGTGTGTGTGTGCACGCGCGCGTGCGCAGTAACTCACTGAAACTGGCATGCTGTTTGTGCTGTGCATTTCAGTGGTTTGTTCCGTCACTGCACGCTGTTTGTTTCATTTTTGACAAGCTCAATAATCCGTGATTAGTTTCTTTGAAACTTTGAAGTTAAATTCAGGAATTCTTGTGGACTCTTCTTACCTAGCTCCATGATTGATCTCGTCTTGCATGTTC
Source organism: Conus canariensis (assembly GCA_033310375.1). Taxonomy (NCBI): domain Eukaryota; kingdom Metazoa; phylum Mollusca; class Gastropoda; order Neogastropoda; family Conidae; genus Conus; species Conus canariensis. Next base: position 386,627 of record CM065742.1, on the reverse strand, counting down.
TTGTCTCTGATTGAAACCAACTGTCTTGACTCTTGAGCGTGTTGATATTGATGATAGTTATGTGTGTTGGAGGGTTTTTTCCGTATGTGTATATTTCTGCATATAGTGTGTAGGTGTATGTATTTGAATGGCTTGTATATCATCTGCTTGTTGAAAGAACTTTTTTTTTTTATATTCCAATATGAGAGACAGATGAAATAGCCATTTCTCAGGTTTGCTTTAATAAGATTGAACAGCAGTCTTTTATATCTATATATTGGCCAGTACTGTTCTAATACAATAATGCCTGAATGGATTTTTTTCCCTTTTTGTATTTTGTATGAAATTCATAATCACTATTATACAAACTAAGTTCTTTGTGGAAGAGTGATTTCTTTTTCAGGTACATCCGTATCATTGCTGTTCTTGTTGTTTGGGGGTTGTTTATTTGCTAGTTTTGTTTTCTTTTGTTTTTGGTGTTGTCTTTTTTATCTAAAGATTCCATGTTCATGTTTCTTATTCACCGACCAAGCTGTTATTGGTATTGATCACAGCATTCTGATGAACAGAACCTGCAAGGCTTGGTGTTTGCATGTGGTTGTAGCTCTTTGTCAGTCAGGAAGAAGAATGTGAAATCATACTGCAGGCATTTTCGGTTCTTGGTTATTCAAACTGCATTGGAAATGTTCTTTACAGCACTATGACCAGCCGCAGAGTGGCTGAGTGAGTCTGCTGGCGATGGCAGTGTATCACTGCAATGAATGTAGGCTCTGTATGATCAGCCCTGATGTGGGCCCTGTATGATCAGCCCTGATGTGGGCCCTGTATGATCAGCCCTGATGTGGGCCCTGTATGATCAGCCCTGATGTGGGCCGTGTATAATCAGCCCTGATGTGGGCCCTGATGTGGGCTCTGTATGATCAGCCCTGATGTGGGCCCTGTATGATCAGCCCTGTATGATCAGCCCTGATGTGGGCCCTGTATGATCAGCCCTGATGTGGGCCCTGTATAATCAGCCCTGATGTGGGCCCCTGCACTCGACTGGACTTGAAAGCAACAGGGTGTGACAAAAACTGAATTGCCCAGAGTGATCTCAATAGAGGTCTATGAGGTAGATACGGTCAGCTGGTGTACCAAACAAAATGATACAATGAAGTGTTTTCTATTGTGACATTTTTTTCTTTTTTGGCCATTTTCATTTGAATGAGCTTTCCAATTGCTAACCTAGATAATCTAATTACGTAATGTCAGTTATTATTTTTTTTTTTCTTTTGCTGTCCCATCCTCTTTGCGCCACATCGTTCCCTCCGACCCCTCGTCCACTGCCCCAGCTCAGCCCAGCCTGCCACAGTCGTAGCACCAGCAATCCACAGGAACAGTCAATGTCCAGTGGCCATCAGGCTACCCACAAGAGGTGACACTGCATTGCTGTTGGAGGTGACACTGCATTACTGTTGAGTCACGTCAGTGGTGGTCTGTGGTGTTTGATCTGTTCCAACAAATGCAGAACACCACCTATAAGCACCCTACTGACAACAATCATTGTTTCATGGAGCTGGTGTGAGTGAACTCTCCCTCCAGAGGTCAGCATCACGCCCATCCCAAGACACTGGCCCATGAACTTGCCAACACTGATGACCCCAACAGTATCGAACAAGGCCATAGACCAGGAGAGGAAATCTTGCCAACACTGATGACCCCAACAGTATCAAACAAGGCCATAGACAAGGAGAGCAAATCTTGCCAATGCTGATGACCCCAACAGTATCAAACAAGGCCATAGACAAGGAGAGCAAATCTTGCCAATGCTGATGACCCCAACAGTATCAAACAAGGCCATAGACAAGGAGAGCAAACCTTGCCAATGCTGATGACCCCAACAGTATCAAACAAGGCCATAGACAAGGAGAGCAAACCTTGCCAATGCTGATGACCCCAACAGTATCAAACAAGGCCATAGACAAGGAGAGCAAACCTTGCCAATGCTGATGACCCCAACAGTATCAAACAAGGCCATAGACAAGGAGAGCAAATCTTGCCAATGCTGATGACCCCAACAGTATCAAACAAGGCCATAGACAAGGAGAGCAAACCTTGCCAATGCTGATGACCCCAACAGTATCAAACAAGGCCATAGACAAGGAGAGCAAACCTTGCCAATGCTGATGACCCCAACAGTATCAAACAAGGCCATAGACAAGGAGAGCAAATCTTGCCAATGCTGATGACCCCAACAGTATCAAACAAGGCCATAGACAAGGAGAGCAAACCTTGCCAATGCTGATGACCCCAACAGTATCAAACAAGGCCATAGACAAGGAGAGCAAACCTTGCCAATGCTGATGACCCCAACAGTATCAAACAAGGCCATAGACAAGGAGAGCAAACCTTGCCAATGCTGATGACCCCAACAGTATCAAACAAGGCCATAGACAAGGAGAGCTAATCCAAACTGAAGTAACCATGAGAGCAGGGCATACAGGGCCAGAGAATTTGAGACATTCATGTAATGCTGTTTCCATTCTAGTTGGAGACTACATGATTAGGCAGCATTCTATGCTTACTTTCATATTAAATTCTGGCGTCAAGCAGCCTGCAGAGATATACACCTTACAGTGTTGGTCAGGAAATTTGAGCAACACTCTCAGAAACAGATCTATTAAGTGGATGAAACTTGACTGTGTGGTCCCAGTCTGCCCAATTGAGCCCATAACAAACTCAGCTCTGGTAAGAGCCAGTTGGAGCAGAAAAATCCTGCAAGTAAATGGCTTTGAATGGAATCAAACCCACAACCTCCCACCACTTCAGCACGGCAGCTTGTCATGATGTCAACCCACAACCTCCCACCACTTCATCATGGCAGCTTGTCCTGATTTCAGTTATGTTTGTCTCTGTGTTCCTTGCTGCATTATATGTGTCTGCATGTTGTTACCTTTGTCTCTGTTCTGTACTGCACTGTGTCTGTATGTTGTTACCTTTGTCTCTGTTCTGTACTGCACTGTGTCTGCATGTTGTTAGCTTTGTCTCTGTTCTGTACTGCACTGTGTCTGTATGTTGTTACCTTTGTCTCTGTTCTGTACTGCACTGTGTCTGTATGTTGTTACCTTTGTCTCTGTTCTGTACTGCACTGTGTCTGCATGTTGTTAGCTTTGTCTCTGTTCTGTACTGCACTGTGTCTGCATGTTGTTAGCTTTGTCTCTGTTCTGTACTGCACTGTGTCTGCATGTTGTTACCTTTGTCTCTGTTCTGTACTGCACTGTGTCTGCATGTTGTTACCTTTGTCTCTGTTCTGTACTGCACTGTGTCTGCATGTTGTTAGCTTTGTCTCTGTTCTGTACTGCACTGTGTCTGCATGTTGTTAGCTTTGTCTCTGTTCTGTACTGCACTGTGTCAGCATGTTGTTACCTTTGTCTCTGTTCTGTACTGCACTGTGTCTGCATGTTGTTACCTTTGTCTCTGTTCTGTACTGCACTGTGTCTGCATGTTGTTAGCTTTGTCTCTGTTCTGTACTGCACTGTGTCTGCATGTTGTTACCTTTGTCTCTGTTGTGTCTGCATGTTGTTACCTTTGTCTCTGTTCTGTACTGCACTGTGTCTGCATGTTGTTAGCTTTGTCTCTGTTCTGTACTGCACTGTGTCTGCATGTTGTTAGCTTTGTCTCTGTTCTGTACTGCACTGTGTCTGCATGTTGTTACCTTTGTCTCTGTTCTGTACTGCACTGTGTCTGCATGTTGTTAGCTTTGTCTCTGTTCTGTACTGCATTGTGTCTGTATGTTGTTACCTTTGTCTCTGTTGTGTACTGCGTTGTGTCTGCATGTTGTTACCTTTGTCTCTGTTGTGTCTGCATGTTGTTACCTTCGTCTCTGTTGTGTGTGCATGTTGTTACCTTTGTTCTGTACTGCATTGTGTCTGCATGTTGTTAGCTTTGTCTCTGTTGTGTACTGCATTGTGTCTGTATGTTGTTATCTTTGTCTCTGTTGTGTACTGCACTGTGTCTGCATGTTGTTACCTTTGTCTCTGTTGTGTACTGCATTGTGTCTGCATGTTGTTACCTTTGTCTCTGTTGTGTACTGCGTTGTGTCTGCATGTTGTTACCTTCATCTCTGTTGTGTGTGCTTGTTGTTACCTTTGTTCTGTACTGCACTGTGTCTGCATGTTGTTACCTTTGTCTCTGTTGTGTGTGCATGTTGTTACCTTCGTCTCTGTTGTGTCTGCATGTTGTCACCTTTGTCTCTGTTGTGTCTGCATGTTGTTACCTTTGTCTCTGTTCTGTACTGCACTGTGTCTGCATGTTGTTACCTTTGTCTCTGTTCTGTACTGCACTGTGTCTGCATGTTGTTACCTTTGTCTCTGTTCTGTACTGCACTATGTCTGCATGTTGTTACCTTTATCTCTGTTCTGTACTGCACTGTGTCTGCATGTTGTTACCTTTGTCTCTGTTCTGTACTGCACTGTGTCTGCATGTTGTTACCTTTGTCTCTGTTCTGTACTGCACTGTGTCTGCGTGATCCACCATGATCCAGTCATGCATGACCTGACAACCCCAGGTCCACAGAGGACAAAGGACTGCTCTGGGCACTGTGAGGATTCACACAAAAGGGAGTAACGATATAAACACTCTGGGCACTGCAGGGATTCACACAAAAGGGAGTAACGATGTAAACAGTCTGGGCACTGCAGGGATTCACACAAAAGGGAGTAACGATATAAACACTCTGGGCACTGCGAGGATTCACACAAAAGGGAGTAACGATATAAACACTCTGGGCACTGCAAGGATTCACACAAAAGGGAGTAACAATATAAACACTCTGGGCACTGCAAGGATTCACACAAAAGGGAGTAACGATATAAACACTCTGGCCACTGCAGGGATTCACACAAAAGGGAGTAACAATATAAACACCTCAGTGATGGAAATCACTTTGTGGCTCTAAAACTGCACTTTTAATTCATGTCTTAACATTCTCTTTTGTTCTTCCATAATATTCAAATTTGCACTTCTTTGAAAATCAGATTGAGATTATGTGGTCAAAGGTTGCTAAATTGATTTCACAGCCCATTCAAAATAGTTTCAAGTTCAGTAAGCCTGAACATTTCTCAGTTTCTTTTTTGAAGTCAAAAGCACCAACAAAGGACACAAGTCCACAATGGAGACGATGTTATTCATCATATTGTAGTAACACCTAACAGTTTCAGATACTGATATTGTATAAACAAGTTTCTCATAAAAGGGTTGTCGACAGCATCTTTGTCATGTACAGACATTGAGAGACCAGTCAGGCTGCAGTGGTTGTTACAAGAGTAATTATGAAACTGATGGCATTGAATTACACCGTGAGACGAAGCTTATAAGCATCTTTGATTTGACACAGGGCATTTGGATTCAGATTTCCCACAGAGGTTGGATGCTGTACAAATAATACACAAGAACCACAGTTTACTTTGGCATGTTGGCGTCAGAAGAACAAGAAAACGATATTCTGAGAAGCTTTTGAAGATGAACGCACAATGGCAATAAATGTACAGCCAACATTTCACCAGCACATACCTGTTTACTCAAAGCAGTGTGTTCCACACGGTGTTGATAACAAATTCGTTCTGAATATTATTATTGAGAGAACTTGTATGGTCTGTATCCTTGGTCAGAGGTGAATATTTAGTGTTACAATCCATGCTTTTGAGTTCACAGTGGGCTACTACCATGGATAGGGCTGACTGAAAAGCTGTCTGCTGGCACTTCATTCAGTCATCATTCTGCTGGCACTTCATTCAGTCATCATTCTGCTGGCACTTCATTCAGTCATCATTCTGCTGGCACTTCATTCAGTCATCATTCTGCTGGCACTTCATTCAGTCATCATTCTGCTGGCACTTCATTCAGTCATCATTCTGCTGGCACTTCATTCAGCCATCATTCTGCTGGCACTTCATTCAGTCATCATTCTGCGGGCACTTCATTCAGCCATCATTCTGCTGGCACTTCATTCAGTCATCATTCTGCGGGCACTTCATTCAGCCATCATTCTGCTGGCACTTCATTCAGTCATCATTCTGCTGGCACTTCATTCAGTCATCAATCAGTCATTCTCTCATTCTTTTTATTTTTTCTTGCATGTGCATGCTATGTTAACATATCCATCCGTTGACCAAAGTTGCTTTCTCTTCCAAAAGTTTGTGATGGTATTTTATGTGCGTGCAAGATGTTATGGGATTGTTCACACACAGAACCTCGGCTTATAGTCTCATTCAAAAACTGAAACTGTAATGTCTCTTTGTAGCAAGGCCTTGTGGGGTCAGCTGGTTATGACTAAGCACAAACTGGAAACTGTCTGATGGTAGCAAGGCCTTGTGGGGTCAGCTGGGTTATGACTAAGCACAAACTGGAAACTGTCTGATGGTAGCAAGGCCTTGTGGGGTCAGCTGGTTTATGACTAAGCACAAACTGGAAACTGTCTGATGGTAGCAAGGCCTTGTGGGGTCAGCTGGTTTATAACTAAGCACAAACTGGAAACTGTCTGATGGTAGCAAGGCCTTGTGGGGTCAGCTGGTTTATGACTAAGCACAAACTGGAAACTGTCTGATGGTAGCAAGGTCTTGTGGGGTCAGCTGGTTTATGACTAAGCACAAACTGGAAACTGTCTGATGGTAGCAAGGCCTTGTGGGGTCAGTTGGTTTATGACTAAGCACAAACTGGAAACTGTCTGATGGTAGCAAGGCCTTGTGGGGTCAGGTGGTTTATGACTAAGCACAAACTGGAAACTGTCTGATGGTAGCAAGGTCTTGTGGGGTCAGCTGGTTATGACTAAGCACAAACTGGAAACTGTCTGATGGTAGCAAGGTCTTGTGGGGTCAGCTGGTTATGACTAAGCGCAAACTGGAAACTGTCTGATGGTAGCAAGGTCTTGTGGGGTCAGCTGGTTATGACTAAGCACAAACTGGAAACTGTCTGATGGTAGCAAGGCCTTGTGGGGTCAGCTGGTTATGACTAAGCACAAACTGGAAACTGCGTGATGTTAGCAAGGCCCAGTGTGGCTGACTGCGCCGTGATTAAACTGAAATGAACGTGGCTGAGGTCAGCGAGCTACTTCTCTGTCTTTTCCCAGTCTGGCCAGTTGTAGGGTTTAATGCAACTCCCAGATCATCTCGGCAACGCTTCAAACAACAAACCCCTTCCACATAGGCTGTTAGATTGCTTGTGTCCAGCTGACATCACTTTTATGCCCAGAAGCTGTGTTGATGAACAGTTTGGCTTGCCTTTTGCTTATTTCTTCAGGGTCTGTCGTGTCCTCATGTTTTGTTCTGTGTTTTGTGACTTTGCTGTAGTCATGTACAATACTTTTGTAGGAATGTGCTTGATTTGAAATGGAATATATACAGGGCTGTGTAGCACCTTGTTCTGACTTCTCTGTGTGTATTGATCATCATGTAATGATAACACAATGGGATTTCCTTTTTATCCATAGATGTGATGAAATGCAACAGTATTGATGTGCAAGGGTTTGTGTGTGTGTGTGTGTGTGTGTGTGTGTGTGTGTGTGTGTGTGTGTGTGTGTTGCATGATCCATGATTGTTTTTCTTTTCATTAGAATAGTTTTTCTTTCATGTTCAGATTGAATTGCTCCGTTTAGGTTTGATTATCAGGAAGAGTGCTACATGCTTTGCTGTACTTGTGGTGTTACATTCAAACATTCTTTTTCTTGGGCATGTGTGTATGTGGTGGTGGGGGGGGGGGGGGGGGGGGGGCGGCGCAAGTGCTCCTGTGCATGTTCATGTTTGTTTTGTAAGGATGCATGCATTGTGAAGAACATTCAAAAGGTAATAGATTTTTTATGAGTATAACAATCATTGGGGAAAAAAGATGTGATACCATTGTAACATATATTCTAATGGAATCTTTCTCTGTCAAGACACATGTCATCCAACTTTTCATCACGTTTGAATGAAATTTTGAACCAGATTACCTCGCATTGATGTACTGTAGAACTGTCTGTGCCGTTCCATGTTGATTGTGTTTCAGAGCAATGAGAGGAGATTATTCCTGTTACTTGTGTGGTGTGTGCATCTTTTTCATTTCTCCATGATACAAATATTTTATTTTCCCCCCATTAAACTGTTGTTTCTTTGAATGAATAATGTCATTTCTGATTTGATCTTGTTTTTGTGTGCTTTTGGTCGGATATGTCACCATCTGTTTCTCTGCCTGTCTGTCTGTCTGTGTATCTGTCTGTCCGTCTCTCTCTCTGTCTGTCTGTCTGTCTCTCTCTCTCTCTCTCTCTCTCTCTCTCTCTCTACCTTGATTCTTGCCCCATCTTCCTCGCCCTCTTGTGTGTGTATGTGGTGAGAGAGTGTGTGCTGTGTGTTTGTGTGTGTGTGTTGTGAGAGAGAGAGAGAGAGTGTGTGTGTGTGTGTGTGTGTGTGTGTGTGCACAGTGATAATTGCGTAAAACCAGAAATAGCTCAAGGGACCCTTATCTGAAGTGTCAATTATCAGACCACCCAGAATGCCTTGGCACCTCCATCTGAAAATTACAATTGTTAAGAGCACTCACACAGCGCCTATCCTCAATTACAGAACAGGCTCTATCCGTGCTCTTGTTTACACAATGGACTGGCTGCCTACCTGGGTAGGGTAGACTGAGGAACTACCTGCCCACGCTACGTTCAGACATTTCACGTGTCATTTGGTCAGGATCAGTCACTCCAAGATTTGTTTTGTTACGTTTTGTTTTCATTCTTTAGATTTTTTTTTTTCCACGAAGGATGCATGTGACGTGTAACGTGCCATCAAAACCAATGGCCAGTCTGGCCTCTGAAAGTTGGTGATGAAATATTACATGTGTGCTAGAATCTCGGCTTAAAATCTCAATCAAAGTAGTTTTTGGGGAAATAGGGTCAGAACCAATGTTAACTCTGATGGGATATTACATATGTGCCACAATCTCGGTTTATAATCTCATTCAAAGGAGTTTTGGTGAAATGGGGTCAGAACCAATGTTAACTGCGAGGAGAAAATGCCCCAGTACTTTTTTTTTCTGCGTATGCAGGCTGATACTCCTGCAGACACTCCCTGGGAAGACAGGCAAGGATTAATCCTAAGGGACTGGAGTTTTGTGTGTGGCCCTATCGACTACACACCAAGATCAAGATCAAGATTTATCCCGTCATTAAGGCAACCATACTCCAACTCTGGGAAGGTTCATGCTATGTGTAACGTGTCATACATACCAACGGCCAAACTGGCCTTCTCTTCCGAAAGTTGGTGATGAGATTTTACGAGTGTGCAAGTTGTTATGCGTGCGTTCACACATGAAACCTCGGTTTATAGTCTCATTTGAAGGACTGTATGGGAAATGGAGTCGGAACCAATGTTAACTGCGAGGGAAAAAAAATCCCTCAGTACCGAAACGGCCTGGTGGAGGTTCGAACCAGCAACCCCAGGATCACCAAGATTACGAGTTCGGCGTTCAACCAGTGAGCTATTCCGACCCCGCCCCAGTATTGACCCCGCAACCCTAAGACTACGAGACCGGCGGTCTGGCAACTGGCTATTCCGGCTGTAAGATAATAAAACATGCAAGATTTGCTGTAGAAGATGAAAGTGATAGTCTGTAGCGGACATTGGAATGCCAATAGTCTGTAGCCGACATGGGAATGCCAATAGTCTGTAGCAGACATGGGAATGCCAGGAGTTCCCTGTCCAAACAGCAGAAGAACCGAATACTCTTCCACTGTGATTCTTTCCCTTTAGAAAAGTTGGGTTTTTTTTAAGAAAGAAAATCTTGCCAGCCGAGAGACTTGTTGAAACCATGCCCCAAACCTCAGAGAGACATGGAACTGTGGTTTCAGGAATAGCAGGGAAACTAGAAGGGCGCTCGGCAATGTGCAGATTTCAGCCAAGGACAAACGGCTCTTTTATCCTCCCTTTTAGTCAGTTTATGAGTGGGAAACAAAATCATGTTCTTGCCAGGGAAGTAATTGTTTATTCGGACGGAAGGGGTGGGTTTTATTATATTTTGTTTTTGTTTTTGCCTTTTGTTTGTTTGTTAGTTTGTTTTTAAGGACTGTGCAAAAACAAGAAACATCAACGTTTCTATCACTTGAAAGTGTTGGTAATCCTTGAAAACAAATATATAACTTTGTAGACAGTTGTTGATATTAATTTTGTGTTTGTGTTCAATGGAAAGGTTGTCAAAATTTCACCGGTGACATCAAAAGAACTTTCTTCCATCTTTTACCCGTCAAGGGAAATAAAAGTTAACACTGACTGAAGTAGTTATTCCCCTTGTACATATTCAGACGCTGATTGATCCGTGGAATCATCCCATAATTCAGAGGGTCCATCTATGGACGTGCATTTTGCTCCCAGATTAAAAAAAAAAAAGAAGTAAAACCCTATTCGTACTTTGTTTTCAATAACTTTGAATGTTATTTGTGCTGTTTTAAGAAAACCCAAGAGGTCGAAACGCGTTGTTTTGTTTTGTAATTTGTTCCCTCGTTCGATGACCTATTAATTCTGTTTTTGCTCTGGCTTCACACTCTTGACTAGGGTAAAACAATGCAGGCAAAAGACAGCCTCCACGGTGGAGACAACCAAGACCTGAAGCTTTATATGAACTACCTACCATCTTAACAAGATGGACCGTACATACAAGATGTGTCATGCTCCTAACATGATGTGTCATGCCTCCTGACAAGATGTGTCGTGCATCAAAAGATGTGTCATACATCATGTTAAGATGCGTTTTACATCACGACCATTGAGAGAAGAGAGAGAGAGAAATATTTAGAAAAAAAAAAAAAAAAAGGCCCTGTTAATAGTTACTGAACTGAGTGGAAACAGGTGTGGGCATAATTATGCTTAAGTCTGGCAGCGAACAATCTTCACATGCAACCTGAACCTCCAGAGCCCTGCGGATTAAATCTTCACATGCAACCTGAACCTGCAGAGCCCTGCGGATTTTTAATCTTCACATGCAACCTGAACCTGCAGAGCCCTGCGGATTAAATCTTCACATGCAACCTGAACCTGCAGAGCCCTGCGGATTAAATCTATGGTTGATTCACGGCAACATATTTTTCCCGTGTAGCAGCCGCGCGCGCGCGCGCGCGCGTGGGTGGGTGGGTGGATGGATGGGTGGGTGGGTGGGTGCGTGCATGCGTTTATGTAGGCCTGTGTGTGTGTGTGTGTGTGTGTGTGTGTAGGTGTGTGCGTATGTGCGTGTGTGTGTGTGTGTTGTGTGTGTCTGTGTCTGTAGGTGTGTGTGTGTATGTGCGTGTGGTGTGGTGTAGTGTGTGTGTGTGTGTATGTGTGTGTGTGTGTGTGCGCGCGCGCGCGCGTGCGTGTGTAGGCGTTGCACATGACTTATCACGAAAGAGTTATGACAGTATACTGCATATCGAGTTCCGTCTGAAAGATTTTGCTAATGACAGGTCTGAACTTACAGTTTTCTTCTTCTTCCAGGAAAGCGACCGCAATCAACCAGTTGATTATTCTGTCACTTTGGAGGAGGTCGGCGAAAAAAAACAAAAAAAAAACCTATTTAGTGAGTCTGGAGGCCCCTGACACAAAAGTGTCGATGGTTGTGGCCTCCACAACGCTCTGGGGCAGACGTCTGTAGGCCTATATCGCATTTGATGATAGCCCTGC